>CM060854.1:9014689-9614689 GCA_030737835.1 Acorus gramineus | reverse complement strand
TATATTATTTTTATTTTTACTCGCACACGCGTACGACTCTTGCATACCTAGTGCTAAGTGCGTCTAATAATGCGTCAAAATGCGCCTACCCGAGTAAGCGTGTGTCGACTACTTTTCCATTTGTCTTTTCTAAACACCTCTAAAGTAGTGGGCCAATATATAAATTGAAAAATTCTTTTTCTACTTCCAATGTAAGACTATGTTTTAAGTCTCTCAAAATCTCTAACCTATTAAGGAGAACTATCACGTGGTGTTCATATTTGGCTAGCTAAAGCACTAGTTACAATTAACTAGAAAGATAACACCTGACACACGGGATCCACATTTAGCTCGCTTTTAATATCTCCATTAAAGCAATATTTTTTTACATGTTATGTAATAATATGACACTAATATGTTAGTTAACATGTCTATTGAAGATGCTCTTACAATCTGTTTAACAAAAAATATCCCACTTTTGTTTTCTGTTTTTTTTGTTTTTTTTTAAGGAAAAGGGTCCACTGTATTATTGGATGTTAGTAAGATATATTATGCTATATGTATACAATTTGCCTTTTGTTGTTATGTTTTATCTTTTCTTTTTTTTTGTCAGTTATTATATGCGAAAAAAATCTTTAAACGTGGAATGTGGTGGGTCACATGCAATAAGACTTTAGGCCTATTTAATTAGCCAAACCTATGTGCCATAGTTGTTTTGGATTATTGGGTGGGGTTTTACTGTTTTGGTGTTTGATTTACTTTCTTTCTTTCTTATAAAAAAACATACTTATGATTTAAAACTTCCTCATGAAATATATTCTTGTAAATTCATCAGTATATTAAAAACCAGAACAAATAAGGTTATCAAAAAAATTTAAAATAATATTTTTGGCCTTTGCCAAATTAAAAGCTAATTCTGGTGACTTGAAAAATATTATCATGTTTTTAATCTAACTTTTGTCTTATCTCCTTTTTTGTTAAGGCTAAAAGTAAAACTAAAAATTTGAGTGGATGTATTGAAGCCGGTTTATTTTGTTAATGTATTAAAAAAAGTGTTATTACATGTTGGAAACTGGATATAAAATTTCACCAGTGATGTATGCATTGGCCATTGAGTCAACTTTACTTTAAAAAGTTTGTATGACTTTAAAAAGATAGAAATGACAATGATTTTATATGAAAAATGATACGTTCAACCCAGCTTTCAATTATGTTTGTTGTCCCTAATTGATATGTTATTTTATGTATATACTGATTTAATGAAATGCATAACATTAAAAAAAATAAAGTACACTAGTACTTTATATTCTAATACAGTACACTAGTAGAATATATATTACATTATGACAATATACTTCACTGATCAATTAGGGGTCACTTTCAAGAGATTGCAATCGTAAATGAGACTTGGGTGTATCAACATACATCAAAAGAGAATTGTGGGTTCTAGAAGCCATCACTGATGTAAGGCCCCACTTTTAGAAGAATTTCCTTGACCCTTTGACCAATAGCAAAATCAGATTATGGAGAATTATTTTTCCTCGATGGGGATTGGAAAATATTTGATTTGCTCTACTGTATATATTCTCAATGATTTATATGTTGAGTTTATTTTTGCATTTTTATTTCTACATGTCATGGCATAACTGTAACAAAAGATACGTTTATTTCAAAATTGAAATATTATTTGTCACTACAAATGAAAACATCGCTCAGGATGAAGTGAAGGGGTCAGCATCACTGAAAATGTAAACGATATTTAACTTTTCTATGCATTTGTATTCTTACGTGTAATTACAGTTCTATATTTTTTTGTGGATGCATTGTGATTATGTATAGTATACAAATTATATATACTCTGTAGTCTTTTTTAGGAGTTAGAGATTCTCATAACATTTGAGAGTACTGACAAAATGATTAATGATAAAGTTATACAAAATAATGATTCGAACCAAACTGGACATGGGAGTGCAAGGAGTTTTTACACTGCAACGGTGAAGTGGTACCAAACACATTTAACCATTGTAAATGAACAATTTATATGCTACCCTCATAAGGACATGATTTCTGCATTGGATTATAGTAAAATACCAACCTCACATGACCCAATCACTCATTCTTTTGGTCACAAAGGAAAGTTTAAATATGGGTAACCAATGTAACCATGCAATTAATCTAGCATACAAGATATTGGACTAGCTCAATCCAACTGAACTCCTTGATTGATGACAATTGGGCAGCCTCGGCGGTCACCGCCGTTCCCTTCCTCAACCCGGCTCCTCCTACTTATCTCAGAATACATTTCCTCTATCAGCGGTTTCCAAAGACGAACTCGCGCATTTATAAACCAATTTGATACCTGATAAGATTACAAAACATTCCTGCAACTTAGGAAAGCACAGACACTTCAATGAATATATCGTGTCCAAATTTCAAAAAATAACTCTCTGATTTTCAGACATGCGTTGGACATGGTATGGACACAACGTGGACACACGACACATGCAGCACAATATTGTAATTTTTTTTTCTTAGTGACCATTTTAAGGCTTGCACTTAATAAGTGAGAGACACCATTGTAGCTGTATCAAGTCTTCATAGTTTATAGACATGCACTCATTTTTTTTCAAATAAATCATAATATAACAATTACTTATTTATATATTTTTATTAATGTGTCTGTCATGTCTCTGTCCTAGTTTTTCAAGATTTGTTGTCACTATATCTGTATTGAGTCATGTCTGTGTTCATGTTCCATAATTTGCAACATGTTATGGAAGATGCATTGAGAAGTTGCAGTTTTGTCCTACTAGTCCTAGAAAAAAAACATAGAAGATAAATCTGGATCACTCACTATCACAGATAAGATAAGAATGGACAGGTACCTGGTTTCTTGTCAGACCACTCTTTATCGCGAGCAAATGCTTCTCACTGTCTTTTGGGTACCTGCAAAAGCAGTCCAAAATGAATAAAGACCAGTGGATATACATGATTTGTCCAGGTCTAACTTTATGAAGACTTATATCCTACGCCTCCATTTGTTTTGAGAATAAGAGGGCGGATACAGGACAAATAGGCTTAATCATCAAAAAAACATGTTTGTTTAGTGTAGATAAACTGTAATAGTAATTCACTGATACTATACCTGGGGAGACAGGTATAGTTTATTCCTACTTATCCATCCAAAACCATAATATTCTAACAAGATAACACAAAAGACAAAAATTTATCAAAACCGAGAAAAAAATAAGTCAAACAGAAAATCATCTAATATTCATTTTATAACTCGATAAGCTATCCATGAACCGAATGGTTTAGAAATTATGTGTAAAATATGCTAGATTGGAAATTCATTAATGGGTAGACTCACGGGTGGAGGAAGTTTTGAAACATCCACATTCGTAAAACGGAGACGGATTTCTCGGGTAAGCCTCTTTGAGGTCTCCAGGACTGGTGATCGCTTTTCCTTAGCTGCTGAAGAGCCCACTGCTTCTGGAGGAAAGCAGACTCGAAGGATCTTTCCTCTTCTTTTCTGCATTCGTCGTCTGGTTGTCGTCCAAACAAGAGAATCTGGCTCATAATTCTGCCCTTCAGGTTTTTATATAAGAAGGATACCGTGTGAAGGGCGAAATGTGGGTGCAATTGTGGAACAGTGGACTCGGTCGCATCTTGAAATGCAGAAATGATATTTTGAATGCGATCACAGCATTGGTTGTACATGTGATCCACCTGAGGAGAAGTTGACAGCATGTGAGAAAACAGAACAAGAAGCTACATGTTAGCACTGTCTCTAGGCAAATAAGCATATAAATATTCCCGTTATATGGCAATGCAACACTGATTGAATAGGAAGATTATGCAATGATTAGAAGATAGTGGGACAAAGGCTAAATCACATTTCAGTCTGGACGATATCAGCAGGCCAATGATTATATAAGCATTCTGTCAGCCAGTATATATATAATATATGATGTTCATGACAGTATATAAATGGAGATTCGATAACTTAAAACATGCATTTACAGACCTGCTGAAGAATCAGGACATTTGTCGCTGTGTCCAAACCCCGTATGCATAATGTGTCTCACTAGCTTAGGACTTATTACAAGACTCAAAGTGCCTGGTATTAACAATTTGATCATGCGACATTCAAAAAATCCAAATTTTTCTATTGTAAAATCATACTTTCAAATGTACGAGAGATACTTTCAGATGTTATGAGCAGCTTATATTATAAATATCTGTGTCTATAAAGTATGAAGTAATGACAAGCACAACATTATTAAAATAAATATAAAAAAAATTGAACTTGACTAGCCATAATTCGTCACAAAAATAATATATAGGCTTTATTTCCTCATGCATCTTTCTAATCCACATCTTAAAATATTTCTAAGCATCATAAACTTCTTTCGTTAAGGAACAGGAGGTTCGAGTTGAAATGTACATGATTCAAAGGTAACCCATTAGTAGAATAATATGATTAAGAAAAAAAACACCATTCTTCATCACATTTCCTTTAAAATGAGAATAACTAGTAGACAACAATAATATATAATGTTAAAAGCGAAAGGGTCCAATGGCTCTAAATATTAAAACAACAAACCATATCCAATTACAGAATAGCACATACCATTTTCATCAAAGTTAACAGTTCGACTCTCTTATTGTTACTTTCTTGTCTTTGCAAAGGTAGCTCAGTGAAACCCTGAAACCTGATTTCTGCAGCAGAAAATGGAAAGTCATCATTATATTCATATGTCATTGAAGGCCCCCTCTCCTTTGAGCAATTTGAAGAGAATGACATGCTCTCTCCAACCCCACTCCCACCAATCAAATCATCCATGATATTCCAGTTTTCTAACGCAGATCTTGCAACTTTAGCAAGTATTTCTTGCGTCACATGGAGGTACTTAGATCCTACTAATACGTGTAAAAACTGAACCGGATGAGAGGAACCACAATCCAAAGAGATTTCATTGTTAGAATATGTTTGTCCCGATTCCGAACCCATTGGGAGTCGCGTATCATTCAAAGAATGCTGGATGGCATAACTGTGATCTTTAAGTGTATCTTGAGTTATACTGGAGGACGTCATCCCAGAAGGCTGACATGTTCCAAGACTCAGCGACAGCTCGTTATTGTGTACACCATAAATGTATGAATCCGCACCACTCAAACTAGACTTACTTGGAACCCATTCATTCTGTGAGCCTCCCACAACATGATATGATGGATGAACTCTACTAATGGTCCTCCAAGGAAATGTCTCGCCAAGAGGGTCACTCAAGGAAACATCATCTTGTGCACTGTATCCACAATTAACCGATGTTGTGAGTGAGGAATCCGAATGATCATCCGAGACATATGTTCTCAACCCTTCTAACTGCAGCGATGGAGTTGAAGATGTGGAAACACCAGCATGAATTTCTTGAATACCGGTACTTGAAGACAGAAGGTTTGCAAGTGCACTGGCAGATAGTCCAAATAAAGGCATATGTGTACTTATCGATGCATGGTCGCTCTCATCATCGTGGTCTGTTATGCGAAGCCCATCCATGGCTGATGTTTGCAAACTAGAAAATAAAGGATGTCCATCCATAGCATCTCTTGGGAAGAGTGACCCTGAGAATATATGTGGTGATGGAGCACCTATGGGATTCTGATCTGTGATTGACAGTGTGGGACTATATATATTGTTCTCCATTTGAGTGCAACTGAACAGATTTTCGTCCCACAGAAATTTGCACGAACTTAATATAACAATCGGAAAGAACATGCAACAATGACTTAGGGGCCTTCTTTGGTGACACTGATAATTCAGATTTCCTCAATAAATTCTGTATGCAAAAGAGCAAACCAAATTTCAGGATAATGGTCTCTTTTCTTCATACTTAAAAATTCATTTTGCCAATAGTTGATATCTGCACATATCATGGATATAGATCTAAACAATCAAGGACTATATTCAACCTGAAATGAAAGACAAAGGCTATCAAAAATATGAATGTGATACTTAAGTAGGCATCTTGGAGAGCACTCTCATGCTAAATATAAAGAATTTCCGATTTGGAAAACTCTACCACCAAAGAAAAACAATTGAAATTTGGGATAGGATTCTGCTCAGATTTTCTTGATATATGCCTGAGTTATTAAGTTGACATCAGTAAAATACACTAAAATGTAATGTATTTCCAGTTCAAAAAAACTCTACTTATCACAGAACAACAATTATGCACTACTCTTCTAGTCAAATAGCCAGATGGGTGGCTCACTTGGAGGGATCATATAATACACAGCTAAAATCTCCAGATAACATGGTGTATTATTTCCTTATTTTTTAGGCAGGTAGGCCCAAACATCAAGTGATCAAGTATTGTTAGGGCACTCTCAAGATTTATACATGAAGAGTGATCGTTCATTATCCCAATATTGACCTATATATGGATTTTAGATCACATCAGAACTGCTTCTAAAATCCGTCCAAGTAATCAATGAATATATTTTACTAAAACCATCCTCTAAAAGGTTGTTGTTTCAAGATTTTAATGCACTTAGTTAAGTATATACAATTGGAAAGAACAAAAAACTACAAATTGTTCAAATGTAATGTTTATGTTTGATGGGCTTGCAGATTCAGACTAACATTATCACTTGATGATGTGATGTTTGACAATATCACCTTTTTATATGTCTGAGAGACATTGTAACATCTAATGGTAGAACAAGGGATGAAGAAAATTTTCTACTTCATTTCCAAACTAACAGTAGGAGTGATGTCCAGAAAGGTTGATAATCCCATGAGGAATCACAATCAGAGTAAAATTAAGGAAATGAACCATAACATTAACAAGATGTCTTTAGAGAAACTCTGAATAGATAGTTAAATATTTATAACAAATTGCAAATAAAGCTTAGAATAGAAGATCAGTTTTATTCTTTTTTGAAGGTAAACTACTTTTGGGGAACAAATTTCGTGAGAACGATTCAACCAGTCCCTTGTTGAACATTGAAAAAGAAGATAAAGTGTGTAAAGCTTTTGCCAACATTTGCTACTTCTCTATGTGAACATCCGCAAAGCACTGAGTAATTTATTTTAGCATGTGATTTTCAAATGATATTCACCAACAAGTATAGTAAATTTTATCATAAAAAAAAAAAACTAGTAAATACTTCTATGGCTGAATATGGAGGATATTTAACATTCTCAATTAGAAGATAAATAATGAGCCACAAATGTTGCAAGCATACTATCATTTAAAAGAACTTCTATATACAATAAAACAAGAAATGCTAGATCCAATGAAGATTGATACTGAGGCCATCCTAATCACCAAACCAATTTGATCCCAACATTATATTCATGATAGCAATCATCACTTTTACTTGGATGATATAGAAGTCATTCAAGAATAATTTATTACAAGTGAAGATATTGAGTAAATAACAAACCCTACAAGTGAAGGGAGGCTTCATCCATCAGTGTAATACATGAAATAATATATGGGGCTCCCTCCAAGAGATGCAGAAACTGGAAAACATTCTTAAAAATCTAATTAAAGCATAAAACAAGGAAACTGACAAATGCAATACTTATTTTGATCAATGGAATGCATGGGAGAGACAAGATGCAAATGCCTACCTCCCATGGGCCTAAGAAACAAAAACCATCTCCATCTGATATAATAGACACTTGCAACCTCCACCTCCTCAATACCTGATTCAAAACAAGGAAATGGACCTCAAGTTCCAAACATGGACTAATAATCCTTCAACTTCTTTTTCCCCAGTGAACAAAAATGTGTTCTTCTCATGTCTAAAACAGGAAGCATTGCCCATTTATGAAATAAAAAGTTGATAAACACAGAGACCCAAAACAGGAAAGAAAGCTGAAGTACATGGATCATCAATCACTCACACTCAAATGATGAGAATGAAAAGCCATGTGAGATTAAATGAGCTTTTATTGACTCATCAGTGAATTGGGTTTTCATGGAACACAAAAGACCAAATGAATGGGGTCCAAAAGCTCATAAAAGAATCATACATCTTACCAATTTTCTGAAAACAAAGTGCCAAAAGGATACCCACTATGATTCTCTCTCAAAAATGACTTCTTTTCACCAAAAAAAAACATTAAAACACCTTTTTAAAAGATGAAAATTCAGAACCAACCAAATTATTGATCAGCAATGAGAACTCATGCAGTTTTGTTTTTCCCTCTCTTAATTAACAAAACCCAAAGTCCATTGTTCCAAGACATGTTTTTCCATAAGTACAATAATTCAAAATTCATGGGTTGCTCCAACTTTTTCACACCTGAAAACCCCACAACCAAAAATTAAAAAAAAATGAAGGTTAATGGGTCTGTTCTCCTTTTTCAGGCAACCACAAGAAAAAAACAATAGAGACCCAAAACTGGGAAACCAACAACAAATGCAAGGAAAAACAGTCCAAAAACCCTTTATTAGAGATAGTGGTACATACATGGCCCATCAATCAGCAGCTTTGCATCCCAAAAGAGATAATGAAAAGAGAAAGAAAACAATACATAGAGAGAGAGAGAGAGAGAGTGAGAAGAAGCAGTGTTTGTGGAGGTGGAAAAGAAAAAAAAAGAAACAGTGAGAAAAAACAAGAGAGAGACTGAGAGAGAGAGTACTCTTTGGGCAGTGGTACTGAAATCCTTTGCAGGCTTTTGGGGGCCCATCCCTTCTCCTCACTCTGCCCTGCTTTGTCTTCCTCATCTCCATCTTCTCTTTCTCTTGCTTTTTCTGAAGCTGCTCTGATGAAGGCACAGGCAGATACATAGATATATATACATATCTCTGGAATCTCTGTACAGGTTACTGTTTACTGTCAGCTCTCTCTCTGTCTCTCTCTCTCTAACTGAGAGACAAAGGGGAACTGCTTTTCCTGCTGTTTTTATCTTCTCCATTCCCCAGAGAAGGTAAAGCGGGTGATTTTGTGTGGGGTCGTCAGAGTTAGCTTGTATGCAGGGCAATTTTAGTAAATAACCCTCATTATTTTTTTAATTTCACTTTTAACCCTCCTACTTTTTTATTTGCATATTTTAACCCTGGACTCAGTCAACGCTGACACGGATTGGGTTTTTTATTTTTATTTTTTCTTATGGAGACGTGTTATATATATATAACACGCCTCCAGTGTGAAAACAACACTCAAGTTTTTTTTATCTGATTAACACTTATTATGTATTATATATAACACACTTCCAGTGAAAAACCTGGTGTTGTTTTTTTTTTTATTTGACTAAAACTGGAGACGTGTTATATATAACACACTTCCAGTGGAAAATAATTTTTAAGTAAAGACGTGTTATATATAACACGTTTTCAGTATTAAACAACACATAATAATATGATGATGTTTGATTTATTTATTTTTTTACTATTTAGACCCTATTTAATACTTTTTTTTTATTTGTAAGAACAAGAGGGGTGGATGAGAACATATTTTGATTTGAACCATGAACATGCAAGAATTTTTAATACTGGATCAAAAAAATATGTTCCCATCCATTCCCCTTGTTCTTATAAACAAAAAATTAAATAGGACCCAAAAAGAAGAAAAAAAAAATTAAACACCACCATATTAGGTTTGTTTAATACTGCATCTACTTAAAAACTGTTTTTCACTGGAGGTATGTTATATAAAACACACCTCCACTTAAAAATTGTTTTACATTGAAGGGGTGTTATATATAACACGTCTCTAGTGTTAATCAGATAAAAAAAATAGCACCCAGGTGGATGCTGTTTTTATACGAGAGACGTGTTATATATAATATGCTTCCGTTAAAAAAAAAACAAAACCCAATCAGCGCTGACATGGCGTCACTGACTAGGTCCAGGGTTAGAATCTGCAAATAAAAATGGAGGAGGGTTAAAAGTGAAATTAAAAAAATAATCAGGGTTATTTATGAAAATTGCCCTTGTATATACAGGGTTATGGCGATGTTGCATTGTGTTTGCATAAGCTATATGTGCAACCTAACAGAAAAACTATAGTAACTTCCTACAGACAGATTTTATGGGTAAATAGTGTTTAAAAAATATATTTTTTAAAAGCTGGGGACAGTTTTTTATAAAATTAATTTTAAAATTCAATATTTGTAGAAAATCAGTTTTGTAATTGTACAACCCAACACACCCTTAAACTGCCCTATTCGAATGGAGGAAGAAGGGGAAAGGAAAATGATATGTCTAATCCCTTGAAGTTTTATTTGCAGTCCACACTATTTTTTTTTAAAAAAAAAAAAAATCATACACTCTCCTATTGAAATATATACTATTATATCCAATTGAAATATGTGCTATTATATGAAATGATATATATACTGAGATATTTTGATGTCGTATAAAAAATAAATTTTTTTTATCCTATACATTACGATAGAACCACATATACTACAATAGCGTAATACATATTACATTATCAAGGTATATATGGCTACAGAACAAGCTACAAAAGAACTGAGTGTATCAACGTTCTATGGGGAAAATATGGTGGGATAGGGGAAATAAGTTCAAAAATTGAAAAACTTATTTGTTTGTGAGAAATAGGTATGTATAACTATATCAAAATGAGTGAGTATAAATTGGTATTGATATTTTAAGTTTTTTATTAAATTATTTTATTTCACCCAATTTAGTCCACTAATATAAGTCTTCTTAATTTTTATAAATCAACTGACTCACATATTAAATTATATTTTTCATCATGTATAATTCATGACAACTATAATTAAAAATATAATAAAAAATAAAAAGATTCATTCTTTATCTGTACTAAAATAGTTTTTTATTTTCAAATAGATTATATGATCACTACCCAAACAGAGACACGAAGAGCTACTTATTTGTTAAAATTTATAAATTGAATATTATAAATTTTAGTTTAAATAAACCAGTTATTATGGTACTCACCAGTATGTATCAGCTCCATGAGAGTGTGTTTGTTGACCAGTCTGGGCATCTTTTTAATTTTTTTTTAATTCTAGAAACTATATTTAATCTAAACTTCTAGGCGCTTTGGGCAAAGTGAAAGGCAGATTTTAGTTATTAAAAATATTTTTTTAAAGGTCTAATAAAAGTGTGTTTACGTGAAAAGTTTGTTTTTTAAAACTATTTTAAGTGAAACCCATTTTTCAAACTAGGTCCACACACACCCAAAGTGAAAAATGGGTTTAATAATCAATAAAACGTATTTATTGTAGATCAAAGATAAAAAAAAAAATATTATCAAAAAATAAGAAGAAAAAAATACAGAGATATATCATTGTATCACTTTTGAGAATTTTGATTTATTTTTTCTCTTACTTATTCACATAAGCATGGGCACCAAACTATTTATGTATGTGGGTATCAAAAACAATTTATTGATAAATAAAGATATTTCAAAGCTTATGGTCTATGGAGTGATAGTTTCACTAAAATTTTAAAAATTAATCATGGTAAAAAAATGATAAAAGGGTTGGAAAGGAATGGGTTTATTTTAGTCAATGTATACCCTCCAAAAAAAAAAAAAAAAAATCTCATTTTACTAATAAATATATGTTTCTTAGATAAACACGTGATTATTTTTATTTTATTGTGTTAGGGATGTATACGCGGTCGAACTCTCTAAAAGCTATATAATACACAAATTATTAAATTATATAATTTATTTATATAATTAATTTATATAGATACAATTCATTAGATAAATAAATATTTTAAAAGAAAACTAAGGTACATTAATAATAAAACAGACGCACACGGAACTCTCTAAGAAATTTCATTCTTATTTTTTTATTTAAGCCCTGTTCGAAAACGGGTTTGAAAAGCTTTTCGATATGCAGGTAGGGCTAGTAAACAAAACAAGCAGCTCGAGCTTGGCTCGACTCGATTGGAGCTCGTGAATCGAGCTTGAACAACTTTTAAGTTCAGTTAGTTTCAGGACTTAAATCAAGCTTCATTTTGTGTTCAAACTCGACTTTTTTATGTTAAAAAAAACACTCGGTTGAAGCTTGACTCAATTCTTTTGTAAAATCAGAACACTAAATCAATATAAAGTTAGGCTCGTGAGCTTAGCTCATTTAGACAAAAATTTTGTTTTCAATCCCTAAAAACCCTAAAATGAATTAGAACACTAAGCTCATTTAGCCTCGGCTCAGCTCGTTGCATTTTTAAACGAGTCGAACTTGAATATGTCACAGCTCGACTCGTTTAGCTCATTTACCACCTCTACATGTAGAAAACTGTTTTTCCCAAACCAGTTTCTAAATAGAAAAACTTGGGTAAAAAATTGCATAATTTTTTTTTACAAAAGTGACTAAAATATGAGTTTTTAAAATAATTTTACATAGTTTATAATATTAAAAAAAAAAAGAAAATTTAAAATCCTTTGTGCATAGATTGATTGTCTTCTTATTTATTAACTCTGTATATATATAACAACTAATTTCATAAACAAGTAGATTCTTTAATACTGTTTCTAACGGTTGGTTGGATTCTCAAATAAAATAA
The DNA here is from genome assembly GCA_030737835.1 of Acorus gramineus. Taxonomy (NCBI): domain Eukaryota; kingdom Viridiplantae; phylum Streptophyta; class Magnoliopsida; order Acorales; family Acoraceae; genus Acorus; species Acorus gramineus. Next base: position 9,602,183 of record CM060854.1, on the reverse strand, counting down.
AAATAAAAATAAAATATGAGCACAATCATTTTTAATTTATAAAAATAAATATATATAATTAAAAAAGGGATACACAATACCCAAGGAGCACCACATCATCTTCTACAGTGATCCCCAATGCATTTCTGTATTGCCCAGGCTTTTAAGGACATGATTACGTCATCCAAAATCCAATGCTGATTTTTTTATTTTTTTTCACCCCCATTATCTCACGGCTCAGGGGTGGGTTCCTCTCTTTAAAAGAAATAATTTTAAAATTTTTTTTTTTTTAAAAGGGTGCGGTTGATAACTAAAAGAGTGGAAATAAAGGCCCCTTCTTCAAACATATATAAACAATAAAGTGCGCATGGAAACCTGTCAACGGGTCATGTTCACGTCCGGTCTAAATCTAACTCATTTTGATTGATGGGTCCTTTGAGTCAGATTCATATCAGGTCTCGGATCTTTCAGATTGAGTCAGATCGATCTACTAACAGACCTAGAGCAGATCAGGAGAGGCCGGACTTAGAAAGGTCGAGAAACTTATTAGAGACTTACAATGACTTTTTTTTTTCTCTTATCTTTTTTTTGGGAAAAGAAAATAAAGGGCTTAAAAAAGGAAAGAAGAGGAAGAGAAGAATGTAAGGAGAGTTTAGTGAGAGAATATTGCACACATTATTTACTATTTAATTATAAATATTGAGTTGGATCATGGGTATTAGTTCGGATCATAAATAAAAAAAATTCATATTATTCGGGTTGGGTCAATCGGGTCCATAGGCTCGAATCGGGTGGACTCATATCCGACCCGTTTTAATTGTTGAATCCTTCAGATCGGATGTTTACACCTTTTATGGGGGTGGATTCGGGTCGGGTCCACATGGACCCGCGACCCGTTGACAGACCTAGATGGATGATGGAGTACAACGGTCAATACCGACTTGTTGAGTTACTGTGTTGTTAAACAAAATTTAAGTTAAAAGCCATAGAGGGCTGTTTGGATAGAGGAATTAGAGGATACGAGGTCACAAGGGGAATAGACTTAAAAAGCTATTTGTTTAGAAAGAATAGATTGATATAATTATGATAGAATACGTGAGAATAAGCTGGTATTTGTGGTATTTGTATTCTAGGTTCTTTTTGAAATTATGTTATTCCACACAATTTATTCCACTGATATAAAGGAGTCTCATTGTCAAATCAACTGTCATCATCTCTTATAAATGAGAGTGACTCATATGTTAAATCATTTTTTTATCTTTTATAAATTCTCATTCACATTTTATTTACAATTTATCCATGGTCAATCAAACAACAAAAATTTTATTATTATATTTCTTAATAAAAATAACTACCAAACTAGAAATCACTTATTCCACTTATATATTCTTATAATAGTCAAACGGCACCTATGTCTAGTATATCAGGCAAGCTTTAGGCAGTGGTATGAAATTTTTTTTAATGATAATTCTATAATAATTTATGTTTTTTAGAAGTGAAACAATATCTTGTATTTATAAATGAAAAATATAAGATTATAATGCAAGGTCATGATGTTTCTTCTATTTGTTATGGCTTGTTGGATAGAGTAAAATAAGAAAATCAATACCTTATTTGTCATAACTAGTATGACTATTAAAATTGCTGTCATGGGTAGCTGAATAAGATATAGAAAAGTTATTTTCTTTAGTTAGGTTAATTTTTCAACAGTACCCCTCAAAAGGATTCCTGCAAGATTTAAATATTTATATTTTGGGTTAAAGACATCTAAGTCCTTACAAACATGGGAAAACCCATATAAGTCCCTGCTAAAATTGGGACAGACGTACGAGTCCCTCAAAACTCAGAAAAACCCAATTATCATCCCTGAGTTAAATTTCCATCCAAATTTAACAGAATATTTTCAGAATATTTCATCACATATAATTGTGTAGACATTGAAGTCCTTATAAACAGTCATAAAGACAAATTAGTCCTTGCAAAAGACAAAATTGTCCCTGAAAGATTTTTACATTTAATTGGATAGATATTACATTCTAAAGGTAAAAATATTTTTTTACATCCAAATTGAGATCTTCAGGTGGAGTGTGAGCGATAGGATAGAAGATAAAAATAAATTATATTATTTATCTTTATGATTGTTTATAAGGACTGCAATGTCTACCCAATTAAATGTAAAAATCCTTCAGGGATATTTTTATCTTTTACAGGGACCAATTTGTCTTTACGATTGTTTATAAGCACTGTAATGTCTATTCAATTAAATGTAAAGGTCTTTTAGGGGTAATTTTATCTTTTGCGGGGACTAATTTATCTTTATAATTATTTATAGGGACTGTGATGCGTACACAATTTAATGTGAAAGTCTTTTAGGGGCAATTTTATCTTTTGCAAGGACTAATTTGTCTTTATAACTGTTTATAAGGACTTTAATGTGTACACAATTATATGTGATGGAATATTCTGTGAATATTTCGTTAAGTTTGGATGGAAATTTAACTCATGGATGATAATTGGATTTTTCTGAGTTTTCAGGGACTTATACGTCTATCCCAATTTTAGTAGGGACTTATATGGGTTTTCCCATGTTTGTAGGGACTTAGATGTCTTTAACCCTTATATTTTCCATAACGGAAAAATCCATATAACCCCTTATAAACTGATTGAAATCCATAGAACCCCCTGTTTTTTTCTTAAAATCCATATAACCCCCTAAAAACACATAATAAATCCAAATAACCCTCTGAAAAATGTAAAAAATCTTTTATAAATAACGATTTTATCATCTGAATAGAGTTTTATAACATATCCAGAGAAGGTAAAATCATTATTTTCATAGGATTCTTAGCATTTTTAATCCATTGTAATGATTTTTTAGTATATCGTGTTTTAAGTCAAGGTTAACTAAACAAAATATGCATAAAATATTCATCATCTATTAACAAAAAATTTATTCAGGGGGTTATTTGTATTTATTAGGTGTTTTCAGGGGGTTATATGGAGTTTAAGAAGAGTTAGGGGGTTTTATGGATTTCAATCAGATTTCAGGGGGTTGCATGGATTTTTCCCTTTCAATAAATACCTCTCCAAAGGCATACCTTTTTTTAGGGAAATTGATGATAATAGAGTTGCAAGGGAGGGGGTATTTTGACATTACAGGGGTTTTTGAGGGGTATATATGCAAAAAAAAATTACTGCCTACAACATGTAAAACTGGAACCAGACTGCTTCGCTTCTGCTCAAACTGTGTAAAAGTTCCTTTTTTTATTTTGTTTTTTGGAAAACCAAATTGCCTGCTGTGATGAACTGCACATAAAAGCTGTTTTGTAAGGACTTCATTAAAAAAAAAAAAAAAGAACTGGATGTTAAGACTGTATTGAACTGAAGTTCATCATGTGATCTCAGAGCCTGTTTGTTTCCTGTATTAGGACCCACATGTAACAGTTTGATTTTTATGGTGAAAAATAATATATTGTCCCCCATGCACCTTATGCATGCTACTGTACATGAACGAGAAATTTTAATGATCAGATATTATATTTAAGGAAAAAATCTATATATCCCCTGTAAATTGACTGAAATCTATATAACCTCCTGACTTTTCTTAAAATCTATATAACCCCCTAAAAACAATTAGTAAATCCAAATAACCTCTAAATAAAATTTAGGTTTAGGGATAACGAATATCTTGTGAATATTATATTTAATTAACTCTGTTAGAAAACACAGCATACTAAAAAGACCTACAATATATTAAAATTTTAAAAAATATTCTATAAATGAAGATTTTACCAATCCGAATAGAGTTTTATAATATATTCAGAGATAATAAAATCATTATTTTCATATGATATTTTTGTATTTTTGACAAAGTGTAGTGGTTTTTTAGTATATTGTATTTTCAATCAGAGTTACCCACACGAAATATGTGTAAAATATTCATCATCTATTAACAAAAAATTTATTCAATGAGTTATTTAGATTTATTAAGTGTTTTCATGAAGTTATATAGATTTTAAAAAAAAGTCAAGGAATTATATAGATTTCAGTCAGATTTCAAAGGGTTGTATGGATTTTTCCCTCTATTTAAATCCATACAGAGAGCGCTGCCAAAATAAAACTTCAAAATAAGAGGCTGTCATAAATAAATAACAGCAAATAATATGTCCAATCTTGATTGCAGATCACATTCGAGTTCTTCAATTTTTTTTTTTTTTTTTTGAAAAAGGTAATTTTTTACTACTCGATTTTATTGCTGAATTCAAATTACAAATTCTAAAAGGGAAGAATAGAATTACATATAGAAGAACATGACGAGAAAAAGGAACCAACGTAAGACCTCGGGTTAGAAGAGCTATGGAACCTCAGAGTTCTTCATTTTTTTTTAGATATAAATTGAGCCAAATGAAATACATTCTTATATATATATATATATGTGTGTGTGATGCACGTGCTCATGCGAATTAAATACATATATTTTATGTTTTTTCATAATATATAATATACTGAGATAATGTATCATATATTACATTATGCGGTCTATAAACAAAGTTACTGTATCAACACCCATGAATAAATAAATAAATAAATAGTACTTAACTGTTAATGAACAATAAGAAGCTGTTCCCAGTGGACGCTTTCAAATGTAATTCCATTTATAGTTTTTTTTTTAACGAGATATAAAAATTGTTAGATGAATTTTATGAATTCTTTTATAAAAATGAGTTCATTTAATTCGATAGAGCATACACAGAAATTAAAATAAGATAAAAACAAAGTTTGGAAATGCGTGATACACACTAAATTCAAATTCAACAGATATAGCAGTCCCATTTTTTTTAAAGCAAAAAATAGATTTTAATAATAGATTTTTATTAATGAAAATTAGCTTTTCAGTAATCTAATAAAAATAAAATTTCAATAAAAAAATATTTCCAAAAACTAGTTTAAGTGAGAGTCTACTTTTCCAAATTCATTAACAAACGCTCAGGGTCCTTTTTTTTGCAACCTGTAAACTTAATCTTTATATTGGATGGGGGGTAGTACTTCAATACTACAATGTATTGGAGTATACATTTACTTTTTTATGAAAATATTTTTTTTTGTTATATGAAGTACACACTTTTACAAGCTAAAACATTGCCCTCCAGGTGATATTTATATATAACAATGAAAATTCCTTTATGAGTGCTGATACACTCGATCTGCTTTACAACCCGTCAACTATGCACACTATGATAGCATAACATATAATGTGTATTATAGTATATGAAATTATATCATAATGTATAGACTAAATTTTTTTTTTTTCATTTTTTTAAAAGTGAAAAAAAAATAAACTACTACATCTTAGTCAATGCATCATTTTATATAACTGCATGTACTTCAATGAAATAATGTATGCTTTGAAGAAAAACAAATGGTATGGACTGCAAATGGAGCTGTAATGGGGCCTTGATGTATCATTTTCCTTCATGAAACCATAAAAATGGCCCAAATCAATTGACGCCCATAGCATCATTTCCCTCTAAGCCAGGTCTTAGAAAGTCATCACTCAGCAACAATGGATATCAGTATACAAAACAAAAACATTGACTTGAACATAAAAGTCACACTTTAATGAGATTTTGATATGGATTCATGCAAATATTTGCACATTTATACCTGAAATATGTATGTACAAAGATTAAGAAAGGGGAAAAAAAAATGATAGCTACACACAGATACTAATCTATACACGAGCAATGCTAACTACTCAAAATTCAGTAATACTGCCTAAGCAATGAAGATTATCAGTCACTATTGAACAGAATGGCTGTTCGCTAATCTTAATTTGTGATTATGCACCGCCAGAAATAATTATGGCTTTATTTAGGCATGCATATGAATCAGGGAATGGTATACACAGTTTAGGGTGATCAGAAAGGACCTGGAAGCTGAGACCAGTCAGAGAAATCTGGATTCCATGCCGAACTCAAACCGAATAAAAGAGAGGCAAGAAAACCAGTTGCAGAACCTCCATCTATGAAGAATGAAGGGATGCGGTCCGGGGACTTCTTTCTTCAGTTACTATCGCAATGGATGTTTCGTCACGAGATGGAACTCTAAGCCATGATTTCATGTAATCATACACTGTGAACCCGATCGCCACTGATGGACCAACCTGTTATCAGAATTATGATTAAGATGTATGACATAAATCATAGTATCAAACAATAGTAGAAAGGCCCTCCAATCCAGATAGTACAAACGATGAGTGTCCATATAGATTATCCATCGATTCCAAACAGATATTTCTGGAATTCAATGTTCAGTATCAGATTCTGGCTTTCATGTTTTAAATGTCGACAAAACAACTTTTATTAAAAAGCTGGTTGATAATAGCTTTTTCAGATTTGATTATTCTACTCAATTTTAGAACATAAGTTGTTATTGAAAATTGGTTCCAAAACAGACCTAGAGCATGCTAAGGTTACTAGCCAGTCACATATGCACCTTCTAAAATGACAAATTGACAATCATCAAGCCCCACAAATTGGCATGGTAAGGTGGTTATGCGCCAGTCACATATGGCCAAAAAGAGGGGTCAGATGTTGCAGTTAGAGCACCATACTTGGCCCGGGAAAAATATTTCAGATCTTCATTAAAAAATCAATCATACCTTCAAGTAATTGATGCTCAACCCTGAGAAAAGTTGCTTATATCCTTGCTGCTGAACAATTGTTTTGAGGCTCTCCAATATCCCCCTTCCCACTGCATTGTTAGATGTCGTGAGTGCCTGCACCTGAAGATGGAAAGAAAAAGATTTCCTTGTATAAATCTGGTGCATACAAAAAGCACATGCCCACGTACTTGTCACTAAATACAGTATTTCATGTCAGGACCACAGCTTGATATTAACAAAAATGCTAACAATCAAGAGGTCTTGGGTTCAAACCTAGCTTATGTATCCAGAAAGAAAAAAAAATCAATCGATTGTTCAAACATAATCCCCACCAAAACATTTTGGGGGTTGTTACACAGAGTCCTGTTTACAGCTCTGCCTGCAAACCTATATACCTCAATCATTGTCCAAAAGAGGTATATAATTTCTCACTTCCTCTAAATGGGTTCATACAATTCACTAAATTATATATATTTCATCTTTTTTTTTTATAAAATTATATATCTCATTAAATGAAGTATACTATTTAAAAAAAAAAAATCAAAATGTGTGCGAACTGCAGGTGAGGCTATAAATATGATTGTCTAACATTTTTCAAACAAAAATTGGATTATTTATTGAGTGTCAACTATGCCAAGAAATTCAAATTGTAATGTATTCAAGGGCAGGAAACCTTATGGATAAAATTAAAAAGAGATGGATTTTTAGGTCCAACAATGCTTAAATGTTCTTTATGCTCACTAGTGTGCATGGTATCACTCGCTATACACAGATAAACAAATGTTACCTGCATTTGTCGGCGAACAACTTCAAGGGGATATGTTATTGTTTGGCCCAACAGACCAGCCACAGATCCGCAAAAAAGCTTTGCACTGATGTCTTTCTTGTGCTCCTCAGGTATGTGGGTTTTCATCTTCTCAAAAAAGTAGAATTTCAGGCCTGAATAAGGGAAGATTCCAACCAATGTCGGAGCTGAACAAAGAGTTCAAAGGCGTCATCAATAGTTCAATTAATTGCAGGACAGCAGAGAACATAACTTTTGGAAAAATGAAATGATAGCATAATCATATCGGTCAAGTCTATCAATCACCAAAGGCATGGTCATCATCCACCTCGAAATTCAAAATGAGAAACAATAGTCCCTAACACAACATATATATTACAATTAGATGTCTTCCTATATCTACTGAAAGCTACAGTTTAATGCAAATGGCTACTGCTGGAATCATCTGGCCTTGGTCTTCCCAGATGCAAAATTTATGAGCTCTGATTAATGTATTTAAGCCCTGACCAGCTCTCTATCGAGGAGAAACTCAAGTTGAAATAATGCAGGATTGAGTTCCAATATGACAGCTAATTATATCAAATAAAGCAGGCCAATAGCTTCATGAAATTTTATACATGGATATTATTGGAGTTATTGTAGTGGAATTGGGCCTATTCCCGGAGGCCCGGCGGTTAGGAGGCAACGCCCCCAAAAAGCCACAGGCCTCCCCCGGGCCGAAAGGTTTTGTACATCTTGTATCTATATAAGAGACCTATTGGCCTCCGTTATTGAATGTAACATCATGCCCTTAGTTTCTTCTGATATTAATGCAGGTAAATACTGCCACTCTTAAAATTAAATTCCCTTTGAACCAACTGTGCAAAGAGACTTGATGGTGAAGAAAACCTACCTCATGCAACATACACATGCTTATGTAATAATTAAGTTAGTGGTTTAATAACAATCCAACCAAAATCTAAAAATAAAAAAATTATCAAAATATATTTCAGAACTGGAATAATGAATAGGAGCAATTTGTGAAAAATTAAATCAAATGGTTGGCCATTAAAGGTGTTTAGCCAATCTTTCTTTGTAGGAAATAGGCAACAATGGTCCACTGACAGTAATGATGGCAATAGATTGGATTATAGGTGGTTTAACAAATATTTCCATGACATCATCATAACATGTAAAAGTGAAATCTTAAATTAACACATACCTACACCCCTATAGAGGCCTCTGACACCATTCTTTCTGTATATATCTGAAATGCAATCAATTATCCCACTATACGTCAGCTGAGACTGCGATAGCGCCCTTATGTTTACCTTTGAAGATCCAACTACCTACATTGCCAGTTTTTAAATTGGTTAAAAATTGAATATTCTAGATTTTCCCAACAACAGAGAGATAATATGATAGAGAAGTTCAACTTGAATTCAAGAAAACCTGAAGTCAGTGCTGGTGAAACTAATAAACGGAGAAGAACAAAAGAAATCAATCTATTGAAGGTCACTACCTGGTAAGCCAACTTAGTTCGAACTAAATCAAGTGGATATGTAAATAGAACTGCAGTTCCTCCAGCAACAGAACCCGCTGCAAGATCAAGAACAGGTCCTCTTCCAATATCAGGAAAGCCAAGTATAATCCATCGTCGGTATTGCTCGTAAGCCATATAATGGAGAGCTGCATAAGGCACGATTCGTGCAACACTGGCTCCATTTCCTCTGTGACAAAAATATTATATTTTAACACAGAATTACAGCAAAGCCGAAACCACAAAAAAAATGTTGTATTTAAATATCAAATTACCTGTAGAAACCAAATACACCTTCTGTATGCGCAATCTTTCTAAATGAACCCCCTAATCCTACAGCTTGAAATTCTGCTCTTCTGGTCTACGATGCCATCAAAAGGGATTTAGGGAATTGGGCAGAAATTCTTTGCAAACACCAAATGCATAATCGACAGAACACAAACCAGTAAACCTAGCTTTCAGTGTTAACTGCTTACTTTACCAGAAATTAATTAGACAGCCAAAAACTTAAATAATAATAATAATAAAAAAAAATGGCATATCTTGATTTATCATCTATTGAAGTTGCATTGCCCTCACTGTTCACATATATCTTGGACCACATCAATAAAATGATAGCATAACACATTATAAAATCACAATCATTAGTTGGAACAAAGTCTCTTTCACCTCAACAAGAGACTTTGCTGAGGTGAAATCACGAAACAGCCCCTATCCTGATTAGACCCAAAAACACTCTGAACTTCCCATAAAAACAGAAATAAAGATACCACCAAGGTTTTATATATTGCAGTGTATTGGTGAAATCATTCAGAGTTATCAATTCCAGACAATCAATGCAAAAAGAAACTTAAATTTCAAGCTTGCCAAAACATATGCAGTCCCAGAATATATTGAATAGCATCTCATACAGGGAAAACAAACATCAGAGAGGGGAACAAGAAAAAAAGCCTAAGAAGATCAAGAAAACCAAAAAAATTAACCTCCAAGAACTCGCAAATAAATCAAGTACACCTATAATTCCTAATTTCCTACCTGATTATTATACAAAAGAAAGTGAAATCTACAACCACAGAACCCAATAGAAGTTCTTAATAATGGAATTCTGGGGCCTCTCTGAGTTACATTATACCTATTCCCACCAAACACTACATTAAAACCCGTGAAGACAGCACCAACATACTGAAAGTAACATCACAACCACCACATATCTAATCAGAATTTGCTTCCAAGTTCACATACAAATATACATGAGAGATAAACAACAACAAATATCAAACAAATTCAAGACCTCATCAATCAGATCCATCAATACCCACCTAGATTTTTCCAACGGAAATCAAACAGGCAACCAAATACCCATCATGCATTAGCCTTCTAACACATTAAAAAGAACAAATTTGTGTCCGATTCTAATAAACCCATTAAATAAAATCCTTCAAAACACTTCAAATTTTGAATCCAAAACATGGTGTTTACTCACATCCAAGAATCCACCAAGAATTACTCGATTACAAAGCAACCAAAATATCTAAAAACCACCATGCATTATCTATTTAACAAATAAAAAAACCAACTTTTGTTCCCAAATCCAATAAATCCACAAGGAAACAATCCAACGCAAGAATTCAACACAGACCCAACTGGAAAAGGGGAAAAAAAAAAAAACACGAATCACACACTTCAAAAAAACAAAGCAAGAATTTTCATGATTAAAAAGAAATCAATGGAGCCCCAACACCCATCATGCATTAGCTTGCTTAACACGTTAAAGAAAACAAATTTGTCTCCAATTCCAGTAAACCCCAAAATAAAATCCTTCAAAAGTCAAAACACTCTTCAAACCCAGAATCCAAACATTGGTTTTCTTTACAAACACTCAATAAAAAAAAAAAAACCCCAATAAAAAGAACGAATCACACAAACCAACCATGCATTAGCCCAAAGACCAAATTTTGCCACCAAATCCAATAAACCCAAAACACAAAAAAAAAAAAACACACCAAAACAAAACCGATCGAGAGATGATGATAACCTGGAACAGGATCTTGACGCGCTCGAGGGGAGCAACGGCGGTCTTGGCGAGACCTCCGGCGACGCCTCCCGAGACGAGCTCTTTAGCGAAGACCGGCATCGACGCGGCGAGGCCGTGGAGGGTCCAAGCCTTGTTGTTGTTGTTGTTATTCTCTCCTCCCTCCATTGAAGTCTCCGATCGACGAGGAGGGGGAGACGGTAGGGGTATTTTGGGAAGTCTAAAAAGGAGGGAATACGGAGAAGCATCGATTTGTCTTCATTTTTTTTTTTAAATTTATATGGAACGGGAGAGAGAGAGACGTCGATGACTGGCGAATCTGCGTAATTCAAAGTGTTGGGCGTGGACGGAGCCGTCTCCGAAATGGCCTCATATCTATCATTTATTACGGAATATGCCATAGAATGACATTTTTTCACTTTATTTATTTATTTTTTTTTAAAGGACACGGTTGTGACGTAAAATGGTGCGATAGCACGGGCCCATATCCACCTTGTTTTTTTAAAAAGAGAAAGTGGTTACTGCATGAAATCCATGTAAACCCTGACTTTTCATGATTCATATAAGTACTTATGTAATTTTTTATAATCTCTTAAGTTAAATTTTAACCACAGGAGGTTATTTGCATTTATGGTATGTTTACAGGGGGTTATATAGATATATTGAGATTACAGGGGGTTATATGGATATTAGGAAGATTACAAATATTTATATGGATTTTTCCCTTTATTAAAATACAAAATATTTTCTATGACAATTTTACCTCATCAGATAGATTATAACCTTATTTGGAGGGGTAAAATTATCATTTACATAAAAAATTTTATATTTTTAACACATTGTAGAAGAATTTAAATATATTATATTTTTAATTAGAGTTAATCAAACATAATATCAATAAAATAATTATAATATGTTAATAAAATAATTATAATATGTTAATGAAAAATTTTAACTCAGGTAAAAATTTGAATTTTTATAAGTGTTCATACCGTTTCCTATCGTATCGTACTAAAACATATGATGTTGTGTTGCATCAATTCTATAATTTGACGTTTCTCATGTCGTGTTGTGTCGGTTTGACTATTTTTGCAAAATCAACACAACACAGGACGCTTTCCGTTACAGTTGTTAAGAATTTATTGTATTGTTATTGAGATTAATCTTTAAATATCCTCGTAAAGAGAAACTTCTGTTGTCGTAGAACCTTCCATGGCATTGGATTAATGTAAATAGATCAAACGAAAGGTCGAGAGAGGCATTGGAAATAAGTCTTCAAATAATTTCAGATAAAGGATAAAAGGTGTTTATTTATCTCGGATAACCCCTGATAAAATATGTCAAAATAAACTAGTATAAAGTGATATATGGATTCAAACCAACCCCTAGAATTAAAGTTATCCTAGGTTATTTCATTTAAAGAATATATAGGTCCACTGTCAAATCAACTATCATTATTTTTTATAAATCAACTGTCAAATCAACTATCATTATTTTTTCACTTTTTATAAATCTTTATCCATACTTCATTCATATTTAACTCAAACAACAAAACATTTATTCTTACGTTTATTAACGAGAATAATTCAAAACACAATCAAACACACAATCACATTATCCTTATTTATATTTACTTATGCTTGGATAAATATATACCCAAGAATAAAATCTATCACCGTTTCAAACAAGGGGTAAGAGATTAATACTTTATGAGAGTTTATGATCTTATAAGTTTTATATGTCATTTTTTATTATAATAGATACTCAAGTTTTATGTTATCTTGTGCATGTGTTTAGTCTTTATTAGATGTCATATTATTTAAAAACTTATCCAAATATACTCAAAGGTTGGTCATGTTTGTTGCAAATTTAATTTATAAATTATAGTTTTTAACTTTTCTATGACAAGTACTAAACATTTATTGTCATTGTTAAAAAAATAGAGAACAAATAATAATAGACATTTGTTAAAATAAGCATTAAAATAGTTTTTTTGTTCCGTAATTGTCAAAAATACCCTTTTAAATCGTAAGGGAGGAGCTTAGGAGGAAATGAAAAAACATTTGTCATTAATAAAAAAAAGAGGAAGAGCATTAGTGATTTAGTGTTCAAAATTAAAAATTATTTAAAAAAAACTGTAAGCTATAATCTTATAAGCACCATTTACCCAATTTATACATTCTGACTTTTTAAGTTGTTTTTAACTTGAATTAAATCATATAAGTTTATAATAAACATGTAACAACTACTTATTTTAAACTAAAAATCTTAATCTTTTGTTTATAAGTTTTAACCAACATGTAATAACTTTGGAGAAGAGACTTGATTTATTGTTAGAAACATCTAGAAGCCAACAATAATGGTGTCATGTCAGTCATACTAAGAAGAAATAATAATAATAATAAGCAGCAATATGCATGGGTTGCTTTGAATCTCCATGGAGGGTGATTTCATGGACACAAGTTTGAAATATAAAAATAAATAAAAATTATTTATAAAGGGTTGGTCTTTATGGCATGGTTGCATGCTCATATGTGCACATATGAGTTCATAATTAAAAATGGATAGTCTTTTATGGCATGGTTGCATGCTGATATGTGTGGAGTTTTCTTCTAGGTTTGCATTTTCCTTCAAATATTATTGAATATACAGCCAGTTTCAAAATTTTATACATAAATCAATCACATTTTAATCAGTTCAGATTGACAACTCCATGGAAACATCAAAGCCAAGGATATACACACACATCAGCACAAAATTGAAAAGGTTTCACAATTTAACATATGCATTTTCATGCGACTAATATACAAAAAGCAATAACCAAAAAAATTTATATGTATTAAAAAAAAAAAAGAATGATCATGTACAATGTGAGTTCATCATTAGACTAACTGGAGGGAAACTAAGCAGTATAAACCCCTTAGATGTATCCCTTCAGAGAGAGTAATGATAAACTATACATCTATGCATATATATCAGAGATATTCTAAATTACAAAAAAAAAAAATTCTATACAATCTGATTGCTTTTGGGAAATCAAACAGTTGAAGCAGAATTACCTTTCTTTTGTGGCTTGAGCTGCAGATCTTGATCCAGTGTGGCTGATGAGAAAATACTCCAATGGCATCAGCATCACATGATAGTCTCATTATCAGTCTGAGAATACCCATCAATCGACTGGAGAAACCGAAGCACGTTCATACTCTTCCTCTAATAAAAAAAAAGGAAAACATAACTCAAATTACAAAAGAATCTGAATATTGATCATTCAATGGAATGAATGGTAACTTCATGGAATAAGATTTTTTGTTTTTCAAAATACCAAAAAAAAAAAAAAGCAAAATATATAAGACAATTATTATGACAGGTAAAGTCAACATACAGAAAACACACACATGATTTAAAGCTATATCAGGGTATGTGACCAGTGCAGGTTTTATTCAGGTCCCCAAACAAAGTAACTGATACAGAATCATGGACAGTCCATATAAGATGTTCCTGAAGGTCCAAACAAAAGGAAACCACGAATGGCAAAACATTATGTAATACACTGTCAAAATGGAAACAGAATGGTAGACGTTGCTAATGTTCTATGTGTGAATTAGGAGTTGACAGTGTGTTATAAATATAAATAACATACAATTTAGAATTACTGCAATACATGATAAAACTGAATACGCCTAGAAAAGATTGAACTAAAGTCATCTTAAATTGGAAAGAAATCTTCCATGCAGATGTTCAAGCATGTTTAACTATGTATCTTCAAACCAAAATAAAGAAAACAAGGGTTAGCATTCCAAGATAACCTATGTTGCTATGTACATCAGCTGAAACAAAGGCTAAGTAACAATCCATACATCTTATCAGTCAACCCACACTACTACATCCAAAGACACTATTCTTGCAAAGAGAGTAATTAAAACATAAACCAAACATAAGTGAAAGCAAAAATGGATACTACAGGCTTTCACTAAAAAGCGCATGATATAGATCTCATGAATAGGTTTGTTTGACAGTTACCAACAAAATAAAAAATAAGAACGATCATGTGAGTGGAAGAACAAGGACAAGCATTGGGCAAAGAATATCCAGAAGTTTTGGTAACACCATTGTCAAAAATCTAGAGAATCAAATCCACAGCTTATATGCCTTAAATACTTGGCCCAACCTCGAGGGATTCAGATTGAATAGAAAATTTTATTTTGTCACAAGGCAAGTAATCAACAGTTTGCAAAAGAACAAAAACATGCGATGTAACAAGGAAGAACGAAATCTAAATCAAAACCAAACAAATAAGATTATCAACAATCTAAATAAAAACCAGACAAATAAGATTATCAACCCCTGCAATAATTTAAAAAAATGGTTCTCCTCAGTTATAAAGCCCAATGACTACACGGCACAGGAAAAAATCTGCAGGTCAGTAGAGTAACACAGTTAAACTCACTATATGTTGGCATCTTCAAAATAAGCAGGAGGGATTTCTGAGAGAGAAGACAATGCTGCCACACACTTGAACTGTTTCAAGAAAGTACGGAACATTAGTTCATGTAAACTATTATCTCTGTTTTTTAAATGGTACATATGCACTGGGGTGGAGCTTCATCATACCTTGTGTTGCATGTACTTGTTCTTTATAGCTATTAGTGAAGACCCCTTTCTGTTTAATTGCAAGTCATGTATGGCAAGAACACAATCCTTCAGAACAGATGGCTGATAACCAGTGTAGTTCTGTAAAGCTGGGTTCTGAAGAAACATACAGAAATGAATGAGGTGAGCTTCACTTAATTCATAATTGGAATAGCTTTTATGAATTTACTATAAAAAAAAAAAGGTGTCATTGATTGGAGTAATGGTAAAAAAAACCAAGTCAAAGGTTATCATTGTATCCAGTGTATGTGGGATCATCACTCCGAGTGATAATCTATATAGTAGTTGTTTGCTAAAACTAATAAGTCGCAATTTATGGCTTTTAGCTTAAAATAAGTTGTAGTAGAATGTATTTTAAATTTATATGAAATTATTTATTTAAGTTAAAAACAAATTTTAAAAGTCATAATCCAAAAACTAAAATCAATGGTATATTTGAGATTATAGCTTATGTGATACTTTACATAATTTCTGTTTGGAACACAAATACCCTTAACCTACATTATGAATAACAATTGTCCCGTTATTACAAAACAAACATGAAAAGGTTATTTTTGATAATCACGTATCAAAAGTTATTTTACAACTTATTCTAACAAAGCTACTTATTTATTTCCCACTTCTTAACAACTACAACAAACAAGTCTACTATTCATCAAAAAAAGTTAAAATTTATCATCTATAGATCAAAACTTCAACAAACATGGCCACACTGTAATAGGAAGAAAGTTTCTAGTGTCAACTTACCCAAGGATGCACGTTTGGATTGATTGTAAATCTTGTAAGAAAGACGGCTGATGCAGCAACTATTGATGGAAGAAATCGAATACATTCATACTCCAATAAACTTAATTCCGCAAGATAATTACTTAAAAACTCCATTTTCAAATTTGGTTTCTGTCAAAAAGAAGGATGAACAATGATCTCTTAGTTAAAAAGTACCCAAGACTATTTCTCAATGTTTAGCATTTCTTCATGATGTAGTAAAAGGAACCAACAACAGAAGGTTTGGGTTTACTTTGCACTTCTCCAGAGGAATCCTGATAAATCTCCTGCACCGACAAAAAGAACAAGCATGCATCAACAAAAGGGGCTAAAATTTGTATTTCACACTGAACACCAAATAAAATAAAGACGGTTCAAAACGAAACAAAGCACAGGGAAAAAAGAAGAAGAAGAAGAAGAAACAATACTTCAAAAATCTACACAAAGGCCCTAAATAGCTTTTCTTATGATTTTACTTGGATGGGAAGAAAGAAGCACCAATCTCCAAACATTCACAACTATTTGATTTGAAAACCAAAGAGTTTTACCTGAGAAAGGCATGTATAGTGGGATTGCCTAACTCAAATTTCAAGAATTTAAGTACATCATCCTCCATCTTCACCACCTACATATCCACGCAACCCCATATATCATTATAACATTACCATAAATGCAACAATGATTGGATATTCATACAAAAAAATGAACAAAGATACCTCTTCCTTCGTGTAAGTATTTTCGGTGACCTCACAGAAGTCCACAACATGTGGCGGCCTGATCTCTTCATATCTCCTGATCCAAAACCCACAATCATATCAACAAACACAACAAAACCCACATATCAATATAAAAAAATTTCAATCAAGTCAACAAATTATTGACTTACGAGGCAATCAACATAGAAGACACGCCAAGGAGCTGGAGATTCTCATGGTTCACAACATGCTTGGAGAGGAAGCGATCCATATATGATATCGTTAGGTAAAGTGTTTCAGGAACCAAACTATACTCTTCAGCCACCTCCACGAGCCAATTGACTACAATCCCCCTCATGCTCTTCGTCACATCCTTCTGAACGGACTCCATGTAGTCCGGCAATGGCCTCCTTTCTTGATCAACCTGATACAATATTGGAAAAAAAAAAAGAAGAAGAGAGAACTCTTACATTTTTTTCTAGAAAAAAAAAATGATGGGCGTTGATATACTGATTCCTTTTTGCAGTCACTTTTGCAAATGCCTCATCATTAACACAATATATGAAATCATTTAATAAAGTGTATACACACTAGTTCGACAACAAAATACGTAAAATTATTGCATTCAATTCATTCGAGTATGTATTTCATTTATTTATCAAATAATGCACTTCGTTAGCAAAGTACGTGCTTTCTGGATCAACTTGATAAAAAATTTGCGAAAACCAAAAACAAAACCACCAATCATAACTCTAGCAGTTTTTGGAGAAACAAAGAAAAAATAATGGACATTGGACACTAATAACCCAGTCCTTGCAATACATGAAATAAATACACTCCACTATGTCAATATACACTCTATTAAAATACGTAAAAAAATATATGAATTCAATTCATACGAGTCTGTATTATCATTAACAAAGCACATACTTCAAAAAAATAAAAATCAAAACATGTATGGTCTGCAAAAGTGACATTTTTTTTTCTTCCTCACCTCCATCGACTTCAGATAGTTGTATATCTCATCAGCAAATTCATAACACATCTGAGGATCGCTGTCAATGTCCGGTGGAGGCGGAGATGACGGCGCCGTCTGTTTCTTGACCGAACCCTTCCTCTTCAGTCGTGGCTTGGGCACTATCGACGGACCCGCATCGGACGGCTGAGGAGGGACATCGGCGGAGTTGGAGATGCTGGGGAGCTCGCCGAGGACGACACGGTTCTTGCTCCTCTTCGAAAGGGGGATCTGTTGTTGCTGCAGGAGCTCCTCCGCGGCCCTCTTTTTCGAGACCGAGCGAGTGACGCGGATGATGTTCTCCTTGTCCGCCATGGATGGATCTCTGATTAACTAGGGTAGATCTGGTTAGGGTTTCTAATTAGGGTTTTTGTTTGGCTAGGGCAAATTGGGGTTCCTGATCAGTTCACATTTATGGATAGGATCTAATCGTCACTAGGTTTCGAAATTTGAATCTTTCTGTTTCGATTTTTTTTGTGGAGTGTTTTTGGGATTTCATGGTTTGTTCGAATTCGATGTGGCGGGATTTGTTGAAGCATTTCGGGTTTGGATTTATTTTATATAAAAAATAATAATTCCAAGTATTTTTTTAATTCCCTCAACCAGAGAGCAATTTTTTTTTATATAAGATAATGTTTCAAACACGTTTAAAAAATAAAATTTTAAATAAAATAATTTAAATAGATTTTAATTTTTAGAAAACGTATTTTTTGTATTTAAAAAAAAACAACAGTTTTTATATTAAAAAATATAACTAAGTTTTTTTATTTTAGTTTGTTTTCTAAAACGCGTTTGATAACATGTTTGAGCTTTCTGCGTAATTAAAAAGCAGAATCACCCCCAAATCATGTTACCAAAATAATTTTGTTCAAATATTATTTGTTTATGTAATAATTTGGGAATGGATAACAATATATGGTTTAATAGGGTAGATAGACGCATGATAATGTACATGAATAACATGATAATAGTGTATAAATAACATCATACACACAATACATTGTTCTGAAAACATATTTTCTTGCCCCCCGTATGGCGTGAGAAATAAGCCCAGAATAAAGAAGAATACAGGAGAATAGTAAAAAAAAATTGTTTGTTTTGACAGAATAAACCTCGATAGTTATGTCTGGATAAGTTAGGATAAGACCTGATAACTATTCTAAATAAATGTTAGAATTGCTTATCATGCCTTATCTATACCAATAGATAAAAATACCCTTCTCTGTCATTTTAAAAAATTTATCTCACCTAACAGTCTCACACAGATTTCAAAAACTGTCACATCTATCACATCAATCATACATTTCTCACACTATTCCCAGGGGTATAGTTGTCATTTAAAAAGTCATAAACTCTTATTCATCCCTTATCAACCATTTATCATCCTTTTATTTAAAATGAACCAAACAAAAAAAAATCATTTTTACATTTTCCAATGAGAATAACAAAAAATACAACCAAACAAAAAATTGCTTATTCAGTCTGAATTGTTATCTATCATAGCATAGCTATCAAAAGCGAATAACCCAATGTCACACCGCATACGAGGAGGTTGGGATTTGGTTAGAGATAGGATCCAGAGTAAAATACGATTGGAATTCACCAACTAAAGAAGATGATTCCGATAAAGAAGTCGGAGCATATTATGATGGCTCACAGGTGGATCATTGGTAGCTCTCATCAAGAAATAAATTTCTTCATTACCAGGAATCTAATTTTTTATAGATTGGGTGGAATGGAAATTTGACCTGGAATGTCTGGGACTAAACATGAGAATGGAGAATTTCAAACACAATTTTCCTATGCCCTCGTTTGGAACAGAACAGGGATAGAATTTATTCTTAGATATCCATTTATCCGAACATAAGTGAGTATAAATAAGGATAAAGTGATTTTATTTGAATTATTCTCGTTAGTAAACGTAATATAAATGTTTTGTTGTTTGGATAAAATATGAATAAAGTATGGATAAGGATTTATACAAAGTAAAAAAATAATGATAGTTGATTTGACATATGATATATAAGAGTTGATGACAGTTGATTTGACACTGGACCCACATATTCTTTGGGTGGAATAACCTAGGATAACTTTTATTTTAGGGATTGATTGGAATCCATATATCACTTTATACCAATTTATTCTGACATACTTTATCTGGGGTTATCCGGGCTTTCCAAACACAACAAAATTTCTATCTGGGGTTATCCGTGGGTTTATTCTCATTCCAAACATGGGCTATGTGTTTTAATAGAATGAGAATGAGAATAAACACCAAGAAGCCCGTGTTCGAGAATAGGCTCGGAATAAATTGGAATTAATCAGCATGTTTGGATGGCTTGAATAAATAAAAATTTGTATGTCAAAATTAACTAGTAGAAAGTGATATATGGATTACAAATAGCCTCTATAATTAAGTTATTACAAGTTATTCAACCCAAAAAAATATATGAGCCTACTGTCAAATCAATTGTTATCACATTTTATAAATCAACTGTTAAATCAACTGTCATCATTTTTTCACCTTTAATAAATTTTTCTTCACATTTTATCCCAATAAAAAAAACTTTATTATTACGTTTTTCAACCAAAATAACTCAAAACACAATTAAACAAAAAATCATTTTACCTTATTTATACCAGAATAGTCATGAACATCATAAATAACTTAATTCTCAAACCAAACATGGGTTAAATATCACTTGGTTGCGCGATTGCGCTGCGATTGCGATTGCAGGAAGTTGCGTTTACAATCGTGCAACCAAACAGTTTTACTGTATGTAGCAGCTTCCTGCACACAGATTTTAGGCAAATAGTGCCCAAAAGCTGCGATTTCAGAAAGCTGAGAAAGTGAGCTTCCTGCGGAATCAGTTTTGCAATCGCAGATTCCTGCAGAATCAGTTTTGCAATCGCGTAACCAAACGCACCCTTAGGCTATAAATATCACTTACATTTGGTTGCGCGATTGTGTAGCGTTTGCGATTGCAGGAAGCTGCGTTTACAATCGTGCAACCAAACAGTTTTACTGTCGCAGCTTCCTGTACAGATATTTCAAGCAAATAGTGCCAAAAAATTACGATTTCAAAAAGCTGAGAAACTGAACTTCCTGTATAATCAGTTTTAAAACCCAGATTCCTGCATAATCAGTTTTTGGTTCGAAGAGGCAAGCAGTGTTTGGTTGCACATTGTGCAGCTTTTACATTTGCAGGAAACTACTTATGCAATCGTGCAACCAAACATTTTTTTACTGTAGCAATTTCCTGCAAACAGATTTTAGATAATAGTGCCCAAAAACTACAATTTTCAAAAGCTTGAGAGGGGGGTTGAGCTTCCTGTAGAATCAGTTTTGTAATCGCACAACCAAACATTTCACTCTATTTTATTATATACGTTTCGGATTTCACACTAATTTGTACCAATTTGTATGAATGCATACCAATCCATACCAATTGGTGTTTGTCATTTGGTATCAATTTCGTGGTATCAATTCATAGGATTTTGTACTGATTGCTATCAATTTCGTATTAGAATTAAATCAAGGCTAAAGAAAACAAATCTTGGTGAATATAATTCACAACATAGAATTGCAGAACCAAGCAGCATTTTCAGCACCCACCATACACACACACACACACATATATCACAAACCTATCTAATCTTCCAACCCATAAATCCATAATAATTGTTACACACCCCCCTTCAAAGTTTGAAGAATTATCACCTTTCACATACATTCTCAAATACAAACTAACATAATGTTAGAACTGTCGTTTAAAAAACAATAAACTTTCATCCACCACTTATCTTCAATTTATACAAGGTAAACTAGAGAAATGGTATTTTAAAAACATCTACTACATGAGTTATTGGATATGACATTTGAGTTCCAAACAACAATTCATAGTAGAATAACACTTTGAGAAAACACAAAAGAGTGGATAACAAAATGTAGATTCCATCAATTAAAAGGAATACAAAAGAGACATTGAGGACCTTTGGTTATCACCTTAACAGGGCCTCTAATTGTGCCAAGCTATGCCATGCAAATGATAATTCCTTGCAATTTGACTGCATATTATTTTGCTATGGAGAGAGACCTTGCTCTAAGGTTCAGGAATATCCCCCTAAGTATTCACAAAAACAAAATAAACATAAAAAAATTAAAATATACATGCTAATGGAAAAGATATGTATGATTTGATGAGAAGAATTCCAAACAAGGGAAGAAAATGATACCAGCAACATGCAACGAAGCTGTGGAATACAACACGGAATTGCAGAGGCATGTACTGATGATTTATCCATCCCACTATTGGCCAAAACTGCACCATGTAAAACATGATATTTCTAGCATCGTCATCGCATGAATGGAATCATGCAAAACATGGGGCATCTCTAATCGAATAAGATGGTCTTGAATACACGCATCATATCATATGAAATATCATGCCATGCATCAATATATACGACATGCTCATATGCCATGTACATAAAATTCAGTAAAAGAAGAATCAATGTTTCAACATCATATCCATGAAAAAAAAATGTTACACACCGTCCACGCTGTCAGCTGTACTGAAGGGTAACCCTTTTTGAGCCTCTGCTTAACTTGCGACCATGGTCTTCCTGCAACAGAAACAGAAATTGAAGACTATGTATACAACATATAAAACATTTGGAGACCTCAGAATACTGGAATTTAATCATGAATCATTCAATTGCATCATACAAAGATCCTAGTAAAAGCAATGTCTTTCACATATTAAAAGTGTGGCACACATAATTACCAAATGACATATACTTTCTGTATAGTGGGAATCACCAAGTGATTCTCAATCCATATCCAGAAAAAAAAATCTCACTGGTCTATGTGGTGACCTTTAATGCTGAGTTTCTTTTGAAACGAGAACAATATTTTCAAATGAGAGTTGGGAGTTCAAAACTTCACAAAGTGCATGCTTGAGTGAACTTGAAAGTACTGTAAAAGGTTTATAAGGAAAATTTTATGAACTCTATATCCCATTCAGTGTTTTTATGAGTGTTCATTTAGTGACATATAGAAATCCACATTTGGATACAAGTATCATCAGCATCTTTTACAAGTGTCCATTAAGTGACATAACCCCAAATGTTTCACTTCTGCGGACCTATAATAACAGCACCAAATCTCTGTTAGGGAGAGACTTACCCTCAACAACCAACCCGTAGTATGTCATGAAAAGCAGATTGTTCCAAGGAGAAGAAGTCAACTGCTCTAGTAACACCTGAAAGAATATCTCTAACACATTAATTTTTACAATTATGAAATCAGCTTAACACTTAAAACAGCACCTATCAGTTTTCTAACCTTTAAATTGTTCATTTCACCCAAAAAATATATATAATTTCACCTTGATGACAATGATCTTGTTTTCTTTTCATGCCTCTCTCTTTGACATGTGTATTGTAGTCTCGCTACTCTATGAAGATCTGTATATGGAATTCATGTTGTCTCCATCTTTGATATAAATATAATCCGATTGAACCTTCTTGGCCTTGAGTGTTGTTAACTTTTGGACTTCATATATCTATATGACATCTTGGTATAATTACCTAGTGTCAATTTATTTTTCATATTCATATAGTTTTTATTTCATTATATATATGAAAATTGTTGGTCTCGAATTTTGCTCGTCTCATTTCCTTATGATGAACTTAGGGAGTGGGGGGTTACAAGGGAAATGACATTTATATAAATCATTAAAAAAAACTAGCCTACGTGAAGGAAATGCAATTTGAATTTTTATATGAAATATCAAACCACTATGGCTTGACAAATATAATTCAAGAAGGAACTCCTGAAGTTCATAAGCAATCTCAGATTTAGAGAAGATAAAGACCAACTTACCTTCTTCGCCACGGTTTTATTGTCTTTCTTCCCCTTGAAAATTGCATCCATCAATTTGTGGAGGAAGTGCCCGAAAGGTCCTCCATACGCGAATCCAAAGAGCTAAATATCATCAAACCAAAACCCACTTGAAATCAATTTTCAAGCACACCATTTTCCCAAAAGCTGCTCTCAATCAGCTTTTCCATAAAAGCTACTCTCAATAAGTTTTTACATAAACGACACTTTGCTGACTTTTTTAACACATAAAAAAACCAAAATATGAAATCAAAAGCTAAACAACACCCATTTACATAATCAAAATCAGTTTGATAATTGGTTCCAAATGAAGCCTTAGATATAACCATGATCAAATTCAATATGGATTTCCACTATGTTATATCGCTCAAACAATGAATGACATCATAGAACAAAAATTTTGCTTTGAAAAAAAAAAAAATCTTACAATTCTATACAAATTGTACACAAAAACAAACCCTTACAAACACAATCAATAAAAACCCATAATTCCAATTGAATTTCCAAACACCCAATGAAGAAATAACAACACCCAATACGCCAAAACAATCCAAAAACCAACCAAAATCAAATTCAGCAACGAAAGACAGAGAATTTCAAATACCACTTTGAGGAGGAGCCGTTTCAGTTGCAACCTCTCGATCCCGGAGAGTTTCTGAGCCACCGAATCGCTAATTCCCGCCAAAACCCCCGCCGTCACCGCCTGAAATTAAAAAAAAAAAAAAACTACCCAGTGAGAAGGAACACGGCGGCGGAGGAGAGTGAGTGAAACAAGAGGAGGAGGTGATCTTATTCAGCTCACTTTGGTCCTCAACGGGTGGAGCTGGAGCTCGAGCAGGTATCGGTTCCATCCCTTCTTCACGAGTTCACCCATTCTACGGCGGTAAACTTACCTCCCTCAATCCGCTCCTCCTTTGCTTCTCTTTATATGTTCTCTCTCCCCCTTCTTTGGTTGGGGATGCCGGACCAAGCAATGAAGGTGGGGCTTTTTCAAGGGGGGGGGGGGGAATATCTCATCAACGGTGATCCGGATTTCTTGGGGACACGTGTCGTTTCTGTATGTCGTGATTGACTGAAAAAGACGTGCGTCTGCCTCCAACCAACTAGTTTAATAATCCGCATTTGGACCCTGATCTTTTCAAAGTTTTAAAAAACACTACACTCACTCTGTCATTATATTTTTCGTTAAGAAATATCAAAGTAATTTAAATTTATTGTTTTACTCTCTCTAAATATTGTTAAGAAAAATCAATTAATTAATTTTAGATATGCTTGATAAATATTAACTTATACAATAATTAACTTTTCAAATGCGTTTGAATGTATTTTTGTAAAAATTAAGTCATGTAATAATAAACTAAATGTGGAAATGGCCCACCAAAAAATAAGTTAAAACACGATAAAGATTTAATTAAAATGGTAAAATTGTACTTTTATTCCATCTTGTCTGTTTGGATATGAGTTTAGGTAAATTCTACGTTTGAAAAGCTAAAGATTTTGAAACTCAAATCCAAACACATTTTTAAACCACAATATGCCTTTTTAGGCCAAAAAATCCTGCGGTTGAAAATCTAATAAAATATAGCTTTTCAAAAGCTGAATTTGAAAAATAAGATTTTAAGAATCTCAGTGTTTCAACCTTATATCCAAACGCACACTTAATTAAAAATCTAACTGCAAGGGTGTAATTACATGTTTTTGAACTATAGAAAGTGTTTTTGCAGGTTTAGAAAACTTCAAGAGGTCTAAATGTATTTTACCTTTAATAATCCCACCAATATAGAAAAGCACACGATAATATTTGTGTAGAGAAAAATCCAAATAACTCCCTGTAAACTGCTTAAAATCCATATAACCACCTGACTTTCCTAGAGGCCATATAAACCCTGATATAAATCTAAATAACCTCATGAGTTAAACTTTTGTTAAAAGATGAAGAATATTTTGTGAATATTCTATTTTGTTAATCCTGACCGAAAATATACTATACAAAAAAACTTCCTACAATTTGTTAAAAATGCAGAAAAATTTCCGTTCATGACGATTTTACCCCTCCAGATAGATTATGAAATCCTATCTGAAGAGGTAAAATCGTTATTTATAGAAGATTTTTTACATTTTTAAAAAATTGTAAGGGGTTTTTCGTATACTATTTTTTAAACCAAGGTTAATCAGACATAACATTCGTAGAATAATCCTAATATGCCAACGAAAATTTAACTCATGAGACTATTTAGATTTACATAAATGTTTTCAAGGGTTATATAGAACTTTAGGAAAATCATGGAGTTATATGGATTTCAGACAAATTACAATGGCTTATTTGATTTTTTTCATTTATGTATGGTTGGACAAGGAATAAGTAATGAGATAATAGATAATTACGATGATAAGTGAGAGATGACAATTTATTCCGTTTAGTATAAAATATAATCAGAATAAAGTACGGACAGTTGTCTCAATTTTAAAATAAAAATAATTTTTTTTTACCATTTAAAAGCTAAAATAACATTTCTTATTATTTTTTATCATAATTTTGATAAATGTGGATAAAAATAAAATTGATAAAAATTTTATCCTATCAAATTAATATAATTTATCTTTAAAATTTTAACCCCTCACTAAACTAACCTTAAAATCGAAAAAAAATAAGATACAAAGATTTACCCAGAAAAACTGTAAAAAAAAATAAAAAATAAATAAAGAGAGAGAGAGATGGGAGAAATTGTGAGAGAAAGAGAGGATGGTGGGGTTAGAGTTCCATGTGACATGGTCCACATGGAGTAGTGGAGTGGGGTTAGAAAAGTAAAAATAAATAAATACAAGGACAGCAGGATGAAAAGGTGATGGGATGGGTAAAAACAGTGACGGGCTAACTGCAACCTATTTATACTGATATTTTATATGAAAAATAATATATCAAGTTTTGTCTGTAGGCTGTAGTTGTCTAAGATTCTCAACCACTTAATTTTTTTTTAAATATATGCTTGCCTATTAAAACAAGTATTGTTATAAAAAAATAAAATATATATTTAAACAAATCAAGATTTATTTTTTTGCAAAACAATAAAATTTTAGCCAAATATGTATTGCATCAGAAAATTATATACAGTCAGTTGTAAGATTGCGCGCCTCTGAAATGCCAACTGGATTGCAAGCAGGATTGAGCATATCAACTCTCATTTTATACTCTTTACAAAAGGAATGTGTTATTTTGCGGTCTCTTATCATTCAATTTATTTTGCAGTCATTGCATCTGAACACTGTATAAAATTGTTTAAAGTAGTATTGTATACTCTACTATTTCATTACGAGAAATTTAAAAAAGAAATACATTTAATTCACAAAAATATATATTTCATCTTTTATAAAAGAACATAATTCATTAGTTAAATATATGCCTAAAAAAAATGAAATGCAGGTAGCCCTGGAGCTATAAATAATGCCGAACATATCACTTTCATTTTTTTGTGTGTGAAAATAGGCCAGTGAGGGATACTCTGACACTCAGTTCTTGTTTAACAAGAACTATACTCCATTATCTTAGTATAGCATGCAACAAATTTGTGGGGAGATCAAAGACTATTGAGGTTGTCACACAACACCATCCATTAAATGATTCAAATACATTTTTTTTTCTTTTGATTTAAATACAAACATTAATAGTATGAATTTCAATGGAAGAGTTTATAATTTAAAAAAAAACTGATGTAAACTGCAGATGACATATCATTTTTCAAAATTGTATATCCAACTATTTACAATTCCGTTTGTGGTTTTCAATCGTTTTAATTTTTTTTTAATATACACTCAGACCGCATTACTATAAATGAAAAACATATATTTTATTTTTTTTATAGAAGAATATAATTTATTAATTAATTAAATATATATCTCAAAAATAAAATAAAATGCAGGTAGCAAATAAAGCTACAGAAAAGGTTGAAGATATCATTTTCCCTTTCCCTATTTGTGTCTGAAAGAGACCCGTGAGGGACACTGACACTCATGTTTTTGTTTAACAAATTAAAAACTATACTCCATTGCGCATGCAACAAATTTGTTGTTTCTCAAATTCAATTCATTGAAAAAAGTAGGGAAATGAAAGACAATTGATGTTGTCTAACATCACCATCCATTCAATGATTCAATTTTTTTTTCTTTTAATTTAAATATATGGGCATTATTGCAACTTGTAAAGAAAAAAAAAAAAAAAGGTTCCCTTGAATCTCCCACTCAATTAGTGGGAAATAAGTCAGCATGAATCACAATCCCATCAAACCCACAAAGTATATTCCTTATAATATTTCCTAAAAAAAAGTTAAGTCATTTTTTTTAAGGCAAGGTATGTCGCCTTTTATATACTAAAAAATAGTTACAAAAAGTCTGAAATATGTAAATGAAACATAATGAGAAAAAACCTAACAAAGGAAGGGCGACAAAACACCTTTTGTAATAACCTAATTTAAAAAGTCAGTTATCATATCATATGTATTGTACAAAAAGGGAATTTTTTGTATATATAACCTCATCAATTCTAATTTTGTCAAAATGCTCTTGTTAAAGATCTTTGTAATAAAATGCGCATAATTTTTTTATATTTTTGTATCGATCTGATCAACTTAGCTTAATTGGTTTATTCGCGCTATGTGGGTGCCAAATGACATATGAAACCCTTCTATATGCATGAGAGATCATATTCCAGTGGAGGGTATATTTGACGTAGGGGTATAAATGTATTGACCAAAAGTTTCTAGGGGTATTATTGCCATGGGGTTTTAACAAATAATATTTTGACAAAATTGGATTTTATAAGGGTATATTTGTAAAAATTCAAAAATACACATACACCCTACCATTAAGCCCTATCATGAAAAAAGGTAATATGATTTAATAGTTTATGTTAATTAAAATGCATAGATGGTTAATTTGAGATATAATTAATATTGTCTTTTGTTACTTGAAATATATGAACAGTAAGTCGTATGAAACATTATCTTGAGAAGATACTTTCATTTTATTGTTATTATATTTAATTAGGAGTTTATAGTAGTGGGTGTAAACGCATATTTTTTCAAATAACATTAGAATGAATGTTTCTACAAGTTTTACAAACTTCAAGGTACATGTGCATTTAAAAAAGAGTTTTTTTTACATATATATATATATACCCCTTAAAAATCAAATATTGTTAAAAAAAAACCCCTTGTTTTATTAATATCATTTTTTAAAGTTTTACAAGAATATCATCAAAAGTCATTCATGCACAAATTAATTAAACTTTTTAAAGGTATTTTGCTAGAAATAATAAGTCATTAGGATATTTTAATAAAATGATATTTTTAGGGTATACATTATTAAAAAGGGTTTTTTATTTTTAAGTCCCCACAAACCATCATATTTAGTGATCGATCCCTCACTTCTTCATATTTGAGTTTTAGTCCCCATATTTAAAGGATAATTCCTTTTTAGTCCCTGATAGGGACCTATCAATAAATTATTTAGTTTTCATTGTAGTCCCTGATGGGGATTAAAAAAGAATTATCTTTTAAATCTGAGGACTAAAACCCAAATACGAAGAAGTGAGGGATCGATCACTAAATATGATGGTTTGTGGGGACTTAAAACTAAAAAAAAACCTATTAAAAAATCATTAAAATCTCACTGATGCCATGCATGCAAACCACCCAAAGTGGAATATTCGTTTGGAATCTCACTGATGCCATGCACACCTATTTATACGTCCTCCTCTTCTAGCTCTGTATACTCTCTTTCTCTGCAGAGACATTTTTTTGAAGATTTTTATTGATTTTTTTTTTCAATGGAGGGGATTGTTTTGATCTTCGATTTCGACAAGACCATCATCGACTGCGACAGCGACGAGTGGGTCGTCGGCGGTTTGGGCGGCGCCGCCCTCTTGGAGGAGCTGCTGCCCACCTTGCCTTTGAACACCCTCATGGTTTGTGATCCTTCAAACTTGGTTTAGATTTTTTTTTTTTTTTTGTTATTTTTTTCATTGAGATTCTTGATTTTGATTTTTTTTTTATTTTTTGTTTCATTGAATTCATCTGTAGAAAGATTTTTTTTTTTTGGCTCATTGATGGTTTTTTTTCATTGATATTCTTTATTTCAAGGGAGAAATCCATATAACCCCCTATAATCTTTCTGATATCCATATGACCCCTTGTAATCTCAATATATCCATATAACCCTCTGTAAACACATCATAAATACAAATAACCCCTCGTGGTTAAATTTTTTTTTAACAGAATTGAAATATTTCGGACATATTGCGTTATCTAAACCATGGTTAACGAATATGTATTCTTTTAACCCCCGAAAAACAGTCAATATTTAAAAAAAAACCCTCATATTTCTAATTTTACACTCTTTTAGGGTTTTTTTTTTAAAGTATTGACTGCTTTCAGAGGGTTAAAATAATACTTATTTGTTAATCATGGTTTAGATAACGCAATATGTCCGAAATATTTCAATTCTATTAAAAACAAATTTAACCGCTGGGGGTTATTTGCATTTATAGTGTGTTCACAGAGGGTTATATGGATATATTGAGATTATAAGGATTATATGGATATCAGGAAGATTGCAGGGGGTTATATGAATTTTCCCTTATTTTTATTTATGTTATTTGGGTTTTTTTTTGTTATTGATGTGTTTTTGGTGAATTTTGGTTTTGTTACATTGAATTTATCAATAGAAAAATCAATCTTATTGGTTTTTTTTTCCACACTGTTGATTTTTTTCATTGATATTCTTGATTTTTATTTATGTTAATTTATTTTATTGTTTTGTTTTCCATATACGTGTGTTTGGTGTATTTTGGTTTTGTTTCATTGACCATCAATAGAAAGATCAATCTTATTGGGTTTTAGTTTTTAATGGGGTTTTAGATATATTAAAAAATTCGACGATTTGTTCATTTAATCCCAAAATATTAGGTTTAGGTTCTTGATTTTTGTTATTTGTTTTCATTGAGATTCCTGATTTTATTTTTATTTTTTATTGGGTTTTTTTTTTATGTGTGTTTGATGTATATTTTGGTTTTGTTTCATTGATTCCATCATTAGAAAGATCACATTTATTGGGTTTTTATTTTTAATGGGGTTTTAGGGATATTAAAATTTGGGCGATTTGTCAATTTAACCCAAAATATATTTTGTTTACAAAAATGGCCCTTCTTTCCTATTTGTTGCTAAATTAAGTTTTTATTTCTTCCGGATTTTTTTATTTTTTCGTTTTCTCCTTTTTTGTAGAGTTGATTTATATAACCTGTTTATGTTATAAACTTATACCATTTGGAAATATTTTTATATATTTGATTTTTTATCTTTTTTTCCGGAAAGAATTAATTAACTAAAACACAAAAAATTTCTTTCGTTTAGTTTTTGGTTTTTATTCATATTTCATTTTTTCTTCTATTTTTATTTTTATTTTTTCTTACACTTTTATGCTTTTTTTGTTATTTTATTGTTTTCATTTTAGTATTCAATAATATTTTACTAAATTAATAAATCAAAACAAACCATATTATTTAATAAAATTATCTAACGCGATATATATTCTATTATAAAAAATATTTAATATTTAATATTTTAATTTATACGAGCATGTATTTTATTTTTATAAAGAAATATACTTCATAGCCAAATATATATATATATATATATTTCAAAACAAAAAATCAAAACATTTTGTTGGAGACAACAGTGGCTCCAGAAAGGAGTGAGCATTACATTTTCCTTATTGTAGTCACTATAGATAAGTCACTGAAGTACTCTCTCAATTATGTAAATATATATTCTATTATATGAAAAATATAAAAATATTTAATATTTTAATAAAAAAAATCCATATAACCCTTGTAAACTGACTGAAATCTATATAACCCCATAACTTTTCTTAAAATCCATATAACCCCCTGAAAACACCTCGTAAATCCAAATAATCCCCTGAATAAAATTTCCGTTCATAGATGATGAATATTTTGTGAATATTATGTTTGGTTAACCCTAATAGAAAATATAGTATACTAAAAAAATATTATAATGTGTTAAAAATGTGAAAAATCTTCTATAAATGATGATTTCACCCTCCAGATAGAGTTTTATAATGTATCTAGAGATGGTAAAATCATCATTTTATAAAAAAAAATTACATATTTAACACATTGTAGTGATTTTTTAGTATATTATGTTTTCAATCAAGGTTAACCAAATGAATTATTCACAAAATATACATCATCTATTAACGAAAATTTTATTCAAGGGGTAATTTGGATTTACTAGGTGTTTTCAGGGGGTTATATGAAATTTAAGAAAAGTCAGGGAGTTACATGGATTTCAATCAGATTGCAAGGGGTTATATGGATTTTTCCCTATTTTAATTTATACGAGCATGTATTTTATTTTTATAAATGAATGTACTTCATAGCCAAATAGATATATTTCAAAGAATAAAAGAAAAGTCAAAACGTTTGTTGGATACAAAAGTGGCTCCTAAAACAACTGAGCATTACATTTTCCTTAGTATAGTCATTTTAGATAATTATATATATATGTATATATACTGTAGAAAAGTTACTGAAGTACTCTTTTAATTATGCAATGTGAAACAGGTCAGAATGATGAGTTACTTACACTCTCAAGGGAAGACCATTCAAGACATCTCAGACTGCTTGAAAACTGTTCCCATTGATCCTCAGATCATCTCAGCCATCAAAACAGCTTATGTTCTGGGGTATTATACCAATCTTTGATCAATTTTGATAACATCAGCCTTGTCATGGTTCCATAAAGTCATGAATGTTTTTCATGTTACATATTTTCATATGTGCTAAATCTTCCACCATCAGGTGTGAATTGAGGATAGTCAGTGATGCCAACACATTTTTCATAGAGACCATACTGAGCCACCATGGACTGCTTGAGTGCTTCTCAGAAATCAACACAAATCCAAGCTTCATTGATGATGATGGGAAGCTGAGGATCCTTCCATTCCATGATTTCCACTCTTCCTCACATGGTTGCACCCTTTGCCCTCCAAACATGTGCAAGGTACTTATTATGAGTCCTAAATTATTGCCACCAGATCCACTCAGTGTCGAATCTCATCAGATCTGTTTAGCATCCAATCAAAGACTAACATACAGCAAAAACTATTACAATCTCATGTATTAAACATGTCAGTTTTTCATTAAAGATTAATCATTCCCGATAGGATTCAGCTCTGAGCATCACGTGATAGCTCTTCATGTGTTGCATTTTTTCGCAATCTTTAGACAAATCTTGAAATGACTTTGAGTGCTAGTTCATCAATGATCAAAACTAATATAGCATTGCGATAACACAGGGATTGATCGTTGAGCGAATCAAGGAATCCATATTACAGGAAGGGAAGAGGCGAATCGTATACCTTGGAGACGGGAAAGGCGACTATTGCCCGTCGCTCAAGTTGGTGGAAGGAGATTTTGTGATGCCGAGGAAGAACTACCCAGCATGGGAACTGATCACCAGCAATCCATTGATGATCAAAGCTGAAGTATGCGAATGGGGCGATGCGGAGGAGATGGAAGAAGTCCTCCTCAAACTCATCAACATGGTACTACTATCTGCTCAAGAGGAGAGGAATTTCCAAGCCATGCCAAGGCTTCCACATGAGGCATTTCAGCAGGTCCTCAGAGTTCCTCACTGATGAATTTGAGCTGTGGCCTTTGTTTTTATGAAATTGTATACTCGGGCAAATTTTGTTGTTGTTATTGGTGGTTTGGGTAAATTGTTTAGACAATGACCATTGACTGATATTATGATAGAGGGATATTTTTTTCCATTCATTCAGCTTGTTGTTGTCTTTGTCATATTTAACTGAGCTTTATATTGTGCCATCTGCTTCAAGAATATAATCAATTTAGACTACAATGGAAGATCTTTACTAATACTTAGAGAGTTGGTTTTAGAAGGAGAGCAAATGATCAACAAAGAAAGCTATAAGACAACATGTTGATAAAATGATGGTATAATTTAAATTGAAATGCCAACTGCATACGAGGAAGTTTCAAACTGAAATAGTGTAATTTGTGTCGATCCACGGTGAACAGGTGATGGGCAGGTGGTTGGTCAGGATAATAACACGTGATAGGTTAGAATGGTAAACACGTGACAGACTGTGATTGGTCCGAATCCACAGTATGTCGTCGAGGATAAGAGATACGAGAGTGAGAGGGGATATCCTCCTCCCCCAGCCGGATACAAATTATCCTCCCAAACTGATACAGTCATGACGGATAACTTTTACGTGTAATCGAAGATAATGATTCACCGAAGACACGTGTCAGTTCACCATTGGACTGATGAAGACACGTTGCGGATGATAGTTGGTCTAAGCAATAACATGTGAGAGGTTAGAATCGATACACGGTGAACATGTGTCGAACAATGATTGAAAAAGGTAAAATGGACCATTCAGGTTTGTCGCCCACATTACAAGTTGGCAACAGCTTGCATACCACATACATGAATAATGAATCAGTATATTATAATCTAAAATGTAGATAGTATAGGATAATTTACATTCCATGAAGGCATAGCAAGAGCAAAAATAGACCATGGAAAAGCATCCGTATGTTACAAGACAAATAATAAATAACACGTGTTACAAGACAATGCATCCTATATACCTAATCCTCATTTGGCTGTTTATGTAGCATCTCATCCATCCATAGCAATTATTGTTCCCATGTTTCACCAAGACACAGAAAATGGTGGCCTTCCACAATAGGCCATGAATCATTGGTGTGGGTCTCACATAACATATTTTATCATATCATAATGAACAGAACCACACAAACAAACAGAATATTTTTTTATTGCAAAAGAAGCCAATGAAATCGTGGGTGGAATAAAAATGCTTACAAACTCTACCAAATTCAGGCTGGGCAGATTTAAAGTATAAAAAAAAAAAAAAAAAACTCACAAAGTGGAATATAAGGAAAAAGAGAGTTATATACCAACCCTGTACAATTGGAAATCACCCCGTGATTAATTGTCTTTATACACTCCCAAAATCAAAGAAAAATCACCCCTACCAATCACATTTTATTTTGAACCAAACCCACCCCTTGTATTGTTCCATAAACGTAGTGTCGACTGATACAACATATATGGACACTTTTAGTGTCGAAATAAAAGGTTACACAAACAATTTTTTTTTTGTTATAATATCGACAGATGTACTTTCGATGTGTATTAAATATGTTACTAAATAAAGTGTCGATACTAGCAGATCATTGAAAATAAAATGATAAGTATCGGTCGACAAATGGGATGTCAGGAACAGTGCCAATGGCAGACAGGGACAATTAATAATAAAATTAATATGGGATAACATTTGTTTTTTAAATAACAAAATAGACATAATTTTGTATTTTTAAACATATATACTCATAGAAACCTATATATTAAAACTCCAAAATAATAACTTGTTTGAACAATATAAAAATATGCTTTTTAATACTCACATGTTGAAATACTGAGCAGGATCATATAAACAAAAAACCAAAAATGTTATGCTTTTCAAACTAATATCAATCTTATATTTGAATACAAAAATATAAATCATTTGTTAGTATACATTGTCAGCCTGGTTGGATATAGACAAAAAAAAAAAAAAAATTGGGGTTGGTTTTTCTATACGAGTGGTTTTATAAATTCAAAAAAGTTGGCTGGGTGGCTTTTCTAGCAAGACGGTTTTCCATTAAATGGGGGTTTAAATAACCGCCCCACAAGGAAAAATGATATTTTAGGTAGCGTTTAATAACGGAATTGTAAAGCTGATTTTATGTAAACGTTGTGTTTAAAACTGATTCCGTAGAAAGTTGTCTTCCCTCAGCGTTCTCCAACCACGGTTATTTTACACTATTTGTATGAAATCTGTATGCAGGAAGTTGCAATTGCAAAAAATGTTTGGTTGTACAATTATAGAACCAGTTTACTACAAACGTAAAAGTTATCTAATCGCATAACCAAACAGGTGATGGGCGGGTGGTTGGTCAGGATTGTGTCATATACCTTTGTTTTGGGGTGTGTGACAAAGTTATTTGTCCACAATGGTTATACCATGTATGTACCAATGTTTATAGAATATAAACTAATTGTTTGATTATATTTTCTGTTAATTTTATTGGAAAACATAAACATGACATTTTATTGTTTGGTTCACCTTAGATAATATGAAGATAAGTGGTGAATAAGAAATGAATAAGAGTTTATGACTTCTTAAATGATAAATGCATAAATGTTTGTGTTAAAAATAAGTGTGAGAGATGTGTCATGTGTGTATAATATAATAGATATGAGTGTGAGAGATGTGTGTGTAATATAATTGATGTGACATTTTTTTTTATGTATATATGAGTGTAATAGGTTAGATAATTTTTTTAATAACACAAAATAATATTTTTTTATTCATTAGCATAAATAAATCTTGGTAATGAATTTCAGCACCTATAAAATAATTATCAAACATATTTTTAATTTATCCAAACATAGCTACTGAATTTATTCTCTCAAAATAAATAAATAAATAATTTATTCCCTCTTATTCTCCGGTTATGTCTCACCCGAACACGACATTTTTACATAAATTTCTCGCCACTAGTGATGGCTAAACGAGAACCAAAGAATAAATAAATAAATAAAAATAATGATAATGATAATAATTTGCATGCCATACCTTCTTCACATCAGGGTATATAGATGCAATTAGCTTTTTAAGGGGGTATAACGCAAAATATCATATTTAACAGGGATATAAATAAAAAAATCCCTAATTTTTTTAATAACACAAAATAATATTTTTTTATTCATTAGCATAAATAAATCTTGATAATGAATTTCAGCACCTATAAAATAATTATCAAACATATTTTTAATTTATCCAAGCACAGCTACTGAGTTTATTCTCTCAAAATAAATAAATAAATAATTTATTCCCTCATATTCTCCGGTTATGTCTCACCCGAACACGACATTTCCATACATAAATTCCCCCCCTCTAGTGATGGCTAAACGAGAACCAAAGAATAAATAAATAAATAAATAAATAAAAATAATGATAATGATAATAATTTGCATGCCATACCTTCTTCACATCTTCCTCCACATAACATAATATTCCATGCCCACCATATATATACACACACAATGTAAGTGTAAGACCTCATTCATTCATTCACAAATCCACAACTACCATCTTTTCTTTGTTATCTCTCTCTCTAGAGTTTTTTGTATTTTGGGGTCTTCTTATCTTTCTTTGTACACCCTCAACAGATTTTTCAATGGCTGCTGTTGTTTTGATCTTCGATTTCGACAAGACGATCATCGACTGCGACAGCGACGATTGGGTCGTCGCCCATTTGGGCGGCGCCGCCCTCTTCCAGGAGTTGCTGCCCACCATGTCATGGAATTCCCTCATGGTTTTTCATATACTGATTTTTGGGGATTTTTTTTTTTTTTTTTATAGCATTTGATGTCTTCTTCTTCTCATTCTTTTGGCAGATTACTTCTAGTTATATTTCCAATTTTTCAAGTATCGACATACATGTTTAGGCTCTTGTTTAGAATCAATTGTTAAATTGATTTTATAAAAGTTATATCAGTTATTCAGATAATCAATTCCAAGGTGAGAATAAGGAAAGAAAGTTGTTTATTTTGAGAGATGTGTATGGATAAGCCAGGAATAGACCCGATGATTATTCTAAAGGGTGCTAGAATTGATTATCATGGCTTATTTTTGTGTAATTTTAAACACATCTCAAAAACATATCATACCTATCATATCGTATAATTGTTATCATCACTCTATCAAAGGTGAATCAAACACAAACAATTTATACATGGGTATAATTGTCATTTAAAAAATCATATATTTTTATCCACCAGTTATCATCACTCTATCCAAGGTGAATCAAACAATAAAAAATATTAATTTTATATTTTTCAATAAGAATAACGTAAAATACAATCTCACAAAAATTTATATAATCTACGTTGATTAATATCAAGGGTGAATAGTTTTATGTCACACCCAAAGGTAAAAGTCACCAAAGCAGTAGCATTTTTTTTTATGGAATCAATTATTTTAAAACATATAGATACTAATCCTTCACTTTTGTGATGTGAACCAGGATAGAATGATGAGTGAATTACACTCTCAAGGGAAGACCATTCAAGATATCTCAGACTGTTTGAAAACTGTTCCTCTACATCCAGAGACCATCTCAGCCATCAAAACAGCTTATGCTTTGGGGTATTAATCCTTTGATCAACCCACATCAACTTTTTCATGATTTTGAATGTGTATATCTGACTAGTTGTGTAATTATTTTTCATCATATGAAAATGGTGTTGTTGTGATCTCATCAGGTGTGAATTAAGGATAGTGAGTGATGCCAATAAATTCTTCATAGAGACTATACTGAACCAACATGGGTTGCTTGAGTACTTCTCAGAAATCAACACAAATCCCAGCTTCATTGATGAGTATGGGAAGCTAAGGATCCTCCCCTACCATGATTTCCACTCAGCTTCTCATGGTTGCAGCAACCCCTGCCCTCCAAACATGTGCAAGGTACTTAAAAATGTATTACTGTCCTTGTGACACTGTAAGTTCTCAGATTTCATTTTAAGTTATTACTTAATGTAGCACAGGACACAGGGATCCGGTGACATGACAATTTTTTAAAATATAGGACATGGATGCGGCTAGGACACGACTACAAATAAATTAGCATAATATATATTATATACGCATATGAAAATAAAATGGAGATGTGAACCAATGGTGTCGAGACACAGTATGACACATTGGTACTAGAAGACTCCCATTGCTTGAAATCTCCCTCTAACATAGCAGTAGCACAAGAGAAGAAGAAAATCACATCCATCTCCTTTCTACAGAACACCTTCAATCCAAAAGAAAAAAAAAAACAAAAGTAGAAAAAAATCTAAATTAAACAAGTTGATGATACAAGAGTGAATGGTAAAGCAGACTCTTGATGACATAATTACAAATTTTCATTAAGATAGTAAATTACTATAAATGATAAATTTTCTAGAAGAATTGGCCTTGTAATTCCGAATTGAGAGAATTTTTGAAACCTTAGTGGCGTACAATGGGCCTATTTGTCCTTGCCCATTGCAACGAGCTTGTCGAGAAACAACAAATTGATATATAATGTAAGCCATTTCAATGCCCAGATCAAAAGTTACGACCATTTGAAATTCAGACCTTCCAAGGAACATTTTGAAATGCTTTATTCTTCATATTTTCTTGCTCCTGTGACTCCAATGGCTCCTCCTCAACCTGCTAACATGTGATGCATCATGTGATAACTTAGTAGCTATAAATTTGAATAATAAGTTTGTTGGATCACATAAGGTGTCTGATAGTTGTTCTTTCATGAAGGTCCACATGTTACTCAGTATGTTAGAAATCTATGGTGATTCTGTTTATAACATGATATAAACTTGTCGCATTTAGGGTTTGATCATCAAGCGAATCCAAGACTTAATGTCATCAGAAGGAAAGAAGAGAATTATATACATTGGAGATGGAAAGGGAGACTACTGCGCATCACTTAAGTTGGCAGAAGAAGATTTTATGTTGCCAAGGAAGAACTTCCCAGTCTGGGGACTAATAACAAATAACCCATCACTTCTAAAGGCTGAAATCCATGAATGGATCGACGCGGAGGAACTACATAAAGTCATTATCAAGGTCATCAGTGCAGCATTATCCGCCGAAGACAGGACTCCTGAATCGATTTCCATGGACTGGAAGTACCAGAGTGTGTCAAGGCTTCCACATGAGGCAGTTCCACAGGTCCTCAGAGTTCCTCACTGAACCATGTTGAAATGTGGCCTACCATGATCAAATAAAATAAAAAAAAAGGTTGAAAAAGTTGTTATCTTTTGATGATCTTTTGGTTTTAGATATCTGATGTTAGAGTTGCATGAATAGAAATGGAAATAATTTTTTTTTCATTTGATTGTTCTGCTCTTTCAACTGATTACTTTAGTACTCTTAATTAAAATGAGTGATCAATGGAATATTGGTTTTGGAGGCACTAAGCCTTGGTTTGGGTAGTGCAATATACGGGGGAAATATGGAGGAATAGTAGGAATAAGCCTAAAAGCATGTTTGTTTATAATGAATAAGTGGGTATAATTATGCCAGCATACTGGCATTGGTATTTTAGGTCCCCCTGGAATTGTGTTATATAATTCAATATATTCACGTCTTATTCACTTTTTATCCACATGTTATTCATGATCAACCAAACAACAAAAATTTCTTTATTATGTTTCTCAATGAGAATAAGGAAAAACACAACTCAAAAGAAAATAATTTATTCATTATCTATACTTGAATTGTTATCTTCCCAGATAGCTTATGCCACTACTCGAACGGGGCTAAGAGATGGTCTATAGTTTGCTATATTGGGTAATGAATAATGATCTTGTATGAGTGGGCTCATGCAACCTTTTCTGTTTCCATTTATTTTTCTTCACAATGACTGATTCTGTCAGAAACATTGAAAGGTCTGAATTTACCATGTCATTCAGTTGAGGACACTGAGTGCCTCAAATTGATTTAAAGGGAGATTTGGAGTAGATTTGATCAAACTTGGAGAGAAGTGTGTATTGCCTATGCAGACTACATGGCTAAAATTTGTTCCCACTGAAATTCAATTTTCATTCCAAGTAAATATCATGCACTTATTAGTTACAGAATTTTGAGTGGGTATAACATCTGCAAGCCTACAAGAGGAACTCATGATCCTTTTTCTTATTCCATGTGCTAATGCCCCTCCAAAATTCAATGCTTGCCCATTTTGGGAATTGTAATATATGGCTATGCTGGGATAGTAAGAGCTTTATGTTTTGTTGTCCTTTCTTATTTTCATTGGATAACATAAAAGTCATTTTTTTGTCTGTTTCACATTGGATAAACTGAAAAAGATAGGTTGATGAGGTTGGATTGTTGGGTAGATGGATATTCATTACTTTTAAAGGAAAAATCCATACAGCCCTGAAATCTGATTAAAATCCATATAACCCCCTGCCTTTTCTTAAAATCCATATAACCCCCTGAATAAAATTATTGTTGACAGATGATGAATATTTTGTAAATATCTTGTTTGGTTAACCCTGACTGAAAACACAATATACTAAAAATCTCTACAATGTGTTAAAAATGCGAACAATCCTCTGTAAATGACGATTTTATCCCTTTAAATATCATATGAAAATGATGATTTTATCCTCTTTGGATATATTATAAAACCTTATCCAGAGAGGTAAAATCGTTATTTACAGAGAATTGTTCGCATTTTTACCAAATTGTAGGATTTTTTTGGTATATTGTGTTCTCTATCAGGGTTAATCAAACATAATATTCATAAAATATTCATCATCATTTATCGTAAATTTTATTTAGGGGGTTATTTAGATTTACTAGGTATTTTCAGGGGGTTATATGGATTTTAAGAAAAGTCAGGGGGTTATATGGATTTTAGTCAGTTTACAGGGGGTTATTTGGATTTGTTGCTACTTTTAAATGACAAAATTCCATCTTTATATTAATCCCTTTTTTGTTTATCAATGTGTGTGAGATGTGATAATATTTTGGAATATGTGTGGAGTATTAGGTAAGATTTTATAAACAAAAATACATTCAATCACATTTATAGCCTCACTTTTAGCCTTCAAGATGTATAATTTTACATGAAAAAGCACATAGTAATGGATGTACTTTCATGCAAAGGTATATATAAATAGAATAATGATATGGTGCGGTTCGTGCGAACCTTGCGGATCACAGCATATACGTTCTTTAAAGAGATATATGCATCAATAAAGAAAGCATAGATCTCATTTGAAGGGTATTTCACGTCCTTTAAAGGGCATATGCATTAGTAAAGAAAACATATACGTCAGTATAGAAAGCATATACCTCATTGAAATATTACATACATCATTTGAAATTGCATGATCAATAGTACTTTCAATGAGGTATATGCTTTCTTTACTACGCATATACCCCTTTAAAGGGGGTATATACGCGGATCACATGGACCGCACGAAACTGTATATTATCACTCAACTATATCAATATATGAAGTCATGTAAGCTAAAAGTGAGATATGGAATATAAATATGAGGTTAAGTAAGCTAAAAGTGAGATATGGAATATAAATATGAGGTTAAGTAAGCTAAAAGTGAGGATGGAATATAAATATGTGAGGTTAAGTAAGCTAAAAGTGAGGATGTAATATAAATGTATGAGGTCAAGTAAGTTAAAAGTGATGATGTATGTATCAAAACTGGTATATATGTGATGGTGCTTTTGATTAATTGACATAATAATTTCAATCTCCTCTTAGAAATTAGAATAGCTGCCTAAACTATTGAAGGGTTAAAGATTTGGTTGGATGTCTTAATTTTTTTTTTTATTGATATCGGATGAACCTCTTATGGTTGGTCTTACGGCCAAGTTAAAAAGACCACCTCTACTTTTTTACGCTAGTTTCACATAAAATTCTTTCGAATAATCGCTAACAAATAGATGATTAAATCAACGCCAAAACTCAAACATGCTTAAGTAAGTCCTGAACCGTTATATTATGACCACTGAGGACATAATGGATGGATGTCTGAACTTGAATAACTTCATTAAATTTTCATAATATACTTCTATATATTCTGTTCCTTCCCCTTGCCAAGTTCTCATAAAGATTCTCCAAGGAATATAACAAATCTTTAGTTCTTCAAATGATATCATCACCACAAAACAAGACCAGAATA
This sequence comes from Acorus gramineus, assembly GCA_030737835.1. NCBI lineage: Eukaryota > Viridiplantae > Streptophyta > Magnoliopsida > Acorales > Acoraceae > Acorus > Acorus gramineus. The sequence goes on along the minus strand of CM060854.1, from coordinate 9,559,294 downwards.
CATTCATCTACACTGGAAACCATAATCTGATACCTTATGGCAGCCCTTTATTACAATTACAACTAACAAAAGCCCTAACAATTCTAAATGTCAACCACCACCCAACCACAACTCCAACACATGGGAGGGATCAACAAATCATTCAATACCCATATCTCTGAATAAATTTACAGAAATGAAAATCCTACATAAATAAACCATTCAAACCTCAAGCAACAAATCTAATAATGAGCACATGCTGCACTTTATAATACAACAAAATCTGGGTGCAATCACTTCAAATATTATATAACAGACTCAAGAGATACAACACTATTATGATTTAATGATTTGAGGACGACCGCAGGCAACAACCACAGCCTCATTATTGTTTTTATTGTCACAAAACAATGAAAGGATTTACAGAGAGCTCTCCATTTATTAGTAACAAATGAATCAAATCTGAATCTCTCTATTGCCTCAGCTCGTATGTCCTCTCCCGCCTTCTTCAATTCTATCTACACCCCCCCCCCCCTCCCAATTGGAGATGGCAACATGTAGTACAAGATTTTGTGATTTTGTCACAATATTGAAGTTCTCTGTCCTTGAGCTTGATCAAACTTCGAGAGATACGCGCGTCTTAATAGGTTTTAGTTTCAGACCCATGCTCTCCGGAGAGAGCAATTCAGGAGAGATACATGAAGGGCTCAAAGGGCTGCGAGGGCTTCCGCTGAATTGGCAAGGCCGGTAAAGACCGTAGTTCATGAGGAAATACTCCATTGGTATCAACATAGCGTGTGGCTGCTCTTCTGTCACTACTGAACCACAAGCCTGAACCTGTGTATCAACCCAACCACCAAACAAGACAACAGTTGGAGAATCAGATATCTGTATTTTATGTGTTCATATGGACATATTTTTATGTGTTCATATACACATCTTCTATTTCTCTAAATAAGTTTCATGTTACACAATTTTAAATTCCAATTGATAGCATAATAATGGTATAAAAAAATTAAGCATCTTTCATTAAGTTATTTAGAAGCCAAAATAATAAAATTATATCTGTTTATAAAAAAAAAAAAAAAATTTAAAAATATATGAATTGTATTTCGTAGGGGCATAAGGGTCATCAAAGTAAAATCTATCTAGATTGGTGGAATTTTGAATCTACTCTATTTTCCCACTAGTCAAGATTTTGAATCCAATGGGACTCAGAAAATCAAAACACCACCGCATGTGGATTTTCACAATTTCCTGGTAATCTTAGGATGGAATGAAAATCCACACCAGATTACTACCGACCAATCAGGGTCTAAGAACCAAATTGTTAATGAATCAAAATTATCTAAATTTATTTCTATTATGGGAGATGCATGTACATAACAAAACAAAATCAGATTACCTCAACTAAAGCACTGTATCTTCTATCAAGCTTTGAGGTCATGTGGAGGGCTTCAGTGTGGAATGGTGAGTTCTCACCAACGAATATTAGTGTTCGGCATTGCAATTTCTTCAATCCTTCCGAAAGGTCATGCCTCCTGCAAAAGTCAGAAGCAAGTAAGTTCAGGAAGTCTGTACATGACGTAAATATATAACACATCCAGTCGCATTATCATTCTGAGCATACCCATTGATTGACTGGAGAAACCGGAGCACATTCGTACTCTTCCTCTCATCAAGAAGCTGCCCACATAAACATTTTGCAAGTCAAAACCAATAATATAGCCACTTGCACTGTTCAATCTTCCATCTTTTTCAACATAAATGACATCTCGTGCAAGTAAGAATAGAAAAGATCAAACCACTCACACATCTGCAGGCCTGCACAATATCTGATTCAGAAACATTTGCACCACCCCGGACTTCCTGCCAATTAACAGCCACAAGTCTTCCAAGTCAATCAGATGATCAAGATTACATAAACACGAGATGGGCAAGACCAAATTGACAGGAAAAGATACTTTTCAATTGCAAAAGAGGGGATACCTTACTAAAGTAACGCTGCAGCAAACCCTCCTTCACTACGCCGCACATCCCATAGAAATAAAGCAAATTAGACATCACCTGCAGTTGATTTATCAAAGATGTTTAGATATTGATATCAAAGCTTTAATGGCACAGAAATTGAAGAAAACTGAGCACTTGAAAGAACACCTTATTGTACAACCATTCAGTCCAAGAAGGAGCTTTGCATAGAGGAGAGATGAGCATCAAACCAATGACGCGTTCCCTATATCTCATCTGTGGCAAGGCAATGGAAAATAGAAATAGTCAATAAAATATGAAATTACATTAAATTACAAGTCGGCATTTGAGAAATAGTCACCGCAAAAAGTGTAAGGATGTAAGCACCAGCTGCCACCCCCAAGCACATCACTGCTCCAAGTCTGAGAAAAAAACAATATAAATAACTAAATAAGTATGAATATGCCAACATGGAAAAATATCTAAAGAAAGCTTGAAATCATATCTCTATGAAATTATATCCTTGGATATGAGCTTCACAACAGCCATACTAATGTTCCAAATCTCTATAGAAAAGTCAAAGTACATAAGAATTACCCAAAGAAGTTGAGAACTTCAGCAACTTGATCTGCTAAATCATCGACAGAAAGAACAGGGACATCAGAAGAAATTGGAGCAGCTCCTAACTGCAAGAACTCTTGAGGAAATTGCCAAAGGAAATGATGTGAACATCATTGTGGGAAAATACATGTATATCGATGTAATAAAACCGAACTTCAAAGCATATAGAGCAAATTACCGAATACCGACCTCATGCCCTGGGGGACTGATATGGTAGATGCAGAAATTGTGAAGCAACAAAGAAGCAGCTTCAGGGCAAAAGAATAATCCTTGGAAACATGACATATCTGCTTTAACAGAAACCAAAAAAAAAAAACTCCAAATGCATAAAAATCTGAATATTAATCGATCAATGGAGCAACTGATAACATCATAACAAGATTGTCAAACTCAATATAATCATAACAGGTAAAGTTAACATATATTAGTCAACACTTACGATTTAAAGCTATATCAGGGTATGTGACCAGTGCAGGTTTATCCAGGTCCCCAAACACGACAACTGATACAGAACCATGGACAGTCTGTATAAAATGTTCCTGAAGATCCATACCAAGTTTTTAAACACAAAATAAAGAAACTAATGACAAAATATTACAAAACCCATTAACCATTGTCAAAATGAAAACAGTATGCATGGTGTTTCTAATCTAACGGTCTGTTACAGAATTAGGATTTTCCTCTTAAAATAACAATTTTTTTTTAACAGATCGATGATATCCAATATAAAATGATTGGAAATCATCATCTGACTGAATATGCTAAGAAAGGATAAAACTAGAGGCATCATAACTTCCATGCAGATGTTCAACAATGTTTAACTCTATCTTCAAACCAGAATAAAGAAAACAATAGTTATCGAATATTGGACATTCAGTTACAAAATGATCGAAATCTTCATAGATAACCTATGTTTCTAGATACACCAGATGAAATGAAGGTAACAACCAATACATCTTATCATAAAACTTATACCACTACATCCAAAGAAATCATTCCTGCAACGCAAGTAACGAAAAACAAAAACATAACATAAATGAAGCAAAGGAACACTTCATGTTTCAACCGGAAGTGCATAATATTGATCTCTCGAAGAGGTTCAGTTGACAATGACCAACAAAATATAACCATAGAATCATACCCACAGCTTAAATGCCTTAATTACCTAACCCAACTTCGAGGGATGCAGATTATATAAAATGTTTCTTTTTGTCACAAGGAAAGAATCAAGAGTTTGCAAAAGAACAAAAACATATGATGTAACGAGAAAGCATAGAATCTAAATTAAAAAAAAAAAAACAAATAAGTTTATCAACCCTTGTAATTATTTTAAACAATGGTTCGTCTCGGTTATACAGCCCGACAACTGGACAATGCAAGAAAGGAATGCTCTATAACTTACAATAGCAGATTAATTGATTCAGTTACTGCCTTAAAACAAATTCAAGAATCTATATTCAATTACTCATCCAAAACACAATACGATGATTTTGCAATAAAAATATATAAAAACAGTGTATATTAAACCAAATTCCATCTTCAATTCAAACACGCAGACAGACTACAAAGCCTCAAAGAACCAAATCTTTTAAAAAAAACATAATGCAACAAAATATCCCTCAAATTCGACACAATACACTAAAAACCCAACAAAACCAACAATAAAAATATATTCAAAATCCAAAATTTCCAATCACAACCTCTCCACCCAATCAAAACCGACCAAAAAAACACCAAATGCGAGTCAAAAAAACAAAACCCACCATGAAAATCCGAATAAAAACCCAACCCAACCCCAAAGACCCCAACTTTTCACAAACCGAACCAAAAATTCCCAAAAAAAAAACCAACACAACACAAAAGAAAAACCAACCTTCCCACCGAGCGAGATGGTATCAATGTCGACAGAGACGGAACCGCTCGATTCGCCCATCACCAATGGTTCCGACGCTTCCGACGTACGAAAACCTCTCTCTCTCTCTCTCTAAAAAATTTCTCTCACTGATCGAATTCGAAAATAATTTTCAGGAGATCGATCGATTTAAATATCGAAAAAAAAAAAAAAAAAAAGAGGAATACGAGGCTTAACCATGGTTAGGATTTTGACCGACCACCGACGCTACTTGGGTTAATAATGACCGACGGTTGGGGTGAAATGACGGTAGTGCCCTCTCAGCGGTTCGTGAAAGTGACTGAGTTTCTGTTTGAAATTGACCCGTGTATTTCGTGTTCCGCGGAGCAGGATATGGTTTTGGACCTTTGGTTACCCAATTTTTTTTTGTTTTTTGTGGTGGGGGCGCAAAAATACAATTTTTTTTTTAATTCCTTATTTTGTTTAGATCCCCAATTTTCAAGGGCCGCTTAGATGGGAGAATAAAATGAGGAACAGAAGGGATAAAGGAGAATAAAGGTAAAAAAAGGCGATTTGGGTGAATGGTATAAAAGAGTATAATTATGCAAAATAAGATGGTATTTATATTCCAAGTTTTCTCATGGAATTATGTTATTCTTCCACTGGTATAAGAGGACTCACGTATTAAATTACATATCGTCACATCAAATCCTCTGTCATCATCTTTTATACATCAATAGGACTCACATGTCAAATTAATTTTTTACACTTTATTCATATTTTATTCTTCGCCAATTAAACACTCCCAGAATAGAATTAAATTGTTGGGTAATGAAGGAGTCTTAGATAATGGATAATTGAGATAGAAAATAATTTTTCACTTTCTTTTTCATATTAGAAATTGGAAAAAAAATAATTTAAAAATGTAGAATTTCTTTTTGAAATCTCAATATTTCCAATCATAAAAAAAAAATCTTAAAAAAATTAAAAAAATGAAACAACTCCTCGTAGAAAATATAAAAGAATAACTTTAACAAATAGATTTTGAGAGGGGATTTTAAAACTTAAATTCAAAAAATAAATGAGAGACTCCAAATAGCAATAGTGAAAATAAACGAACATCTTCTTAATAGAATATGAGAGGTATCACTTCATTAGTGAGGGGATTTGGGTTTAAGTCTTGCCACTTAAAATTTAATGGTTTTGACAAATTTAAACCGTTTTGCAATCACATCAATAATGCAATATATAAAATTAGCTAAATAATATATATTTTACTATTTTAATATACTTTCTATTAAAAAAATATAAAAAGTATATGCATTCAATACATATAAGTAGGCATTTCATTTTTAAAACAGAATATATGTAATTAATTAAATATACACGGATTTTTTAAATGTATGAGGGCTATAAATAGAATAGCTAACATGAATGAATGTAAGATTTTTCACTTTCAGTATTCCCCAATGCCACCTCATTTTAATATCCGGTCAATTATCAACACTGACAACACACACACACACCAAAAACCAAAATTTTTTCAGAATAGCTTATATCTCTATTTAAATAGACCCTTTTAAGGTATTAAATTTTTTTCTGATACTACCATTAAACATTGTCTTAATTAGGTACAGGAATAGTGAACAATGTACATACAAGACATAACAATGTATAAATGACGGATAATAGTATACAAGTTAACAATACATACAGAGTGTATAACAATGTTTATAGTATATTTAACGAAATAAATAACAAAAAATAAATATTTATATATATAAACATTAACTTAGAAGTTTTTTTTTTAGTGACTAAAAAAATAAGACTTTGGAAAAATTACTGGAAATTATTTTTTTATATTTTGGTGTCTTGTGTATAAGTCAATGTGTATTCTCAAACGCGGCCAAAGACAACATACGATCATCATTGATGATCGTAAATTTGACGGTCCACGATGAGTCACTCTGAGAAGATCGTATCGAACCGGGGCCCACGGAGGGAAGATGGACTCTTGACCGTGTGATCGACATCATCGACGGTGGATTTACCTTTGTAAGAGTCAGAGACCATCAAAAGTCCTTGTTAGTCTTGGGACCATCTGAACCTTTCGTTGACTTGCAATGGTCCCCGCTGTCCATCCAATAGAGAGACTCTTGGCACGTGTCATCTTTTTTTTTTTTTTTGTCTATTTAAAGGGGAAATTAATGTCAAGTCATCGAGGGAATCCTGAATTAATTTTAAGTCCCTGAACTAACTGAACTTATTTTTAAGTCCCCAGATTAGTTGGAGTATTATTTCTAGGTTCATCCATCCAATGTGGGTTCTCTTTTACCCTTTTTTTAATTAATTTGCTATATATGTTAATAGTGGACACAGATATGTTAACATTTAACAATGTACATAGACGGTGAAGGAGGGGTAAAATAAAAAAATATAACAGTGGACTTAACGATGTTCAGATAGAATGACCCAGAAATAATATATAATGGGTTCAAATACTTTAGGGACTTAAAAATAATTTAGGGATTTCTTGAAGGATCCAGAATTAATTTCACCAATTTAAAAATTCATTTTCATATTTGTTATTTTATATTAGAAATAAAAATCTTTGGAAAGGCAAATTATATTATAAAATAATAACCATCATTAAAAGGAAATCTTCTTTTAGTCCCTATCAAGATGTTAACATTTTGCAAGCATCTTCGTTAACACTTAACTTTCATTGTTAGCCAAAAAAAAAAAAAACTCTTCTTTGGATATCTTTTAAAATCTTAAAACACAACCTAACCAGGATTTCACAACCAATGAATAAGAGCTATGGTTGAAAAATCTGTGTGTGACTCAAAAGTATAGAGGGCGAAAAAAAACACATAATCATAAAAGAGAAGATATTTATGTCGTTCTCAACAAAGGTTAAAAAAGAATTTTCTATTAATTTTATGGATTACAAAGGCTATAAATCAAACTCACTCTCAAATCCTAGAGTCTAATACATAAGAAAATATATAGTCTAATACATAACTTTAACAACTATAATGTTTTCACACATAATACAGAATTACAACATTAATTATCTTTACACATGAAAAATAACACGTGGCATTATAAAAATTTTATTATTATATTTTCAACAAAAATAAGTAAAAATACAGTATTGTCAATAGATACTGGCTTTGGTGCACGCAGTAACCAAATTCTTCCATCAATAAGTAGGTGTCCCCATGGAAAGACTGTGTGTGTGAACAATATAATGTGATTGCATTAATGCACATGCACCACATATATTTTGCGCATGTGTCACATTTTCGGCCGACACATGCACAGTTTTGCATGTTTAATTTCATCTATTTTGAGTGAAACATGGAAACATTTCCATCACTTCATATTTTGATCTTTGCATGTGTTTAGTTTTTAAGACACTTTGAATGTGGTTGTCTAGAAGACTAGAAATAGATTATGGTTTTTTCTTTTATAATTATAATCACACCCACTTTTAATCATATTTTTCATAGGTATATGGATTTATATATTTATTTTTAAATGAATATATTTTATTTAAAAAAAAAAAGATAAATTTTGCTACTGGTACTTATATTCAAAACTGAGGTTATAAGTTTGAATTTAGGATGAGAAAAAATTAAAATATCCCAACCAGTGTTTCCATCGTGGTGGCAATCTCGCAGGCAACATTTCAACCCTAGAAAAATTATTTTGCTATAGTTAATTCTTCCTTCAAACCTAGAGATCGAAATACAAGACATAAATTCAACAGAAATGTTTGCTTTAGCACTATTTATTGATGATTTAAATGGAAATATCTTATGATCGCGTGCTTCAACCTTGAAATGTTTGTTAGCATGTCTAATTAATGTCCATGTTATGTTTTCATCATGTAAATTGGAATCTAATACATCTACAGAAATGGATAGACACATTTCATAAGTATTAAATTTGAAATTTATAAGTGGTTGACTGGGGATGGGCCATGCAGAGTTGTCCTAATGTAGTGGTATTAAACAACAAACATCAATTTACTGCAACTTCCTTGTGTGGAAGTAATGGTCATGTTGACACTTTGAAAACGAGTTTTAATTTAGTTAAGTAAGATTATTTAAAAATAGAATATCTAAAAGCCATTCAAACCCGTTTTTAAAAACCAGCTTTCCCTATGTAGAGCTACCAAACATTGATCAACCCCATTTTAAATGTAGGGATTGGACAATTAATTATTGAAGAATCTCATTTTACATGAATCTTACATGATTTAAACGCGTTTTCAAACACTTCCAGTGATCAAATCTTGCGTACAGTCTTTAATATCTTTTAATTTATATTTTTTTTTATGTATATTCTCTAAAGTATATATTTAAATGAATTATATAAATTGATTTATATATTTCGTTTAACAAGTTATATGATAATACTATAAATGAAATGATCTTGACAGCAATGTAAATGTCAAATGATTAGTACTTATAATCACGTCAATCAAATATCAGTGCTAGTGTATTGGGTGAAGGATGAGATAAAAATGGGATGATTTGGCAAATGTTACAAAAGAAAGAGACCACTCATCTAACATTCAAATAAATAAATTACTTATAATTTGTAAAATAAAAAAATAAAATAAAATAGTTGGTGACACAAAGAACAGATAGGGGGAGAGATCAAAATCATTAGAGGCTTCATGTTTTAATTCATGGGTTATTAATAAACAACCCCAATCAGGGCTGCCAATCAGTCATTTCTATGGACACCTTAACTTTCTGTTGTTAGGAAGGACATCTCATCCTTTACCATAATAAAAATTAGATGGTCCTTTTGTGTTTCCTGAACATCATAACCTAACACAAAGGAGTGACTTATCCAAAGCAACCCTAATTTAATGAATGAAAACAAAAGTAATAGGTTTGGTACATAAGTCATGCCTGTAACTATTTGTGATTGAAGGGATCCCAACAACATTGATTGGCATATTAAAGTGGAAGGGAATATGGCATGTGAATGTTGCCAATCAAGGCCCACCCTTCAAAATTAAAGTGTTTTGGTAGTCAAATCATGTAAGTCTCCATTTGGGTACCAGCATCACCTATGTTTCAAGATAGATGTCTTTTTCAATATAGATAATTATACTAGTAGAATAAGTTATTTTATTTATTTGTATTTTTAGTTATTATTGTTTGAAAACATAATAATAAAGATTTTATTATTTAGTTGATCATTGATAAGTTACGAATAAAAGATAAATAAGAAGTACCAATTGAATAAATTTAGTGAAATAGATATATCTATTTATTCATTGCAAACAAATATGCTTTTTTTACTTATTCAATCTTATTCCACTTACTTTCTTCTCTTCAAACATGGGCGGTGGGCCACGAGAATAGTGAGGCCATGAACAACATTAAAACATGGAAACTAAATGATGAGGTTTTGGAAAAGGTTGGGATTTTATATATATATATATATATATATATATATATATATATGTATGTATGTATGAGAGTTGTCAAGAATGCCATAATTGGAATTGTCATGTTGTTTTCTTCTGAGTCAAACTGTAAGCATATTCATTTCATTACATAACAAAATAGATGATATTCAAAGTGATGGTGAGAAGAATGGGTCTAATTAAATTGCCATGTTGTTATGTTGGGAACTTGGGATATATACGAAAGAGTGGATCTAGTTATTTTGCATAAGCAAGTAGATTATAGTAAGCATCAACTTCATATATAATTTTGTAAACACACACACATTGATTAAATTGGGGGAGTGTAAAATTAGAGCTCTTTTCTTTTAATATCTCTAATCTAATAAACATGACATCAAGATATGTGCTTATTATAAATGCTTTATAGACATACAAGTTATTTGAATACATTATCCATTATACAGATATAATTGAATAAATTAAATTAAATTTGGGAAATCTTTAAATAAATTTTAAATTTGAATAATTAATTCAAATATGTGAACTTAGATAATATGTACTAGAGACTCTTTTATAACTAATTGTCAAACAGATATTGTTTTTGCAAAATCAATTTTTAGATGATTGATTTCAAATAGATATTTTTGAATTTGAACTTTTATTTTCAAATTTTGATTTTTGTGCTTTAAAAGTTAATAAAGCAGCTTTTATCTTATCTAGAACTGATAACATAATACCTGTCCAATAACTTGAGCATATATTGAGAAAATAGTTCAAAATATTAATTCAAATCATATTTCATACATTCAACTTGATTTTGGACATGTTAAATTAACTAATTCTATTAACATGTTTAAAAATCATCTTTGTTTCAGTCATGTTCAACTATGGATTGTTTCATGTAAAAATGGATAGCAAAGAAATGTCATTTTTTTTTTGTTATATGCAATCTTTATTTACCTCCTCACCTGCCATATAGACCTAGATAACAAGGTACACGATTTATTATACCAAGAATATAAATCTTCACTTCTTTTTGTGATTGATTCATACTATTAGACTGAGAGAAACACACATTATAAAATAACACATATAATCTAACACATACAATTCATTAGATAATGTATATTCTTGGACATTTTTGTGCCAAAGCATATGAGATGTGTTGCAATTTCAATTTGTGTTAATTATTGATTGATATAATAAGATAAAAAAGAAATATGGATATGATCACACTAAAATGCAACACCAACTTCCTATTTTTAAAATTTTGATTGATATTAACAATATAGAGAATAATTTTAGATTAAAATGCCCTAATGTCACAAGCCAAGTTCTATGGCCCCACATGCAATACCAACTTCCTATTTTTAAGTCATTAATGAAAAACATATTCATATTTCAGATTATTGAAGAAATTAATTCTGGGTCGAAACCTCTGAATTGAATTATTTTATGTTCCTGGAACATTTGAATTTATTTTTAGGTCTCTATATTCCATTGTGTATTATTTCAGAGTCCTTTTGTCAGTGCATCGTTGAGTCCACTGTTATATTATTCATTTTTACCCCTCTTTCACATTTTGTGCATACTGTTAAATTGGTGTGTGCACTGTTATTATATTTCTATACATTGTTAAACTATTTGTGTCCTTTGTTAAAAAAAATTTGTACATTGTTTATTTTCTTATTATGAATGTCATTATACAGTAAAATAATGAAATATTATTGTTTTTTTAGATTGATCGTGGTATGTTTGCGATCAAATAAGTTGCGCCAGGAGAAGGTCGGTCGTCTGTGTGGATGAGAGGGAGAGGGGGGGGGGGGCATAAAGAAAATATGAAGACATGGGTAAAATTGAAAAAAAAATGATATAAGATAATTTCCATTAAATGAAAAAACCCAGAAATGATATCCCAAATAACATGGGAACCTAAAAATAAATTCACATACTCCGTAGACCTAAAAATAATTAAGAGGTTCCATGAAGAATCCAGAATTAATTTTCTCAAAATTATTTAATAAATAATGAAAGTTTTTAAATTTAAAAGCCCTAGGAGACACAAGCTAAGTTCTGCAGTTCCACGTGCCTCTAAAGGCTTGTGGTAATGCAGAACTTGGCTTTGTCGTCCAATGCATTTTAATTTTCAATATATAGTAATGAAAACAATAAATTCATAAACTGTTCAGATATACGGTTTATGCAGCCGTATATACAGTTGAATACGCAGTTCAATCCTTTTGACTGAAGAACATATGGGTATGCGGACTAATATGTGAGTTAGACCCACATATTCGGTCCATATATTATTATTATTATTATTATTATTTATTTTTTTGTGATAGGTTCCTGTTTTTCTTGTCATTGTAAGATAATCTATCTACTCCACTATTCACTTTATTTGATAGCTAATTTGTATAATTTATAATTTCCATTTGTGGTGCCATTGCAAACATTTACATCAGTTAGTGATTTCCATTTGTGGTGCCATTGCAAACATTTACATCAGTTAGTGATCATGGTTGTCTGCTTTGTTCTTAATGGCTAGTTTGGCAAGGGGATAAATTGCAAGATAAATGATGATTATAGAGATAAGTGAGTAGGTGGACAGTTTATCCTTATTTAGTATAAAAATAATTGGGATACAGACAGTTGTCCCAATTTTGAATTGAAAATAGAGATATTTTGTTCCATCTAAAGGTAGGGATAACATTTGTCATAATTTTGACAAATGTAAATATGAACAAATTTGATGAATTTTTTATTCTTTAAAATTAGGACAATTTATTTTTAAAATCTTAACCCATTGCCAAATGACCCTAAGAACTTGTTTGGATAGGAGTATTAAGTGCCTATATTGTGATTTTCAATCCCAATCCAAATCAATAATCAATGCATTAATCGGGATTGGAAATCTCCCTAAGTGAGTTCACGATTGTAAAATGCGTTTTGATTTATAAGAGTTACGCTCACATATAAACACAGACTATCTCCTTTCGGTAATATGAGATTAAACACCTTGGTCTCACCTAATCTATGAGCCTTCTAAAACTGTTGGGCTACTTGGCTATCCCTTATCATGCGTGGTACATATCCTTAATGTTAGAGATGCTCGATGCTCATATGGCCCTTGCACCTCGAGCATTTGTAGACATGAGAAGGTATGATCCGGGATGAACCTCAGACTTTTTTATTTTTATTTATAAATAATATTATTAATCTATTGAAGTATATGTTTTAATTTTTATTAATATACATATTTCAAGTATATATATATATTTTATATAAAAATGAAGGTTTTAATGAAATGAATTTTAGATAGGGGTCCTCAACGGGCCGGGCCAGGCTGGGCCGTTGAAATAGGGCCCAGGCCTGCGGCATGCTTGGCCAGCGGGGCCGGCCCGTGGCCAAAAAACAGGGCCCAGGCCCTGCCCACCGGCCCAGGCCTGAACGGGCTTCACAGGGCCGGGCCTGGGTTCGGGCCCACGGGGGGGCCTAGGGGCCTGTCAACGGGTCGGGTATAGACCCGGACCCGACCCGACCCGGACTCGATTACACGTGTAATATACCTGACCCGATTTGGACCCGACCCGAGTTGGACCCGAACAAACAAACGGGTCGGGTCCGGGTCCACCCCGCCCCGACCCGTTGGACCCGACTGTTTTTTTTAATATATGTTCATATATTATAAGACCATTAGTATTAGTTGATACATAATTTTATTTCTTACTTAACTTATTTTTGTATCTACAAGTTCATAAATCATAATCATAACAAGCCTATAAATTGGTTTGTTTTGGACAATTAACTTATTAGTTTTTGAATTTGTATGATTAATTAGTTTGTTGCATGATTTATGTTTATTATTTAGGTTAATATGTTAGTGTTTATTGTTTTGAATGTTGTTTAGGTTAATATTGTTTTGAATGTTGTTTAGGTTAGTTATGTTTATTATTTAGGTTAATATGTTTTTTATGTTAGTGATTATTGTTTTGGATGTTATTTAATAATTCATTTACTTCTTTTGAATTGTATAAAATTATATTCAAACATAGTCTCATTAACAATAATGTTTTATTACAAAAAATTTCAAATAGAATGATAAGACAAACAAATATATGAGCTCTTCTCTCTTTTTTTTTTTTACCCAACCATCCGGGTCGGGTCGGACCCGGACCCGGGTCCGGGTCCGGGTCCACATTTCCCCGGACCCACCGGGTCCTGGATTGGACTTGGACCCGCCGAGTCCTGTCATGGGTCGGGTCCGGGTCCACCCCGACCCGACCCGGACCCGACCCGTTGACAGGCTTGGGCCTAGGGACCTAAATTCTAAATATCTTATTTCTTTTGATTTTTTAATTTTAAGTTGTTCATTTGTACATAATGTTTAAATAACACAAAATTTAAAGTACAATGTTAAAAAAAATATTTATATCTATTGAATTTTCAAAATAAAAATATTAAATGAATTAATTATTTGAAATAATAAATAACTACATGTACCTAACTAGGTTGGCACCTACATAAATATTAATAATTTGTATAATTAAATCACAATTCGAATAAAAATGACCTGTTACCTATTTATTGGATTGCCTCCTATGGACCTACGGGCCAGGCCCAGAAAAGAGGCCCGAGCTTGGCCCGCCCTGAAAACGGGCCGGGCCAGCCCGGCCCGCCAACCGGCACGGGCCGGGCTTTCAATCCGCGGGCTTTTTGATGACCTTAATTCTAGACTGTAAAATTAGCTGAACCGAACCCTTTTTTTTTTTTTCCCAAAATTTTGCATTAAAAAATTCGTCACTACTAAAAATGCCCTCATCAAATGGAGCCCTAAAAAAAAAAAAAACCTTCTTTCGCGCCTCCCGTCGCTTCCCCTCCTAAAACCCTCCAAAACCCTAACTTTCGTGGCGGTTGGAGGCGGAGCAGAGTAGCGATGGGCAAACGTAAGGGCGGTCACAAGACCCTGTCCCCCTGCAGCACCGCCTCTAACGGCCCGGCCCTCCAGCCCCGGAAGACCATCTTCGCCGACGCCGACGCCGACGAAGACGACTCCGTTGCCGCCGCCGCTGCCTCCTCCCCCAACGAGGAGAGGACGGAGGAGGAGGCCTCGAATCTCGAGGACTCAACCTGCACGCCCTCCGAGGCGATCGTCGGCCTTGACAAGACCAGCGCCGATTACTACTTCGACTCGTACTCTCACTTCGGTGCGTGATTTGGTTCCTGCTTTGAATTTGATTCTTTGAAAGTGTTGTTTCGCTGCGAAAGGTCTCACCTTTATGTGTTTTTTTTTTTTTCAGGAATTCATGAAGTAAGTACGGCGGGGTAGCATACGATTGATCTTTGATTTTCTCCTTCAAAAAAAAAAAAATGCTTTGTCTCTGTTTTATTTATTAGTTGAAGTAATGCATTCTTTTGTTCTAATTTGGTTGACTTTGATGTGTTTCTTAAGAACATGTGTTAGTGATTGTGTATTGGAAATTTATTTTGGTGTTTGGAGTCATGTTTGAAACCTGTTTTGTTAATATATCAATTATTAAATTTGGGGCTTGATTATTTTACATTCTTTTCCCATTATTATATATGTACTCAAATCCTGAGAAATTGTGGAAAGATTGGGTTTTGTGGATCTATTATTGTAAGAAGTAACAGTGATGGCTTGGGTGTTGCTATGATAATGGATGGTGTCAAATTCAGAACTTGGATACTGAGTGTTTTTATGCACAGAGTCTCGAATTTGAGGAGGCTCATAGGAATTTCATTCTCGAATGTTGGGGTTTGTTTGGGTGTTAGAATTCTTTTGGGATGTAAATTTCTTGGGCCATCTGGCCGGGCCATTTGGGAATGGCAGATCTCTGTTTGATGGGTGCGCATATTATGCCTTGTGTACTCAAATGTGTTCTGTAGTGCTATAATTGCTTGTTGACTTCGTTCATGAATTGGCAGTAGAGCATGAGAGAAGAAGAAAGAGTATTTTTCTGTGATATATGTATCATGGCTTGAAATTTTGAATGAAATTTTAGCAAGGGAATTATATGGTTTTTTCCCTTAAAGTCTCTGGTTCCAAAGTGTATCTTGTCACAAAATTCATAATTAGAATTTCATTTGATTACCTGTGTTAAGAAATCGAATAGTTAGAATTCTATCATGGATATAATTTCATATTCTCTTTCAGGACATGTTTCTCTATCTTTTGGTAATATTTTTAGATTCTTTTGTTGGAATTTGGGAATTGACATGTAGTCTAATTTAGAATTTTCATCACCTGTAATATTTTTAGAATTTGAAGTCAACTTTATTCCAGAGACAAATTGGTCTTTAAAAAAGGTACATCTTCTTAAGTCTGTCTATATAATCCTAGTGAAAGGCTGTGTTCTGTGTAGCATTAGTTAGACATTGCCTTATATTATATGAGTGATTAGATTTGAGTTTGAGTGGCGGCCTGGAGGATTTATTAATTTTTTCCTGCTTTATCTGGTCATGAAATGCAGTGGATGTTCTTATATGATACACAAAAGTGATTCAATTGGAATCTGGCACATAATTTTGTTCCATAATATTTAAGGCTATCTAGTGATAGTTGAGTTCCATAAAATCCCTTACTTTGCTGGACTATTGTTCCTCTTGAATGGGGTGATCCTCATTTTGTGAAGATGGAGCAGGTAACAATATCAAAATGGCTGAAGTGCCTTTTGCCTGTTTTACATTACTTTGAATTGTCTGTGGAAACAAGCAAACAAGGAAACTTGGTAATCCATTTTATGGAAAGATAGGTATGTGAAGGTACATTACTACCCAAGTGGATCCTTGGAGCTAACTGATTTTTCTCATTGAAGGATTACATAATTAATTGATTAAAGTGTCTAACAGTTTCTCTTACTGTTGAACTGTAGCTATTGCTTTATCAATCTGGTGGATGTTTTTGTGTGAATCTCCTTGAACCCTGCAATCTAAATGTTAACTGAGATAAATATATATATTCAACACTCAAATTTCTTTCTCACGGTCTTTCTCTTTCAGGAAATGTTGAAAGACACTGTCCGGACAAGGACATACCAAAATGTGATATACCAGAATACTTTTCTCTTCAAAGACAAGGTAGTTCTTGATGTAGGAGCTGGAACTGGGATTCTGTCACTTTTCTGTGCAAAGGCAGGGGCTAAGCATGTCTATGCGGTAGGTGATTGTTGGCTTTGGTAATTTTGTCATTGTTGGAGTTTATCTTTGAGAAGCTTAGAGCTTGCTATAAGATTTGTGCATCACTGTATAGGGGTGGTTCTTTTCTGTTTTGGCTATTTTTCTGTTGTAGTGAGTGTTTCATGCACCTGTTCTTTTAGAAAAGAATGTGAACTGTGGCATCTGAATTTTATTTGTATTAATATTATCCTTGTTTCTTTGTAGTGACAGGCTTTTTTTTTAAGTGGAGCAAGGCATGGGGTGTACTGTTAGGGTTGGGATAATGCTTGTAATGCTTAATTTAAGGAGGGACCTTGTCTACCATATTTTGTGGATGTGTACTGGTTATTAAAATCTGGTGGACATCCCATCTTTTCCTGTAACAATAGATTGGAGTAATATTATTAATAAGATAATGCCCCATACAAAAGGAGATGAAGGATTTGCAAACAAAGAAAAGCAAGGAAATAAAAGCAAAGGAATTACCCACAAATGGGCTATCAGAAGATTCAGAACAACAACACACCCCAAAAATGGGCTATCTTGAAAAAAATGTACATGTTTTCTTTCTTGTCTTTGGCACTAATGCATGTTACTTTGGTCTGCAATTCTTTCCATTATGCCCCTACTGTAAGAAAACAGTATAATAGTAGTAGCAATTTTAGGAGAATTGGAATAAGAATAGTTGTTCTGGTTTTTGTTTTGGTATTTTTTGGTTTTGTAGTGAGAACTTGATTATTTCTCTAGTAATTATTCTGGTGTTTTCTTTGGTAGAATAGATATAGGGAGAAGCCTTATTGAGGCCAAATTTGTGAAGTTCTATTATTTTAAAGAAAGCGTGAAGTATTCCTTCAAATAGTATATTCATAATATGGTAGAGAACCAGGTCACATAATGTAAAACAAGGCATCTTCTTAATAGGAAAGTTCACTCATTAAATGCACAACGCCTTTTTTTTTTTTTTTAAGTTGTAGGAGCAATCTTATTAATAAAGAAGCCTGCGAACAAAAGGAAAGGCAAAGCACTTTAGATCAACACTCCAAATAATAAGCAGTTGGCCCAAAAGAATATTGCTGTCCATATTTATATTTACTTTTCCTGCCCTTATAATGTGTGTTGTGAGCCACAAGCTCCCTTCAACCACAGATATACATGCTCTGTAAGAGAATAGGATGCCCTCAATGATAGAACACTCAACATAGCACTGTTTTTTAGTGTCAGAAACCCTCGATGTAATTTTCTTTAGAGGAGGCTAATGAGATACCCTTGTTCACTTATTGATTCACTGTTTTTGAAAAGAAAATTGGGAATTAAGGTGTTAGAGCTTACTTGGGAAGTACTGGTTTCTTTTTAGTCCAACAGATGAATCAACTTTTCCATGAAAAAATCAAGATGGTGATAGGAGTTCCAAGGAAAATTTTCACCAGGTCATTCCCTATTCCTTTTCTAGCTGGCGGCTTATTTCTGAACCAAATGAGGTTTATGCATGGATGATCTTCCTTTTGCTGGACTCTGGATGACTTAAAGGAAAGAAGCATAAGGGTAGTTTTAGCTATTGTAAAGAATGCAAGCGGAACTATTAGATCTTCTTGTCATATGGTGACTGAATGTTAGTTGTTTGGTTTCTGTGGAGCCAAGAGGTGTCTGGTATCCTTGGAAGATTATGAGCCTCCTTCAGGTTGAGGGATGCACTTGGGAAAGCATTGGAAAGGTCTTTTTTGTATGACGTGTTCTGTCTCATCTTCTCAATGTGTTTTATAATTCTTTTTGCATATGGATGAAGTGGTAATATTTTTTGGCATAATTAAGAGTTAATGCTACCCACTTCCATAAAAGAACACATGCTGCTTTATAAGATTAGTTATTAAATAATTGATTAACATGATTGTGTTTTCATATTTCATTCTTCTAATAAATTTACTACTTTTGAATTCAGGTTGAATGCTCCCAAATGGCTATCATGGCGAAAGAGATTGTTCAAACAAATGGATTTTCTGATGGTGCTTATATTAAAATTGTTTTCTTTATCTTTTGTCACTTAACATATCATTTACTGTTGATATTGCCTCTCATCACCACCATTTGTTTCACCTTTTTTTTGCCAGTGATAACAGTTTTAAATGGAAAAATCGAGGAGATTGAGCTTCCTGTTGCTCATGTAGACATAATCATTTCAGAGTGGATGGGCTATTTTCTCTTGTTTGAGAATATGCTTAATACTGTTCTATATGCTCGTGATAAATGGCTGGTAAGTTGTGCTTTTCTGTTTCATTAAATTCAGAATTGAATTTTACATAACAAAAGATTTTTCAGTTTCTTTCATCATGCCTTGAGCCTCTAGAACGATATGTAGAAAAACAATTGCACCTTTTGTTTTCCTGTGTTTCCATCATGATAAACATATTTCATGCATATAGCATAAACGTATCCAATCCACGATTTGGTCTGATCATTCAATGAAACTTATGTTGGTGATGATTTATGAATCTCCCATGGATGCATGACATGAGTGTCTTGAAGTAGAAGTAAATATGAGATGAGTAGATGACAATATTGTCGTGGCACTAGCAGATCTAGTTATTGCAAAATTATGACCCATATAAGAAAATCTATGATGTGTATCATTTCTGTCATGACTTAAACAAACACAACATTCTTTATTTCCACCTTGACATGATCTGAAACCCTTACAATTTTCATTAAAACCCACCCCCACCCTACCCCACTCCCTGAACTTCTTATATGGGAACTCAAACCCACCAATTGCTTAGGGCCCAGTTCAACATCCCCTGTACATATCTGAACATCAAGTCTTTTTTTTCATCTGCATCACCGCCATTTCAAAACCTTGGACGAGAATGAAATTATGAAAGTACTCCCTGTCCGCGTACTTTTGGTTTAGATGATTGAAATCAAAAACAATTTCAGCTGAATAGGTGGAATACACAGGGAAAGAAAGATAAATCTTCTGGATAAGGTGATGATACAATGACTGACAAAAGTCAAATTGGATATTTTCGCCAGGAGAGAGAAGTAACTAATTATAACCAATCCTAGAAGTCATGTTTGTGCCAGGTTAATGTTTTTCTTTTCCGGTTAATTATATTCCTCATCGAGCTTTGGAGTGTCTTTGGAGGACTGGTAGTGAATTCGCTAGTGGTTCTTAACATGTTGTTGGTTGACACTTGGATTTCATTTTAAGAATAAGCATCATAGGTTTAGTTTATTGTTTAAGTTTCTCAAATATTAGAACTCAGTAATTGTCGTGATGAAGAGCTGTTTTCTGCCACATGATATTTGAATTGGACTTAGTAAAGCATTATCAAATGACGCAGGAGGGCTTTTTTCAGTTCTCTCTCATTGACTAGAAAATTAAGCTGTCTCAGATTATATTGTTGGATGTAGGTGGTTTTGCTTTATATAGTGGGCATATTTAGCACTAAAAAATTTTATCTCCGTTTTTGTTTACTTTTTCTGGTTTGTTGGAAGTAAAATAAATGCCTCTTCTGTCCTCACACTGAAAGTACTGCATGATTTTTTCATGATCCTGCTTTCTTGATTAGTCTTGAAGTTTGTACCTATATGGTTTTATGATTTTGTAGATAAATGATGGAATTGTTCTTCCGGATAAGGCTTCTTTATACTTAACAGCCATAGAGGATGCTGAATATAAAGAAGATAAGATCGAATGTGAGTTATTTTCCTGTATGCATTGTCATTTGTCATTGTGTGTTGATGTGTAACATCATCTGCTCTAACATCCCTTCCAGCATGAATGCATGTTTACTTTGTTACTTTTTTCCTCATCTTTATTTCCTGACTGAACTATCTTTATTTCCTGACTGAACTATGTTCCGCTTCAGTTTGGAATAATGTTTATGGTTTCGATATGAGCTGCATCAAGAAGCAATCCATGATGGAACCTTTAGTTGACACAGTTGACCAGAATCAAATTATCACAAATTCCTGCTTGCTTAAGGTATTTTTTTATATTCAATGTTTCCCCATTATATTTAATGTATTCGATCAACATGATGTGGGTATTTCATTATATATTTTTTTTGTAGACCATGGACATATCTAAGATGATTCCAGGGGATGCATCCTTCACGGCACCCTTTAAGCTTGTGGCGGAACGCAATGACTACATTCATGCCCTTGTGGCATATTTTGATGTATCATTCACAAAGTGTCACAAGTTCACAGGCTTCTCTACAGGTGCGTACAAAACTCAGTTTCAGTGGTACTTAGAAGTAACTAGAACATGTGGAATCATGGCACAAAATTCAAGTTACATGTGGATATATATAAACATAATTCCCATCCAATCCGATCATTTTTTGATCTAGAAGCTTGGAATTTTCTCATGGAGTATAAAATACTCATAATTAGCATTATAATGTAAGTTCTGCACACTTATCCCATCTGTCTGC
The DNA here is from genome assembly GCA_030737835.1 of Acorus gramineus. Classification (NCBI taxonomy): domain Eukaryota; kingdom Viridiplantae; phylum Streptophyta; class Magnoliopsida; order Acorales; family Acoraceae; genus Acorus; species Acorus gramineus. Next base: position 9,537,828 of record CM060854.1, on the reverse strand, counting down.
AGCATTACACCAGCTCCATAATGGAACTCCTGGTCATTATGCACCATCCTTTTCACTTTGATAAGTTACAGTTTGCCCTGAAAACCTGAAAATTAAAACTTATTTGTCTGGACTTTCTGTGAATAGAGACTCCAGTAAACTATACAGAAAATCAATTTCTGCTTCAAGAGCTCATAAAAATCGTTGTGCAGGACCGAGATCAAAGGCCACTCACTGGAAACAAACCGTCCTCTACCTTGAAGACGTACTGACAATATGTGAGGGGGAGACATTGGTCGGAAGCATGACAGTGGAGCCAAACAAGAAGAACCCCCGCGACATAGAGATCATGCTGAAATACTCCCTCAATGGACGCCATTGCCATGTTTCTCGCATTCAGCATTACAAGATGCGTTAGATGACGAACCCCCTCAAGAGGCCATTATAGGCACCACATTCTTCAAAAGCTTTTTATACACAGCCATGTTTGTGGTGCTCAATTTGGGGGCATTGATGCCTTTATTTAGAGGTTATTTGCATTATCAGTCAGAATTTTGGTTGTCTTTATTAGCAAAGAAGATGCTTGTTAGTTGTTATGTTATCTAAGAAGAAAATTTTGATTTTTCTATTCGCGGCATTCTACAGCTCAGAGTCAAATCTGAAACATCTCCCATAGCTTTATAATTTCCAGTCCTAAAAGCATCCATGTTTTCATTTTTTTTAAATATATTTTTTTAAAAATCATATACCTCATCTCATAAGATACGTATTTTCATAAAAATTAAAATATCTGCGTTAATGAATTGAATATCATTTATATAAAGTGAAAAATTTAGTAAATTATATATTTTGTTAAAATGAGTAAAAATATGAGATACATAAAATTACAGTTGAGACCGTTGATTGAATGAAATCGTCATGCTTGAGTTTGAAAAATGTGTAAGAAATGTGTGTAATATGTTATATTTAACATGCTTTTAAAATGTGTATAAAAATGTTAGGTGAGATAAAAAAAAATTGAAAGACACGTAATGATATTTTTTATCAATTGACATAGATAAACTCCCCCCCCCCCCCCCCCCCCCCAAATAGTTATCAAACCCATTACTAGCTTATCCAAATAAAACTCTGAATTTTTTTTTTTTTTTGTTTATTTGCCTCTATTCTGCCTTATTCCCCAATTACGCCTCATCCCAAAGAGGACAATTATAATAAATAAAACACTACCAAACAAAAATATGACTTATTCCACTTATGTAATTATCTATACTAAAATTAACTATCACTCCTTGTGAAAACTTAAACAGGTTGTGCATGCACTTCTTGTGAAAACATATATATATAAATAAAAAAAACTAAAGAGAACAATTGATGAAAACAAGTTACCCCAACATTCATTGAGTCATTGGTCATTTATATGATTAAAAAAAAAAGCGCTCTAACACCCATATCCATTTCTAACCCCAATTCCAATTCTACATGTGTCAATAGAAAATTAAAGTTTCATATACTCACGTTAACCAGACATATGCTTTAAAAGAATTTTTTTACATTTTTTATAAATGCATTAATACAATTAATTGAAATATATGTTTCATTTTTTATAAAAGCATATACGGACTGAACGAACATTATCCCATATATATATATATATATATATATATATATATATATATTGGGGGTGATTTTTTTTATAAAGTGATTACAAGTGTAATTGGATGAGTATGCACTCCTGGGATAATCTAGCACAGTCAAATAATAACGAAAAAAACAAATTCTACTTCAAACTGCAAGGTACTATTTTGCCTGTAATTTGCTGCTAGAGTTCTGAGTCTGGATCACATGGCATATTCACAGTTTTTAAACCATCTTATTAGCCCACACAGGCTCCTCCTGGATGTCTTTCACACCCACAGTTACTACTGAATTCCCTGGATTTATCTTGCCATGGCAAGATTTGATTATTTTTTTTCAATTCTCATTAGGCCTCAACAATAACCTATGCTATTGAATCAACCTGTTCAGGTAGTATACATGGCTCTGATGCGCGTTGCTTGCTCGACAGAAACCAGTCACGCAGATAAAACTTCCATGGCATATTTGTTAAATCTGTCATATATTCATGTATCTGGATCTTGTATCAGAGCCTGCAAATGAAATCATAATTAATGAATCAATGATAGTGCCAGAAATTGTAGGATTTTGTGAGAATCCAAGGAAAAGATGGTATCTTCTCAATGCTGGATATCCTTCAAGCCTCATCTATCTTTAATGTAGGACTGACATATAGTTAAAAAGAAATACCACAAATCTTGTTTGTTAAACATGTGAAGTATCACATTTAGCCCTTTGGGGACTGATGAGATCCAGTCAACAGATGCCATCCCCCAGGGAGTTACCTTGAAAGCCAGAATCATCACACGAAAAAGGAAGGCAACAATGACAGTGTGAATGGGCCTGGCCGACCAGACTTGTGGGGACCATATTTGGCAATGTTCGTAGTTTTTTTAATCAAGTTTCACAGGTAATCACCATATTTAGATGTCAATGCTGAGCATAAATTCTATTCAAAAAAATGCTGAGCATAAATATTTTCATATACAACCATGCAGCAAGTAATGAATTTCCATGTTTTTTTTCCGATGCAGATAGTTTCTAGGTTGATTATCAAGTTCAAAGAAACTCACCATCTTATGGGTCTCTAGTTAATGGCCACGACGCTCCTGCCATGACAGCTTCAATCTCCCACGTCTCCCGTGGAACATTTGTAAGGTTCTTGCAACCGTCTGATGTCACATACTGAAAATAAAAAATATACATTCAATAATATTAGACGAAGTGACCAACCATAACATTTCCAACCTCTGCCATAACTAACAACACACACGGGGCATCAGATAAGACTAGGACAGGGAGAGTGCAAAATCAGAAAGAGAGTGGTGATGTGCGATTTCTGGATTATTTGAGGGATCACAGTTCATTCTATGCAACTATGTTTTTAATCAGAAATGTACCACATCACTCTCAATCCGCACCCCACCAAAGCTGCCTCTGAATCTGCCAATCTCTTTGACGTTAAAAAACTTTGATGTATCTGGATTTTCCATGGCTGGGACCAGCAGTGCATCAATGAAATAGCATCCAGGCTCCACGGTTATAACCTAATATTCATATAAATGTCACTTATTAGGGACAGAATGCAATATACTATCATTGAAGGAGAAAGTATTACCATAAGAAAATGTACACAATACATAGAAATTCCATTATATAAAGTGCACATACATGATGCAAAACAAGTACTTGGAAACCATAGCTTTGTTTAAAATGAAGTAGCACAATTGACATCAGCACTTGTGGCGTTGTTCTAAATCAAGCACAAATTGACCAAATCAAAACCAAATGCTTTATATAATCCCGCCATCAAAGAACTTCCAAACAAAAATATAAACAATGATACTACACTAATTGAGCAAAACCCTCCATGGAAAAGCTAAAGAAAACAAACACAATAATACAACACTCCACAAATTATAATACAATGATACAGGATAGACTCACAGGTGACACATTTTTAACAATTTTTTTTTAAATTCATACATGATGGCTTTGTTTAGCTTCTCAAAAAATTTCAACAATTTGAGTCATGAATGTGGAAATTATGAATTGTCAGATATGCAGGAAAAGATGATATCAACTATCTTAATCCAAATAAAAACAATGACTCCCTTACTTGACGGGATCACAAGTGATCTCCAGTTATAGTGTTATATAAAGGCATAAAGCTCAGCTTTATTCAACATAAGGTACTGCTCGATAAATATATGACCATTTGCAAGTACATTGATAGAACAAACTCTATACCATCTTGAATTTAGTACCTACAGTTCCAAATCAACTATTCCATAATTGAGAGGGAAAAAAATGGTGTCATGCCCAGGACAGGATAGCTTTATATCTACAAACAATATCACATTCTCATAAAAAACAAACAATAACTCTGAAAGTATATTAAATTCATGCACAGTACATCACATTAATTCCTATAATCAAAGTGGAATCCTAAGAGCAAAATGATGGCATACCATGCCCTCTTCTAGTTCTCTAACAGTCCGTAAGGAAGATAATCCTGCTTCTTTTGGCCTCTCCAATCCCTGAAAGTTATGTAGAATCTGATTAGTACAAGGGCATAAATAAAAATAAAGAATAGAAGTTTAGATCTCAATTGGTAAAGTTCTTGCATCGTCAATAGTTAGGAATACCTTAGAGTAGCCCCCTGGGTCATGCGTATCGATCCCGAGGAAGTGGCCAAGACCATGGGGCATGAAAATCGCACCAAGTCTTCTAGCCATCATGTCATTGATATTGCTGAACAAAGATTAAGCACGATCAAAAGAAGATTTCCCTAGTTAATCAATACAAAAAGATAATTAGCACAGGAAGTGTTGTCATGCTGGTGCATACCCAAGGACAATGCCTCCTATCTTCAGCTCTTCCAGAATAACTTTCTCTGCCAATCTACAATAAAAAAGATGCATTGACCAGATAAACTATATTAGCAACAAAATGTAGACATATATATCATGAAATACTGCCAGATCTGTGGCTCAATGTCCCATCTTTTCTTTTTCCATTATTGATGCACCACAGATTCATAATATAATAGAAAGGTTTTTTTTTTTTTTTAATGACAGATATTGTCAAAATGCAGATAGCATCTCAATTTGTAATGGAATCACATAGAAGCAAGTCTCCATATTGTACACTTGATAACACAACAGTCTATCTTTTATCCTCATAAATGCTAGAAACTGTGATTTTTTTAATACATTTTACAGTGTGATATAATGATAGCTTGGTCTCAAATCTATCTAAAACATCACCAAAAGTAAGTATTCTTGGAGCTTCCTAGGGTGTTTTCCCTGTAAAATCAGCTCCCGGGTATCCAAGTTCTTGAATTATTTTGTTCTATTTGCCGCTTATTTGAGAAGTATGAAAGGTTTGGTATGCATGCTATAGGATGGTAAGCAAAGTATGACTACAAGAGCAAGATTGTTAAAGTAAGTTGCACATGCTTCAAATAACAACTTGACTACCCAACATACGTGTGCATTTCTATCCAGCCAATTCCAGGTCGCATCGCAGATATAACAGAATCGTGAGCCTTCAAAACAGCCTGCAAGGCAATGACATGGACATAAAAATTCTCCCAGGATCATGATAAATAAGATCCCACACAATGAACTTGTGAATAGTATAGTCATCATTCCAATGACTGTCCAATTAAGAAAAGAAATAATTTGGGTCGAAATCTTACATTGTAGATTAAATGTTGATCCTTTGTGAATGTACCATTGACCTGATTTAGACAAACAAACATACATTTATCAAAAAATAAATCAAGTAGCATTTATTAAATCATAAATTTTAAAAAACATAATAATGAATGATACATTTGACCGGTCAACACTTTGCCAAATCCATTAGAATTTTAATGATAACTGGAAGAAAAAAAAAGAAGGCAAGATGGTTTTTTTCAGGGAAAAAAAAGCATTGGACTTGAATTGTTGTTTTATTTTGGACAAGCTTCGTATGTCACAACCCCATGCCAGCATTTGAGGTTGGATTATAGCTCATGGGCAAAGGTCCTTTAGTTTTTGGTGGCTAATCATAAACCATTTTGACTTTAGTCGAACCCCATGTTCAATCCATAATGCAATCCTCAAGGCTCAAGCCAGTTTATGAAATAAAATTAATATGAATCCTGAATGGAATTTTTTTATTTCTATTGTCACTTGCTAGAGGAAATACTGTGAAACACCAAGCAAATGAGAATTTAATGACCCGGGTAACTGAAGTGCCCAAAATTATAAAGTCACCTATATATTAACAAAAGAAAAGAATTAAAGCACCGAAGTTGGACATCAGAAATTCATGTGTGTTGGAACATCACATAGGTAACTGTACAATGCGGTGTCTCATACTTGCACTTAATACTCCTGCTTCATACATATTCAATAACCTTAACAGATGTCTTTCACAAGCCAGAAATCTATAAAATTCAAAACAATTCTCACCCTTAAACTATCTAGAAGCCATAACATTTTAAACTAAATACTCCTGCACTCACATTGAGTCTCATGTTGGCACAGAGAGCATAGAATCTCCAACTACATCAACACATATGATCCATTACTTCTAGAAAATTTCCACCCCAATAAACCCCACCTATGAGAGGCTTTCATCTCTAGATTGTCTCCAGATATACGACGGATTTTCACTGATAATACATTTATCATTATTTAGTGAAATCATAAAGCAAACACCTAGCTTATACCAGACAGAAAACATTTTGATATCTGGCACACTCACAGGGAAAGAACAAGTTATGTCAGAACCATAAAATTGGTATTCAGCTCCCATATCTAATAATGCCATGTCTCCATCTGTCAAGGTCTGCAGAAGAGGTAGAAATATTTAAAAAGTCAGACAGTATTTTCTCTAATAAAAATAATACATCTAAGGCATAGAAACCTAGACTTAGATGATGGAAATTCAAGAAGAAAAAGGGAAAATGTTATTGCACAGTAAGAAGAAAACCTAGATACTTAGCAAGTTGAGTCTGAAAACTAATCCAAATGAAGAAAGAAACAATGGACCTAACTAATAGCCAAAGATCTCGCACGTAAGATCAATTAAACTCTGCAAAGCATAGTTCACTATTCTGCAGTGCATTGTTCATTTAGAGTGACTCATCCAGAAATAAAAACAGATTTAGTGCTGACAAACTAAAAAAAACTAATCGACAAGCCCATTTGGTAATAGGTAAAGAAGATGGATCTGCTCAAACTTTAATTGCCAGAGAAAAAAAATCACTGAAAACATGTCATACATCACAGAGAAAGATGACCGCCGAAGAATTGATACAGAAAATCAGAAAGTATCTCAGGAAAGCTATAAATATCAATAAGAATATATGGGCTCTTGGCCAGGAACATTTATACATTTTTTAAAAGCTACAAATTAAAGGCTGTGAAGGAGCAGTGAAGACAAGAAACCATCCATGAATTGCTGCCATTTTAGCAAATTAAATGTGGAGAAGACCTTTTTTTTTTTTGTGGAGTTCAGATCAATTCAACAATTCTTTTCATAAGAAAAAAAAGGGACACGAAAACTCTAAGAATAAATTTGTCCAGTTAATCAGACGATGTTACAGTAAATTGCATGGAACTTTTTTCTGAAAAAATAGAACACGTGGAACTTTGTGATGAAAAAATCAGAGAAAATGGATTCAATTCATAATGCGAGCTGGAATAGTGAATTAGGCAGAGATGGTAACTTTGATGTTGAATTATCTGTGGTTCTTTTTCTTCTGTTATTTCTTTTTCTTTTTAAGAGGGGGGAGTGTTGGTGTTATTTTTCTGTAAGAGGGACCTGGACATTTTCCATCATTTGTTTTTTCATCTTTTCAGGGATTTTATCAATCTTTCTACTATATATTGCAAAGCATCCCACCTTTCTCAAAACAAAAAGAGACAAACTAATGTATCAAATGACATAAATGACTCACAGATGGATTGTTTCAGACCTTCAATTCTCCATTTTAAGCCACAATTAAATTTAGTTCAAGAAGCTGAACATCTATACAGAATACGCCATAACTGCACAAAATTTATAATTTTTCCAACTTGGCTATCAGTGAACCAAATCACTTATAATCAATGCTCATATGAGATTCATAGCATCCAATAATGAGTTTTAAAAATTTATATGTGTTACAATTGAACATTTATGGAAAAAAAATACAGTTTAAAATGAATGATGTTTTAAAGTTAAAAGGTGTATGATCTGGTTGGTGCAGCGCTCTGTGGCGTGGATGCCTGTGCTAAAAAAAGAAGTTCTATTTCCAAAGGCCAAAGCGGAATTCCAAAGTCACGACTGTAGGGAGGGCAGCCTGAACTCATTCTTTTGCCTTCGGGACCCTAGGTTAGGGACGACTTCAGTCAAAAGTGGTATGCATACTTCCCCATTGAGTGATGAGAAAAAGTGTTTTCTTGGTCAAAAGAAGAGAGAAAGGATGAGTGTTGAGCTTGTAGCCTGGTCGAAGGAGTAGTTTGCAGAGCATTATGGAGGTTCTGAACTTGCTCAAGCATTGATGTCTAATGTCAATATTGCCTTTTGCATTTCATTGTTAGAGTCTTCAGACTTTATGCTTTATGTATTTCATCTTTAGGGCCTTCAGACTTTGGAAATCAAGTTTATTCAAAAGACTTAAGCACCACTAAAAACACATCATAATCTTAAAACACAATAAGTGTTTGTATCATCCTTATAAGACAATGAGTATTTTTCCATCAATAACAGTGGATACATGTATCAGACCGTATGAACTCTGGCATTTATTGATACAGTCATATAACCATCAACATTGATTATCAAAAAATCTGATGCACACCAGTCGATATGATCTGTTTATGTGTGTCAGATAATACTTTCTCATTTTTTATGACACAGTTTATGAATACCATCATGATTCCTTACTCTGAGAGATGAAAATTAGACAACTAGCACGGCACATGTTGTTTTGATATCATTAAAATCTAAATATGCTTGACTTGATAAACAAAGCCTCAAAAACCTCAAAAGACCTCAAAAGAAACTTATAAAAATTGATATAAAGACTCTTAATGTCAAGATCTTTGAACAAAATTTTCAAACATGAGTCAATCATATACAATGAAATCCATTATATTCTTTGTTGTTGAATTCAATGCATACTCAAGTCAAAGAAATTAAATGATGAGAGGCAAGCATACCCGATCATTTGGAGCAGCAGCATGTCCATAATGAAGAACAGAACTGAAGAACAGGCACCCAGTAAATAACCAATTTTTTACAATGAACACATACATATTACCAAGAGTAATACGTTAAAAGAGAAATGGAACCCCATAGAGTGATTTGTACAACTGTTGTCAACATTAAGGAAGGATTGTTGTATGAGGATGGCTCACCTATTTGCACCAGTAGCACATATGCAAGTGTATGAACAATGCCTGCAACCACCGTACATGTAAACATGATGCAGGAATATGCTTTCCAGTTGATATTCTTTCATGCCTGCTCTTGTTCTTTGCATAACCTTGTACATTCGGAATACCAATGAAGTTAATAAAGCAAAAAAAAATCCATTCGAGTAATCAGAAACTTCAAAAACAAATTGGAAATGTGTCAGAATTTACTTAGGAAAAAGAGTGTCAGAACTTATCCACACTAGAAAGCATTGGTTATTTAACATACGTACAATTTTAAAAACAAAATGAAATTTAAATCGTTACTAATTACCAAATATTATTTCAAACATAAAAGGAACAATGTTAAACATAGATTTTTTAAAAAACAAAGAGAGCCAAACTATGAAAAGGAAAAGACCTAATAACTTGTCAACTGAGTCACACTAAGAATGTAGTGAAACAATGGATTAAGATTAAATGGACAAATCTTTTCTTTTATGTTGTTAGTTCATTAAAAATCACAGGCATAAAAGTCGCTTTGCTAAGGTATGATTTTATTAATGCATCTCACTTTCATATTCTGCCTACTCTTCATTTATGAACAATATCTTCTAAAGACACATTAACGTTGCTATAGGCCAGTCAAGATTATTCATGTTTCATTATTTCAATTTGATAAGCTGATGAAATAGTTCCTAGGAATTGGACAATTTCCCCATTGACTAATTTTGAAATTTGTCCCATTAGCAACCAAATACTAAAATGTGAGCATCTCAATCGCTTACCGCAATCTCAACCATCTTCTCACCTCCACAGCCCCACAAAAAAAAAAAGGTCCTACGGTCAACGGGAAGTGAAGTCTTGCATTTTATACCTCATTTCAAAGATTATTTTGAGGGGACTCTGTCTCCTCCATTGACATCTAAATCAGATTAGTCATATAAATCTAGCCAAATCATTTACATTCTAACTTTCTTTATTGGATGCATCAATTAGATAATGGTTTCCATATCCAATTTATGTTTGCTTTAGGAGGTATACCCTTGACCAAACAAGTCTGAATGATTGAGAATGTGTAGAAAAGAACTAAGATAATTATTTTAAGACAGCTTATTCATAATGCCTACTCCCTTTAATGACAATTGACAACACAACTGGAAATATCCGATTATGGAAAAACCATTTGTTATTAACATAATTCAAGAGCATTACATTAAATCTATGATCATCCAAGAGAGACTCTAGAGAAGCATATAAAATAATATAAGCTCCCCTAGGACAGAATATAGAGACAAGTAACAGTGTTACATAACACAAGATTCTACCCAAAATATGTTATGAAGCATATAAAAATAATAAGCGTGTCCCTAGGACAGAATATAGAGACAAGTAATAGTGTTACATAATACAAGATTCTACCCAGAAAATGTTACCTCAACATGAGCAGCAGAGCTTATGTCATTAGCATACTGAATGAGCTCAAGCTCCAGCTCTGACTTAAATATACGACACTCAGTCAAAATAGGATGCAATGTAACAAGATCGACGTCAAACTTCTCCATCCCCTACAACATAGTGAAGAACATAGCATGAAGAAGTCTGCAATAATGAGCATGAAATTTCACCAAAAAGTATATCCTTAAAAACATGGATAGGAGAATTATGGTATGGATCAACAAGAAGAAAGGTGTTTTCTAGTCTAATAATATTAAGCAAAAAATGTATTTTAATGGAGAATAGAATCCAGAGCATACAAATGCATTCAACATATTGTTGTCAGTATTCTCAATTCAAGTAGATGTAAATGAATAAAGAAAAAATTTCCAAGAAGATAATAGAAGCCAAGAAAAACTCTGCTACAGCTATTTTAAAATATCAAACGTTCTGGGAGGGGATTCATATTAGTTGATCAGATCACCCGAGAAAATATATAATACTTAAGAAACAAGCCTGAAGTTTGCAAAATGCAAAAAAAATTAGTGACATAAGTAATCACACACACACACTAATATTAATTAATTACAAAATCATTATTTAACTTAACATAATGGTAATGGTCTAGTACCTGATTGCTGGTGTGGTAACTCAGAGAAACAAAAGATATTCATAATTTCAAAAAGGGAGTTTACCCAACAGGATATAATTTGTGAACAAGTTTACCTCAAAATGGTACAATTTTCAGTTGATACCATAAAATTAGCTTTCAACCAAACTCCTGTGATAAGTTTGTTTCTTATGAATGGTGAAAAAAAAAATATAATCTTTCAATCATGTTATGTATCCCAAAGATACCACAACCCACATTTGAATTCATTATGTAAATAATTTTCGTGAAAGATATCTTTAGGTGTGGAAGTTGATGACAACAAACTAATTGGATTCGAAACAGTACCTAAACCACATGCTTGTTTTCAGGATAGTTGAATTAAATATAACATAAATAGTTGAATTAAATACAACATAAACAGTACCTAAAAATCTTCAATTGTCATATAAGAGTAAGGTAAAGGAGTATCTCAATATTCAAAATATGAAATGAAGAAATTGAACAGCAAGAAGTCATCGAACAACAAGGAAATTGACATATACGATAAATCAATATCAGTTATGTTGACCTGAGTAAAAAGGCCATCTCACAGGGCAGTCTCACATATAGCAGGGTATTGAGAGGAAACATACTGGATATGGTCCTAATATTTGGTATTTTTTTAACACAAAGTAGTTGCACTCTGGATTTCAACTCAGTAGCCTGAGCACTTTACTATTGCTCCAAGCAATGCCCCTTATGTTGACCTGAATATCACCTAAATTAGTTTACTTTAGTTGATTCAAACCATATGTTCTTTCAGTGCAATTTCCTAGAGCAATAAAAACAATGAGCTTATGTCTCAAAGGACTTCCAGAAAAATTCTGAACACCGAGTGTTTTATCAAAGTTATCTTGACCCAGTAACTGCATGAAGAAAATTAAAAAAAAAATAAAAATCTGAAAGATCTGGACCTATCTCATCTTACTCTAAAGGCCAAATAGAAAATTCATCTTGCCAATTGTCTAATGAAAGAACAATTTAAAAATCTTTATTTGTTAGAAGCACCTCAAACTCTGCAGGTTTGGAGAAATTATTGCTGTCAGTGTTCTTCCCATGCAAGAGAAACAACAAAGGCTTTCCTGCTCCTCCACTGTAGTTCTCTAATACTTTAACAATCTCATCAGTATAATACACCATGTCAACTAGGTACCTTTCCTGCAAATCAACAAGAAGCAATGAAACCTCCACTTCATATAATGAGAAAATAAACGAATGACATGCAAGTTAAATATTAATCACCTTGAAGAAGGACAATGGCTTTATTTGTCCCAGCCAAACAGCATACTCAGACGGTAACCGTGGAGCAAATAGAATCGATTTCCCTGAAGTAATGTCCTTCAAGACAACATATTGAATAACAATTTCAAAAATTAATGTGCATTCTGTGCTTTTGTCAAAAACAAATTGTGCATTCTGTGCATCAATTACATTAAAGAAAAGAAATTTAATGACAAAAAGAAATTACCACCAACTGAAATTTTAAAACAAATCATAAATAGAGATGCTCGTTGTCAAGTAAATTCAAGTTGACCAACATCTTGTGGCAGGTACCAAAATGAGACTGGACTCCTCAGCACTCATAATTGACCGTATGAACTAGTGAAGCTCCACTTTTTTATTCTTAAATCTCAAAAAACAAGAAATAACCAACAATTCAAATTTTAAATCATCATGCATAGAGATGCTCTATTTTTAGTAAATTCAAATCAACCAAAATATTGCGTGAGGCTCCAAAATAACACTCCCTATATCCTCACCACCTAGAAATCCTAACACCCATATTTAACCATAAGAAGATTTAGTGAGTCTCTTTTTATTCTCAAACTAATGGTGGAAATTAGCACAAAAAAATCAATTTTGGCATAACTTAGCCATTGAACTGCAAATTATTCCTGCAAAGGAGAACCTAAAACATACACGTGTGTCTGTCTGTGTGTACACATACAGACAGACACATATAAGGATTGGCCATGTTTATTTCTATAGATCTCTCATCTATAGGGATTGACTATGATCCTCTATCTTTGCTAGTTGTAATGCCTTGTTTTGGGCTTTGACCCTTTTATAATATTGGGAGAATGCCTATCGTTTACTTCAAAATATATAGACACGCACATACATATATATATATAATAAAAAATAAATAAACACTTCATGAAGTTCACATCACCAAGATGACACGTGCATGTGAGCCACAAACTTACAATAGCTCCATAGAAACCAGGCTCCCTTACTCCAAATAAATAAGCAAAATAGCTCTCCTGCCTAAAAAAAAGAAGAATTGCTCAATAAATGACCAGTAATAAAACCCATTCATCAATGCAGCACACAAAGTAAAATTTCGTGATATAACATAGCAAATAATTCCTTTTGAACATCGCAAAAAACCTCAACCACGAGATGCATCACCAGTTCACCACCAATCAACATAGCATCATTTTGAATGAAGCAAATAAATCTTTCAAGCACCTCAAAATGCATCCTAAAACCCCACTCATTGTTCCACCATATATATACTTCCAAAGTCAAACAATTAACAACATATATCATGATTATCAATACTAGCTCCACTGCCTGTATACCATTAAAAAAAAAAGCTCAACCAATGACCAGCAATTAAACCCATTCATCAATATTGCACAAAAAGCAAATTTTGCCACATAAGATGGCTAATGGTTCTCTTTGAACGTTGCCCACCAATTCAGTGAAATGAATGACCTTCAAAAACACCAAAAAAGGCATTGTAGATATCTGATTGCAAGATCACAGAATGAAAAACCAATACTGTATACAATGCTTCTCATACATCACATTATACCCATCAATGCATACAAAATCATTCACGACTAGTAAACAAAGATGCGCATATACGATAATAATCATGATATATGATGTAGAACCACAAATCCAACCCAAAAACCTTAAAAAAAAATTTATTATTTTTTTGGCGAGAGCAATCGATCGACCTGAATAGCTCGGCATGGTCGGTGCAGTACCGCGTCTGCTCATCGCCCCCCTGAAAGAGAACAAACAAGACAGAATTCGACGATGATATCGAACAAGACGAGGAGGTTCGATCGAATCGGTGAGAGGTATGTGAAGGGGGAAGACCTGGAGGAAGACGAAGCCTTCGATTGGTCGGGAGGAGGATGCGAGGTGTTTGGCGATCGATCGGACGAGCTTCTCCCTGTTCTTCAAGTGGAGCTCCGCCTTGACCTCCTGCGACGGCGGAGACGGTGAGGCCGTCGCCATGGCTTCCCTGGTTCTGGTTTTCGAAGGTATGTCAATGGAATTTATTATTTTTTAAGGAAAAATAACCAAAACTAAAGTTTCTAAAAATTCAGCCTATTTTAATTAAAATTCTATTACCAATCTTGCCTTATAAACTATCTTTCACTCTTTTTAAAATTTATTATTATTATCAAACTCAACATTAATTTTAACAAAGAAATTTGATTTTTCTTTGAAAATGATTTTTAAAATTGTTAAAAAATAGCATTCCTAATTTATTTATTTTTGGTATATTTAAATTTTCAAAAAAAAAAAAATGGGAGCATATTAAATTGTATAAAGAAATTCTTACTTCATTTACAAGAAATAATCACGAAAAATACAATAAATATTTTAAAAACTTAAAATGCCAAAAAAACAATTCTAAAATATAGTGATGCTAAATTTTATTATGATGGTTCTTACTAATGTAACTAAAAAATACATAACATATAAACACATTTTCAAATAAAAAATTATTTCCACATTGTTAAGGTTCATTAGAATGGAAGCATTTTTTATTGGATTAGAGAGATTTAAATATTCAAATGACATAGGGTAAAAGATTTTTTTATTGGTAGATTTCTTAAAAATAGCTTATTTGAGTATTTCAAGACTTTTGAAGATTTTTAGGTACATTTCCTATTTTTTATATATTTTTTTAATATAAGTATTTCTTAGATAAATAATTTTAGTAATATAACACAATTTTAGTGGACCATAGAATAACAATATTATTTATTTTTACCTCTTCTGATATAATCATATCCTCATTTTTTCACAAACACACATTTTTTTAATCTATTTACCCATATTTGACATCTCTTCCCACTCCCAACTATAAATTTGTTTATGTGCACTAATTTCCACAATAACATGACATCTGAGAATTTAAATGTATACTTCAGCACTTAATATAAAGATAATATTGTATATTACACAAACAAACTTGATATTTCTTTAATACATTGATATTTTCATTCAGATTTGAGGGCTAAACTATTACGCGGCATTTGGTTAGAGGAACAGAGGAGGAATAGGTGGGAATAGAAAAGAATAAAAAAAAAAGTGTTTCGATAGAAAAAATGAGTGTATATAGCTATGCAGAATTAAGTGAAAATAAATTGGTATCTATATTCTCTGTCCCCCTTGAAATTGTGTTAGTCCTCTACTGGAATAAAGAGACTCACTTGTCATCACATTAAATTATATGTCATCACCTCTTATACATCAATGGAGCTCACATGTTAAATGAACTTTTTACATTTTATTCACATTTTATTTTTTATCAACCACACAACTCAATCTTTATTTTTATTATTAAGGTTTCTAATGAGAATAACAAAATACAGTAAAATACAATCATAAAGTTATCTATTCCTGGAATAAATATAAACCCTAAAATAATTTATGTCTCTACCTAAACAAGCATTTAGACTTTAAGTAAGGAAATACCCGACCAGGAGGAGTAAGGTAGCAACGACCCATAAATCACAGACAATGGAGGAGTAATAGAGAGGTGGCTCATCATGCTTGCTTGATTGAACTCCAACTACCTCGCGTATCCCTGGCAACCAATTTTTTTGGGGGATTTTTATTTTTAAGTCCCCATAAATCATAGGATTTAGTGATCGATCCATCAATTCTTCATATTTTGGTTTTAGTCTTCAGATTTAAAAGATATTTTCTTTTTTAATCCCTGAGAGAGACCTATTCCTAAATTATTTGGTTTTGTTTTTAGTCCATCGGAGGGACTAAAAGGGAACATATCTTTTAAATCTGGGGACTAAACCAAAATATGAAGAAGTAAGGGATCAATCCCTAAATAGGTATGTTTATAGGGACTGAAAATTAAAAAACCCTTTTTTTCTTGTTGGTGGGGATAGGAGAAGGGAGGGGGGAGATAAAGGCCATGTTTGTTGTAGCTTAAATTTACAGATTATAGATTATAACTTATAGATTATAGATTATAACTTTTTAGATAAGCAGTTAA
The DNA here is from genome assembly GCA_030737835.1 of Acorus gramineus. NCBI lineage: Eukaryota > Viridiplantae > Streptophyta > Magnoliopsida > Acorales > Acoraceae > Acorus > Acorus gramineus. The sequence continues at coordinate 9,521,483 of CM060854.1, read as the reverse complement.
CATGTTTGTTGTAAAGCAGAAAATAAATAGTTGTGGATGTTTGTTAGAATAAGCTGTAAAATGATGATGACTCACTCATGGTCCATTAACATTAAATAAAATGTAAAAAATTTAATAAAATATTGGATTCTACATTAATTAAAAAAGTAGAACTTGAGAGACAATAACATAGAACTTGATCTCTATTAATAAAAAAAATACAACTAAAATATTCTAGCTGTAATCTAAATTTTATTTTATTAAAAAAAATTACAATTCAAAGTTTTAATCTTACATGAGTTAAGTTTCAAAAAAAAAATCTTACGAGTTATTTCAAATTTTTAGTAGATGAAAGGAATATTTAGAGAAGATGAAAAGATTTATCCTTGTTAAATAAAGTGAATGGTATGAAATGTCCAACGGATGTTTTTTAAACATTAATTCATAAGTTATAATATGAAAAACACTCCTAACCCAACTTAGAGATTATGACTTTTTAAAGTTGTTTTTAGCTTAAATAAGTTTCAATAAGTTTAAACGAACATGTAACAACTATTTATTTTAAGCTAAAAACTATAATTTATAACTTATAAATTTTAACAAATACGTACAAAGAGAGGAATAGAAGGACGGTAAGAGGTAGAGGGCAAAAAGTCAGAATGAGAGAGCAAGAGAGAGTGAAGGTGAGCCTGCGAGGGGAGGATGCGAATCAATTGTTATCAAACAACTTTTTTTTCTATTCCCCATTATTCTTGGGTTATTCAGAGGTAAAAATATATGTATTCAATTCATACATATTACTATCCAAAAAAACAAGTGTAAACCATGATTGAGAGTATAAAAAAGACAAAAAAAAAAAAAAAAAACACATTTTCCATAAAAAAAAAAATATAAACAAACAAAAAAATCATTTATACTATAAGAATCGTTATCTATTCCAATATAGCTACAGTTAAGAAACCTTGTATAAGCGAAGCTTGTTACACGATTTCAAGCAAGCCTGAATTTTCACAAAGCTGATGGTAGCCAAACTAACAAGATGGATCCACAAGCACCAGGCCTTATTTCTAAAAACAAATTTACAAATACTTTTTTGAGTAGCTGTGTTTTTAACATAACAGACCATTCAATACCATTCAATCAACAAACTGAGCTAAGACAATACAGAGTGATGAATAGAATAAAAACATTCTCAGTGAGTAGAATATAAGGTTAGCACAGGAAGGCAACAATTAATCAGGATGATTGGGAAAGAAAAAATTTAAATATTAAAAACTTCCACAGATGCCCAAAATGCAGATGCCCAAAAAACAATATAGCCCTTACCGGTACCCGATCCCCCCCTTTTTTAAAAGTTCCAGATGTGGAGCCTCGACCGCTCCTTTGAACCTGAACCTAAACCCGACATTGATAGGAGAAATTATAAAAGGAAACATCTTCATGAAAGAATCATAATGAAATGCCTGCCCAGGAAGGGTGTGTTAAAACTTCCTCTGCGCCCTGGCAGCTTCAGCTTTTTGGGCCCCTGTTACGATGTAATCTTACTCGTGGTGTCTCTAAACGCCATTGCTGACTTAACGTGGAAATTGGTGGCCTTCACCACCAATGACATTGCCCCGCAAAAAAAAGAGGAAAAAAAATAGATGTGCTGAGCCTTCCTGCTTCCAATGGCCATCAATCTAAGCATAGTACATGTACAGGCTGTTTGCTGCGGCACAGGCGATGGAGTTCTCCGTCGGGTGCCACGCTAAATGGAGCAGTTTTGTGTTGAAATCGTACGTGCTCCCATTCGCATCCGCTCCAGGGCTCTCGGCACCTGTTATGCATAGTAATCAGCTTGAGTATGCTCATAAAGTATAAGAAAATAGCCACCCCTAAGAAAATTGCAGATTTTCAATTTTTACAGCGTTCAGCATCTATAATCATAGTTCATTTTCAACTATCAAACATAGATGACAATGGACATTGCAAGGAAAATGGGTGACAAAAAACACTTAATATTGTTGATGACAGAGAAAACTGACCTCGTCTGACGGCACGTGTTAGACTGCTCAGAGAACGTGCAGGCCTGGTAGGGTTCTGAACTTGTCTCCTGCATGATATAAAATTCCATTCCCCGACGGTTAAAAAAAACATTAGTATGATTATCTCCTTTTTATGTACTAAATGCATACATCCTATATGGCGACTTTAAAGATGCATTTATACAGAAAAAAATTCCAAGACATACATCTGTGGTTGCAAAAAAAAATATTTGGAGACACAGGTAGCCTTGATGCTCTTATAAAAATATTAATCTTCACACAAGCATTGATATCACTCATTCATGACAATCATCAACTTAAAGTTGCAACATCAGCATCATTATACCTCATAGGGTTTTTACTGGCTTCCAAAGTAGTTGATTCACTGCTTCCAGGCACGCAACCAAATATGCGAAACAGATTGCTGGTTCAAAAGAAGAAAAGATCACCTTCACATCTATGATATTGCACTTACAATGATTTTGGATCTAATAATTAGAGATATCCAAGAAGGACAAAAAAGAAGGCACAAAACAAAACCTGTAGGAACCAGTTGCCACCCGAAGTCCATCTCCACTAAGACAGCACTCAAATTTGTCAAAAATTGAATCATTTTCATACAGATCGCAAAGCTACAGAAAAAGAAAATCAAAGCAGTTAAAAAGTAAGCACAAAATTATCTGAGCTCATAAAAATCTTCTGCTGTAAATAGAAATAGTAATCACCTTGGGCCTTAGATATTCATGAACTTGGAAAGTTGCAACAGGACCAGAATCCATGTTAATGTCCCATAACTGATCAAGCATGTTCAAAGTAGACTAGTAAGTCGGAGAATCACTGCTAGAGAAGCTGAGAATCCTCAAACTAAATATTATAATTCACAATAAATTGTATAAAATTGGCTTTATCAAAGCAAGGGTACTATGGCCCATATGGTATACAACATACAGAAACAAATCATTAATTTGATATCGTGGTGAGACTTTTCTGTCAATAATGCACTAAACAACAAGTTTCATAAACACCATGAAAACGCACTTTAATTATAAAAAAAAAAAAGAAGATACAAGCAGATGATATAAAAGCATCATATCAAAAAGTGAGATGAGCACCCACCTAGGTGTTTGACATGGGCCACTGCTGTAACTGGGGCATACGCAGTCGCCAGGGCAGATTTGGGTGTGAGTGACCCAAATCCTGCCAAGGTGGGTGCATTACAGCCCAAGCGGCTATAATCACTCGTCTTCAAAAACCAAAAATAAAAAAAAATCTTCCCCTAACGACATCTCCAGTTCCCGTCCTCAAGAATTCCACCCACCCAACTCCGCAAACAACTGCTTCCTAACAACTGTTGCTGACCACATTATCCCTATCACCTCCTCTGTTCAGCCAGCCTGTTCAGTCATTCCGTCCACCATCCAGCTGATCCTTAATTTTTCTCTTCTTTTTCTTGAGTTCTTCTATCGCTTTTCTTATATCCCCTACTCACTCTCCATGAACCAGTCAGCCAGCCCCATTACCAGCTTTCACTCCTCCGTCCAGCTGATTGTTAATTGATGTAGAACAGATTTGGAAATAAATTATTACAAAATATTTAATTTCAAATCAATATTCAAAATTAAATTTTATAAGATTTTGTCATTTATGGACAAATTTTATTATTTAAAATCATAATAATCACTTTTATTGGTGAATTATGAATTTAGGATTTTAGGATCTTCTATTTTATTTTATAAGATTTTCAATAATTATCATTGTAATTGTGTGTTTACTATTTTTAGTAGAACATAATTGACATTATGAGTATGTATTTAATGTTTGTGGTCTATATAAGGAGTGCCACCATCTTTTGTATGCTTTTTGTATGAGACAACTTTTTATCAATCAATAAAATTATCTTCCTTTTGGATTTTTATCCTTGTAATTCTATGGGATCTTGATGTAGATCGGATCCTTCTATCGTTCTTCTACTTCATTAATAACCCTCCCAGTAAAGTTACTTTTCCATTCTCCTATTTTTCTTCAACTCTCCAACTGACTGTTAACCCTCCCAGTACGTTATTTTTCTGTTCTCCCATTTTTCTTCAACTCTCTTTGCCCCTAATATCTAAGCACTAGGCCATTGTATAAAAAGGTATTTTCTTCCTACCACGCTATTTTTAAAAATATCAAGTAAACAAGCCTAAAACATATTTTTATATTATAAAAATAGCGTGGTAGGAAGAAAATACCTATACATATATATATATAGTTTGCAACTCGCACGGGGTTGGCTCTTTGGCTAAAACTATGGATTTGCTCCCCAGTCCCCATAGATCTCAAGTTTGAATCCCCCAAGCCTACTTGATTTAAAGAATGAAAAACACCTGAAAAGAAATGTCCTAGCAAATATTACTGTACATAACAATAGCAAAAATATATTCAAGCCCAATAAACCCAGTCAATTTTTTAAAAGAAATTAGGCAGCCCCGGGCAGCCAAGGGAAGCCCAAGACTTAGGGCCTTGCTGGGCACATAGGCAGCCTCAAAATTGAAAGGCAGGTTTAGAAATTAGAGTAAAATAGGGCCAATATCCACCAAAGTATGCACTTGGGATTATGAGGCAATAGTCGGGCACCTAGAAAGCTTTTGCATCATGAAATAAACTCACCAAGCCAATGAAAAATCACCCTTATCACATGCATGAGTCAGATAATACCACAAAGGGAAAAAATTTTTTTCAATACTATCGTAGAGATAATGGAATCAGGTTATAGACAAGCCCAAACCATAAGGTTTCAATAACAAGCTCTATAAAGATTTTCTCCAAAAATCACACCTATAATAATGGTCATTCAGCTTCCATGATGAGCAAACTAACAACTACCAAAAATAGAAATGCCTTCACCAACAGAAAGATTTGAGGCTCCTCAGTCACACCGACTTTTATCTCTGTTTAAATATCCTCCAAAAATCCTTAGGTTATAAACATCTAAATGGAGTCCTAGAATGCAAGGAACACTGAATTACATGTCTAAAAATAAGGCTCATGTATAAAATGTCTCTGCTGCAAGATAAAGCATAAGAATATGGGTATGAATCTTAGGAGTCTCAGATATAGATTTCATTCTGGCCAACCTTATATCCTATAAACATAAATGCAACATTAAATAAAGAATAGGTTCACTTTTAATTCACTTTCATCATCATTATATTCGCATATGTGATCCAATTAGTTAATGGGATTCTCTGCTGGTTTGCAACTAATTTAGAAAAACAATATGAAGTACCTAAAATGACTTGATAATAATCATATAGAATCCAAGGAATTGTTATTTGTGATGCCATATTGAGAGTGTACTCTTTGCAATTATATATCCAAGAGAAACCACCAATATCTCAAGGAAAATGATACTTAAAGGAAACATAGGAGGTGGTGTGCTCTCATCTCTCTTCGAAAAGAAAAAATAAATGGCAATATAAATAGAAATAAATTAACATGGATGGAAAATGAACCTTAAGGGTCATGTAATCACGGCTAAGAATGTGCCTTCCATCCTTTCCAAACTTTATGTCTGATATTGAAGCAATGATTTCCGTAAAAAAGGACCTTGAACCAGGAGCCTCGTGCTCCTCAAACCTACATGTTACAGTGCATCAGGTATTACAAAAGAAACAATTGAAAACAAATTGAAAATAAATTACATTAATATAATTTTCACATACACATCCATAATATAATAATCTTTTTTATACAAATAAAAAAAAATTATGTGACAATGATGTGATTGAAAGTCAGTGTCAAAATACTTCATGTTGCGTTTAAAAAGCAGTATCTCTAGATGGCTAGTGGCTCTAAACATAAGTTCCTAGTCTTAAGTCATAGAACCATTTATAGGACTTTCAATTATTAGCCAATGAGGGATTAATTACAGAAATCCCAGCTATTAGCAAATGGGGGATTACTGGATAAGTTTTCTTTAAAAAAAAAAAAAGTTATATATATAGCACACCAATCGAAAAGAAAAAAAAGCACAGTTGTCATCATTGATAAAAACTTCATGTGAAACAAGTGTCATCATTCAAGAGAGGCCAGAAACCACTAAAATGCCAGGCAAAATTGTCCTTGTCGTGGAGAAGAAAAAGTTACATGTAACTCTCAGAAGAAGTTTTGAGAAGCGCAGAACAAGAGGATGGCAAGGAATCACTTACAATTGAGCATTTGTATCACATAAAGCTGATTGCCGCAAGTCGATAAGCCGAATCGAGCCTTTTGAGCTACTATAGGCTAATGTATTACAATGGGTGGGATGAAACTCAGCAGATGTTATCACCTCTGCAAGGATAAAATGAACCATAAATCCAGATATCTGAAAAATAACATTGTAAAGATCACAAAGTCTAACAAAGCTTCTCAGTCACTTCAGACCATGCTTCGCTCTGTAGATGACACTTATTCAGAAATTATATAAAAATGATAGGAAAAGTAGCATGCTAAATTCTGCCAGCAAGAACCAAGTTATTTTTAAAGGAACCTCATTGTATTTTGTGAGGAGACCATCAAAAAGTTCATTAAGTACTGGAGATGTTTCTGTGCTGGGACAAGTAAAGTCTTGCTTTTTTGGCCTCTTTATTTTCTTGTTTTGATGGTTGGGTGGTGTTAATCTTGCAATAGAAGAATAAGCGGTGTTTGTATGGACTGACTGGTGTCAGTAGAAACCTCGTCTACTGATTCAGGTGTATCCATCCAACTTAATCTCTCCTTCTTTTCCTTTGTTTCCACGTCTCTGTAGTCTGTACTCCATTTATATTTATATATAATGGTAGAAGGCCTAACAGTTTCATTTCACCAAAAAAAAAAGGCATAAGCAATAGAAGCTACTCCAAAATGCAAGTAGAAATCCATTCACATATAAATGAAATTGTTTATAAAAAATGCATATGAGCATGGGGAAAAAAATGCAGGGCATGGTTTTCATTAAAACAGTAAAAAAAAAAATCATAATTTGAACCTGAACTTGTAAAAATAACAAAAATAACAGTTGCAATTTGTAAAACCAGCTGTTCTCCTAAGCCCACAACCCCCACCATATTATGAGCTTGAAAAACTATCATCCAAAATGTGGTTATAGTAGATAACAGTACAGACCAATCGTGCAACAACAGCACAAGGAAAATTTTCATCATATCTGAGACTCATTTTTCATGCATTTTAATATGAATGAATAAATTCACATATTTTTCATGTATTTTAATGGTGAATGACTATAAACAACCATATGTGCCTCGCATCAAACTACAACACAAGAGCTGATTTCACACACGCACAAAAAAAAAGTTGCAAGAATATAGCCTACTGGCATACCAGCTAGAACATCCATCCATTTTTAAAAGAAAAGTGGGAAGTCACTGCTTGAAATTTTATTAACAATCAAAGCTCATATTTCTTAGAGATATGATACACGTAGAAAATGTGCTACTCACTGAACACAGGAACAGATCAATGTGTTTGGCCGTGGATGTAATTTGAAGCTTTGTTGGAGGCAAATAGCTCATCTCCTACCATCTCTTCCTTTTATTTTTTGGAGGTAAGATTTTATGTCCCCTTTTACAACTATTAATAAAATTAAAGGTGGTCTGCTCCCACCTCCCCTCAAAGAAATATATGACAAAATCAAACAGACAAACTACATGTTAATATGTTATCCACCTAAGACTTCACTAAAAAAAAAATTAAAATGTTATTTCGTATGATGTTCAGAGGCAAAACCTTTCTCTAGAGTTTCCTAACTTCCTCTTGCAAAATGGAAACTTCAAACTAGAGAAGCTTCTTCCCCATCACCAGACAATTTTACCTTGAATTCCTCATAAAAGAGGCAATGAATATTCTTGATGTAATTTAAATTTGAAAGGGATTCTTACCGGTTAGATCCTCCATGTTTGCTGGCTTCACATCAACAATATTGAAACTCTGGTTGCTTATTTCCAGATTCCAAAGATTTATACGCAAATCATCAGCTGATATGAAAGTTTCGCCATCACTAGAAATAGAAAATAACATGTGAGATATCTATAATTCAATGTCAGAAGAATGAGAGGTTTCATCATATGTCCAGTGATACAACTGTATAATAAGTCAAATTTCGAGTTGCGGTAAATGTGCAAAGGTCTGTATGGATAACAAATTAAATTAGTAATAATGCATAGCTGACAAATATAAAATGCATTGGATTGAACAAAAAGCTGAGGAATTCCATTAACACTGCATTCACAGAGAGAATGAAACAAACAAGAGGAAACTAACATCTCAAGGATGCAACGGTTAGTCAATATTGGGTGAGGGGAGAAAATGGAGGAAATTGGGAGACAAGACTTCAAAGGAACCTTCAGGCGGAGAAAGCGGAGATGCTCGCGTTGCTGTTGGTGGACCTGATTGAGACTGTTAAATGGGGAGCTTGGATAAAACAGCCTTTAAAAGACTAATCTGACACGCATGTGTAGAGACCTCAATGTTTAATGCTCTCCCTTCACACCCCACGAATATTGCTTAGATCCTTTCACAAGAAAGCTTTATCATTATCCCTCAGAGGTATCTGAAGTGGCAGATCCAGCAATGTAACTGCCAACTGCTCAACACCAGTCATATTTTTTTCAAAATGTTATGAATTTTAACATTTTTTTTATCACCCAGCCGTAAAATTGCACCTACAGCTTGAAAAAATTAGTACTACAAATATAATTCTTTAGTTCCTATCCAGAATCAGAGCACCTTCCACAATATCAACTACCTACAGATGGTGCACACACAATAGCCTCAGTCAAAAGAAGAACCCTACACATTGACACGGTGATTAAACCTATAGGTCAATAGTTTTATAGTACTGAATGGGTTGGAATCACAAAGTTCCATTCAGATATCAAAGATTGCAACTTGTACAAAATGTATGTCAGAATAAAAACAAACAAACAACTTGGTTTATCTCTTTTATTTCCACGATCAATGCAATGGTTGTCCATGTACAGACCTATACAGGGATACAGAATGATTGGCATCACAAAAAGTGTAAATTGCACTACGAGATATAAGCACACCTGTTAGTAGAAATGGAATTGATGTGATAGTCATGAGCATGAGCATATATTCTTCGACATCTGGCCACAAGGCTTGTTTCCTGGCTAGCTACCTACATAAATATGAACAGTCATCTGAGACACTAACACAGGAACTCAAACAAAGTCACAAGTGATGTTAATTAATGAACAAGGGATACGAAATACATGTAGTGACCTACAAAGGAATAATAAAGAAAAAAAACAATTGAACAAGGAAGAAAAAGGAATTTATCATGAATTTAACGTAACACAGAAAATCTTAGCCACCTATATAAAATAATCACCAGTACACCTCACATAAAGAAAATAAGTATGCTGGATTTAGTACAACTACCACTGGTAAACGTAGCGAAGGAAAACCCCCTGCGGGGAATGAGAAATCATTGCTCAAATGGTTGTAAGGCTTTTCCGAACATCCACCATTTGCAAGACACATTTTTGAGTCAATTGGTGTACTTGGGCTCAGTATGCTACCATTTTCTGCAGAACAAGAAGGATCCATATTCATCTCACAAATTTTCTTGACCTTCTTTTCTTGCACCTGAACAGCACAAATAGAAAATCAAAAAGGAAAGGACTCAGTTACTGAGAATACTACCAAGAAGTTGCAAGAGAATGTTCTGAGAAAGGGGGATATGGAAACATCATTACTTATCAAAAAATGAAAAGCAGCTCGATAAACAATACAATAAACAACATAATTTCTAAATAAAAAAAACTGTAACTCATTATTGTTTAATTATTACAAATAACGAGTTGAGTAAGTACTTAAAACAAAATCAAAGATTCCACTGCACTAACAAAAAATATGAAGATAAGTTTTAATGGAAGGACTACTCCAACTAAAGGATATGAAGCTTCAAGAAGAAAAATCAAGCGACATGCTTGAAAATACATGATACTATAGTGAGGTCTGCAATACTTTCCCTCACACAAACTAAAGTTCTATCAAAGGATTGGAATTATATTCTTAAAAGCTAGTGGCATCCTGATCTTTTCCTATACACAAACTGGCATTCTATCAAAACATTAGTCTTGTATACTTAAAAGCTTGATGGACCCTACAAATCCCATTCAACAATGAAGCCCCACCCCAAAAGTAATCACACCATGTCTATTAAGGTTGTTTGCCACTTAAATATGTGTGACCTTTTGACAATGTATTTATATTACACATAAGCACACTTTTCCAAAATAGTAAAATATAATATTGTCAACAATGCATGGTCAACTTATGGAAATTCCAGTTGCAGATGGCTAAAAGTCTACCATTACTAAAGATCTTAATATCAGATTGATTGATTTTTTTTTATGTCGGAGGATTCCCTGTGGCTGACCTTATAGCCAAGTTGGGAAAGCTACCTTTGCTGTCCCTGATCCCACAGAAAATTCTTTTGAATTTCGCCTAACAAACAGGAGGTATAACACAGCGCCAAAACTCTTAATCTGAAAATTCTTAATATCAGATTGATTTATGCACCATTTCATGGTGAGATCCTATAGCCAAGGAGAATAGAATTTAGAGGGATGAAAAATGAGGTTTTGTAGAATGTACAGGGATGAAAAACCAGGTTTTGTAGAATAATGAAGTATAAATTTTAACAAACAGTGGTGCTTTAAATGGCATCAGAAATTATATAGATGCCAAATATAAATAATAAAATCAACGTCTTTTCTACTTGTTTAGTTTTGTTGCTCAAGATTGCATATGGCATTCTAATGCATTCTGTAGAAGATGCATGATAATTGGAACTCAGAAACACATATAAACAATCTCATCTCACTCTTTGTAGGAGATCTGATTTCTCCTTTGCTTGAATATCTGCCTAAACTTTATTTCACATTACACAGAACCTTAAGCAGACAGAATTGTTTCTCTCTGTTATGTCTGCTGCTCACTATTGCATAACATCTAATATGTATCAACAGTGTACGATAGATGATAGATTGCATCTGATCAGCATAATGCTTAAGTGACTTACTGTATAAGTCAGACCTTTTAACAAATCTCACATTATAAAATTTAAGCCAACTACAAATATAATTAACAAACTTGCACAAATTTAACAATCCTAACATAGCCCATCCACGTGAAATCAAGAATTTGAACATTCTTGGCTACATGTCATATCCATCCATGAGAGTGAATGATTAAGTAAAATAAATTGATTAGGATTTGAGTATCTGAGTCCTAGATAACAACAGAAGCTTCAAACTTGAAATGTTACGTAACAGCCACAAATCCTATTAAAGATATGAGTTGGAAGCTATCCTAAAATGGAAAGTCCTGCTCACCTTCCAATATTTAATGGTTTTGTCATTGGTGGAGAGAAGAAACAAAGCACCATTGGCTGTTTGGCACCAATTAATTTTGTTGATCTTCTCCTCTATTTCCAAACTTTTCAGGTAGTCAAACTGATTTCATGATAAAAAAAATCCAGTTATTTTCAATCAGCAAATCAATATATACCATCTAGCAAAATGAATACATTAAAGAATGGCACCTCTGGTTCGTGGCTTTGGAACTCTGTCTTGTACCGAAACTCAGGATGCCTGACCATCAGATAATCTTCCCTTTCTAGATCCCTTCGAGACCCATGCTACAGATCATTCATTCACAAAATATCATGCTTTAAAAATTAAACCACTGATGCAACATGCATGAATCAGTCAGAGAGAGCAAATTAAAATGCATGTACCTCCCTAACATCCGTCCTCTCAAACAAGACCACTCGACCCCCTCGGTCTCCCGTGGCGAGATGATCCCCAGACTTATCAAATTCAATGGCTGAGATAATATCCACTGCAAAAATCAACAAACATTAAACCTCCTCTCTGCCCAACCAATCATGACATCAAAAAGCAAATTGAGCTGGACAAACTACAAAACTAAAGAAAACATTTGGAGCTCATGAACCATCACATAACAGAAAAACAAAATCTTTCCATGTGAAACTCAAACCAAGAATCTCACAAATCCACAGTCACTTCAAAATTCCACAAACATATTCATCTCATGAGCACAGATCTTCTATAAGACAATAACCAATCTCAAAACTTTCACGTCGAAGAGTGAATCGATAAAATAACATCAATTGAAACCCTAATCAGTATGGATCTAAGGCCGGGAAGAGCAAATGAAGAGTAAGGTAAAGATGAGGTGAGGCCTTACCTTCTTGAACTTCCTCCCCGGCCGCCCGTTCCCCGAACACCTGAGAGAACCTCCAGTCCAGCGGAGGCGGCGGCGCCGGGGATGAAGCGTCGGAGGGACTGTCGCCCCCGCCCCTCCCGCTCATCTTCAACCGACTCCTCCAACACAAATTCAACAAAAATGAAAAACTCAACAATCCGACGGAGATCCCGCCATAATCAGAAGATCAGCACATCCAATCCCCCAATCGAGGCTTCCTCGATCGCACTCTCCGCGTGAAAGATCGATGGAATCACTGAACTTGACGAAAATTAGGGGTTTTTTTTTAAGGGATTGAAAGTGACTTCCACGAAGAAGAAAAAAAATGTCTTGTCTTTCCTCTCGAGAGGAACAGATGAGAGAACAACAATAACAAAAAATAAAAATAAAAAAAAATATGAAAAAAAAAAATAGTCCTCCCTAATTAGTTTTTCTCTGTTTTTATTTATTTTAATTTTTTAATATTTGGTTTCTTTACCAAAATATTTTTAGTTTTAAGTCCCCACAAACCATCATGTTTAGTGATTGATCCCTCCCTTCTTCATATTTAGGTTTTAGTCCTCAGATTTAAATAATAGTTTCTTTTTAATCCCTGAGAGGGACCTATCCATAAATTATTTAATTTACTTTTTAGTCTCTGTGAGGGACCTATCCATAAATTATTCTTTAAATCGAAGGATTAAAACCTAAATACGAAAAAGGGAGGGATCGATCACTAAATATGATGGTTTGTGGGGACTTAAAACTAAAAATCCAAAAAAAAAAAATTAAAAAAAAAAGGAAACATTCCATATAGCCCCTAACTTTTGCACAACTCCCTGAAAACATCCATGTAAATTCAAATGACCCCCTCAATTAAATTTTTTATGATAGATGAGAAATATTATGTTTGATAAACCCTGTCTAGATAATATTGTATATCAAAAAAATCACTATAATGTGTTAAAATGTAAAAAATCATTCATAAATGATGGTCTCCCATAGGGTTTTATAATCTATTTTAAGGGGTAAAATAATCATTTATAAAGAGTTTTCTGCATTATTTAAGACATTGTAGATGGTTGTTGGTTTAATGTGTTATTATCATAATATTTATCATCTGTCAATAGAAATTTAACTCGGTAACTATTTGAAATTACATAGGTTAATTTAGGGGGTTATATGAATTTCAAGCAGGGGGTTTTTTGAATTTTTCCCTTACAGAAAAGACCACGGAACGGTGAAAGAGACTCATGTAATGACTAAAATACCCCTTAGGATTTCTATAAAGGACTTCGATGTACGGATGATATGATTTCGGGGAGGGCGTCGACAAAAATCACAAAAAGTTGGGGGTCGCTCGAGCACGCGAGGGTAGGGATAGTACGGGATGGCTGTTTGGGTGTCAGGATATATCTGTCCGGACTTCGTGCGGGTGGGCCAGTGTAGAATCTTTTTTACAGGGCGTTGGTACACCCACATCCTTTTTCAGTCTCAATTTCAGTTCTTTATATATCAATAAAAAATTAACGATACATATGTTCACATTAACAAAGCATATGTTTTTTAAAAAAAATTTATATTTTCTATAAATGCATCAATGCAATTTATTGAAGTATATACTTCATTTTTCATAAAAGCATGTATCTCATTAGATCATGTATGTTATTTTAGAAAAATTCAAAACACATATAAACTAAAATTGGGGCTGGACGTAACATTATCTTTTCATATATTATCTATGAAATCTATATCAATGTTTTAAAATTGAATATTTCATTGAATCAAAAAAATTTCAAGTTAAAGATTATTGATTCAACTATAAGGTGAACTGGAATTAAATGGTGATGTCATCATAACATAATAAAATGTATTAATTATACTAATAATTTAAATTTACAAAATATGTAGGGCATTTTAAAAAAACTTCATAATTATGAAGTTTTATTACTTTTTCAAGTCTTCATTTAACATCACAACAATATAAAAACTATGATGATTTTATTTATAATCAAAGTTTTAATATGAATAACTAAGTTGAGTTTAAGATATATGTTTTACATGACATTCAAGTTCAATAAATATATGAACTACCTTTTCGAAGAGGGGATATCTATTGTAAAAACTCCAATTATTTTCTCCTTTTTGAAGTGCAATTAGGCAAATCACAACCTCTAAAATCATTTTTTTAATTTCGATGATGAATTAATTAAGATTTAATTCTTTTAAAAGCTCCAACTAATTAAACTTAGAAACTCTCTTTTTAATCTTTTTTTAATAAGTTTTCTTTAAAAAAAAATTTGTAAGTTATTTATTCTTTTTAATATGGATTTACACATCTTTAAAAAATCGATCGGTTCATCTAACTTAATATTGGTTTTTAAAATCCGGCAAGTTGAATGGTTTTTCATTTGTAGACCGGTTTTTAGAACAAAACAGATTTAGTGAGTTGACTGGACCGAAAGTCGGGCCAACTGCGGTCCGATTTTTAAAACACTAAAAAAATAACAAGATCTTATCGTCTAACATGTATTGCCCTCACGCATTGTACCTAAACTATCAGAGTCCCCAAACAATTTAGGGCATAGGTTCCATCGTTTGTTCCAAGGTGGACCAGATTAAAGACTCATGGGTAAATGAGATCAGTCATGCCCTCTAATTAGTTACAAATACATCACTGAGTGTCATATCATTAGGTAAGGAACATCCTTATCCACCTTTTATTGTTAAAGTAAAACATTGTCATGGTAATCTCAAACTTGAGCATTAGAGACCCTTCCACAAGCACCACGCTGATGTCCCAATTCATATGGTTTTCTAACATGGTCTTCACCATCTCTTATGCTACATGAAGCGACTCGGAGAGGGCACATCACCATCCTTGTTGTAGAGATTTTTCATGCTTCACATTACTGACACAATTACTTGATATATTTTTATAATTATTAAAAATGAAAATGTAGGCATAATTCAGCATGTGTTTATCCACAAATTCTATGCATCATATAAATCCGGGGAGGATTTGAGCTCGAGATTCACGGGGAGCAAATTCATTATTTATCTAAAATGCAGACCCTATGTGAGTTATGTACTCTATTTTTTTTTTAAAAAAAAAGTAGGCTTTATTAGATAAATATGTATTTCATTAGATAAGTATTATGCTTGAGAAGGAAGGGGTTCATAATTTACGCATGCCTATTATTTTTAGATACACTTCATGAGAATATTTATTTGAACATATGTTTCATTTTTTATAATTGTATTAAAGAAATAAAAAAATGTATGTGAATGGCAAATAAAACTATAAAAATGATTGTCCTAATAAATTTTTTTGTATTTTAGTGTTGAGAATCAAATGAATGTTTAGATATATCTGAGAGGATATTTTGTAATTCCTCTATAAATATAAATATTGAGTAATGTCCTTTTGAATTGAGTAAAAAAAAAAATTGAGTTTGACAAATCACTCTTGAAACCATTTTTTTCAAAATTTTACCTCTACTCATAAATTCTTCAATCAAACATACAAAAAAAGGTTTACAAAAAGTTAATATCCTATTCACCAAAAGTATGCTTGTAAATAAATTACTTATAAATTTAAATATATACAAACATTTTTTGTACAATATTAGTGTTAATAAAATGCAAAAGCATTGTTATACACAGTTTTTTTTTCAATCTCATATACCTCGTTGGTTGCATGTATTCACATTAATGAGTTATACACCTCTTTAAATGTTTTTTATGTTTTTAATAAATGAGTTCATATAATTTATGAAAATATATACTTAATTTTTTTATAAAAATATATATTTTATTAAACGATATATATTATTTTAAAAAATAAAAATAGATATGAACTTAAATGAAACTGAAAAAGAAACGGGATGGAACATTTTTCAAAACGTTATTATCAACTTTAACATAGGCTTTATCTATTCTATATTTAGATTGTCAATAATCTTGTCACACTGAATGTCTTTTCGATGCAATCCACTCCACTACTACATGTTGACTTCTAAAATACTACAATAAACTTATTGACAACTTGAAATCACCAATACTTTGATTATTATTATTATTACTATTATTATTATTTATTAAAGCATGCAATTGAGGTTACATGCATGTTATACCTAATACCATGTCTTGGTTGGGTGATCTCAGACTTATAGACCCCTACAAATTTTGTCAAACATTCCTTCTCTTCAACCATTCCTCAGAGATTTCTTGTCCCGTTAAACAACTTTAATATAAAAAAAGACATTGATACATTCAGTCATTTGCTTTGTTTGCAATATTCTAGATGATTTCTCAATTTCTACACTGTGGTAACGTAATATACTATATTATCATAATATAAGAAAATTATTTTTTTAATTTTCAAATAAATAATATACTGGTTTATTTAAGTATATGTTTTATTTTTTATAATAATGTGTTTCAATGAACGAGTGTACATTTAAAAAAAAAACTCACATAATTAAGACTACAACTTGGGTTTGGTCCAATATGAATATGATGGGTTGTACTCGAATATTTGGGGAGTTGAGTTAGAAAAACTGTTTGGTTTGAGATGTTGGAGTTTGATAAATTGTCATGCTAGTTTTGGATTGGTCTTTCAGGTGACTCAATCCTATAGTTAACAACATTTTGGTTGTTAAATATGTGTAAAAGGGAAATCTCACGCTCTTTCTGGGGGTGCCACGTGTCCTGGACAGTCGAGTAAATAGACAGTGTGATTCAGCCCAAAATATGACCAAACACGGATCACCCAAAGAAAACGGCTGAGTTCGCTTGTCAAGGAGTCTCACTCAGGGAAACCTACCCGAGGAGTCTTGCTCGGGGAGTACCTTCTCGCCAGGTCATGACGATTTGGCAACCAGATCAAGGCCAGCCGGCCAAACTGGCCATTTATACTCAATATGACCGTTGGAACATCCCCAAGACGTACCATCTGGACCTAGGTTCGAACCCGGTCTTAACCATCGGAAGAGGGGGACCATTGACATTTTGTGGTAGGGATAGGGTTGCTCTACTCCATCGAATTGGCAAAGATGTGCCCTGACCCTAACAAGTCCCCTGCCACTGTTTGTTGCAGTCACAGTTAGGGACAACGAGAGGGCAACACATGGCCACGATATCATAACAAAACCTTAGTCTCGAATCCCACCACAGAAGATTTTGACCGAGACAGAGAGAGGTCTGGGCGGGAAATGACGTGGCCACTCACTTTGTTAAAAGGGCGAGGGAAGGAGATAGAAAGGACATTTACAAGTAAGCACTCAAAAAACACCATAGTCTTTTAGTTTTAGAGTTATCTTTTTTATCTTCATCGTCTCCATTCATTCACTCAATTGACTTGGGCGTCAGAGTCCATTTGACCGACACCATACCGGTGTCCCCTAGGCTCTGTGTGTGCAGGATCTTAGACGCGATGACCCGGATCCTCACCCAGAGGCGGACTTCTGACCCAACTATTTTTATTGAAGGAAAACACCACCTTTAATATGGATTGTTGCATAAAAAGTACTGTTCTTCGAAAAATGTAACTTTGATTTATAGCTATATACTTCGGTTTATATAGCTTCGATTTATAGCTATATAATTGTGGGTTGTTGCATAAGAAGTATCCGTTTTTTAAAAAATATAACTCCGGTTTATAACATTATTACTGCAGCATCATTAATCTACCATTCTTCAAAAAAAATTGTTTATTGGATATGATTTTTTTAATTTTTTTTTATCTAGACCACTCATTTAACTTTTACGCCAATCAATTCATTCTAGACCATTTGAAATTCCCAGTCTCGTGGGAAGAAGATTTACACGGAGAACGTGTGAGAGATGATATAACATTTCATTCAAGGTTAGGGGAGGTTTTGACTTTTGTGTGGTTGCTAAGAACATTATAAATTACCCTGAACATCACCCATCTCCATGCCATGAATATTAATTGCTCACCTCACGAATAGATGTCCACTAAGACCCTCTAAATCCAAACACACACACAGTAATGCATGTAAGAAGTATTTATTTATGGGAAAATCATACATCCAATCTTGTGTGTAGCTCCCACATGTCATTCTTTTTTTTTTTTTGAAGAAATGTAGATGTTTGCTACCCGATTTGATTACTAAATTCGAATTACAAATTCAGAAAAGAGGGATAATAGACACATGTCGTTCTTATCCCATGCGTCGTTCTTAACTCTTTTTTTTTTTTTTTAAAATATATAGTCTCCTTTAATGAAGAGTCGCCATTGATTAAAAGAAATTGTTTATCTCACCTTATAAAGAGGATCAGTGGTTGAGTGATGTCTTTGGAAAAGATTATTTTATTATTATTATTATTATTTGGTGCTCATTTTCAAATAAGAAAATGATATGTCCAGCCCCTTTTGTAGCTTACACCAGTTTTTTTTTATTTAAATCATATACTCTCCAAATAAAGTGCATGATGTTATATGAAATGAAACATATACTAAAATGTATTAGTGTATTTTTTTAAATTAAAAAAATAATATAAATTTTTATGCCATATATTATAATAAAACCATATATACTATAATAACGTAATATATACTATATTATCATAGTATATAGAGCTGTAAAACTGACGGAATGTATAGAGCTGTAAAACTGACGGAATGTATCAACTTTCAAGTATCAAGAGTTCCAACACTTTGGCTGGTTGGCCCAAAGCCACCGGACTCATTTAGCACGTAACGGTCCACGTCCCCAAAAATTCATGGAAGGGAGTTCGAACCCGTGTCCACCACCTTCCACATCGTTCCCTTCTCCGCGGAACAACTTAATCTCCCCCACCCCCAACCGAATCTCCCTCAAATCCCCCGCGAGTCACTCCAACCCAATCTCCCCGCGAGTCACCACATCCCCCCTTCCCTTCCTCTTCAACCGATCTCACCATTTCATACCGATCGGTCCGAAAGAAAGAAAGAAAAAACCCTAAAAAACCATCAATGGCGCTTCTCCCGAGGACCGCGAGACTGACCTCCCTCGCCCTCCCCGCCGCACAACGCGCCGCCCTGATCCACACCACATCCCCCGCCTCCGCGGCGGCGGCGGCGTCACCGTCCCCGGCGCCATACGCGGGGGCCCCGCCTCCTTCGATGGCGGGGCTGTCGAAGGCGGCGGAGTTCGTGATATCGAAGGTGGACGCCCTCGTGAACTGGGCCCGGCAGGGGTCCATCTGGCCGATGACGTTCGGGCTCGCGTGCTGCGCGGTGGAGATGATGCACACGGGCGCGGCGAGGTACGATTTTGATCGGTTCGGGGTGATCTTCCGGCCCAGTCCGAGGCAGTCGGACTGCATGATCGTCGCCGGGACGCTCACGAACAAGATGGCGCCCGCTCTCCGGAAGTAAGGATCCAAATCTCTCTCCCTCTCTCTCTATCAATCTTTGTCTCGCTTGATAACGTTGAAATTGAAGATTTTATGTTTGATTTGTATAATTTGTTATGACGTTTGTGAGGTTGGATAGAATTGATGTGGATTTTTGGGTTGATTTGAGATTTGCTGGTGGTAAAATATGATCTGGGGTTTCTATTGACCATGATGATTTTATGTGTTTCTGTAAAACATTGGATTTTATGTGATCCAGGGTGTTGAATTGGGTTGGGTTTTATGGGTTTTTGGTTAAATATGGTATTGGGTTATATGTGATTTGACCTGATTTTTTAATCAGCTCATTTGGCTGTAGTTCTACTTTCTAATTGTCTTACTCCTTTATATACCATTGAATTGTTTATTTTGTATTGTGGTTTTGTATTGTTTTTTGGGAATCTGAAAGAAACAAGCATCTAACCCTCTCAAAACAAGAGGTACAAAAGTGAATGAAAACGATTTTTCTGCACTTTCCTTCTTTCTTGGCACAGCCGTTTCCTTGCCTTCTTTTGGTATCCATATGTTTTTGAATCAACATAGAGAATTTGAAGGATGGGGAGAGAGGTTTTTTTTGAGAGATTCTAAAACGGGACATCCCGAAAAAAGAAAAAAAGAAAGAAAACTAGGATAACAAATAGGAAAATAGTTCTCATACAGTAGGCCAGTGGCTTACTGGGGAGGATCCTAACAAAAAATGAACAGGCTCCTTTCAGAGTTCTAATCCTTGGAAGATTTCCCTGAACTAGCACCTTTTTTTTCTTCCGCATAGTGAACACACCAGGATATAATCAGTCCCGTCACTGCCACATATGTTTTTGTAGATCCAAAACCAACTCAGAATTAAATAGGTACATTGGGTTGAAGATTTAAAAAGTAACCCTTTAGCACAAATGAGGTTAAGACATGGTCCGTAGTTCTAAAAAGAATTTTTCATTGAAAGACACAAGTCAAGTTTTTTGGCGGTTTTGGTTTTGAAATATGAAATCACATTTGCACAAGTTCATCATGACTTCTGTTAGATGGCCGTTGTGTTGTGGGGAAGGATTAGTTAAATGGAAGGAGATGAGTGCGGGGAAAATGAATGTAAAGGGTTTCAACACTTTTTTTTATTTTGTGGAAAAGGTAGGAGCTTCATATGGAGGAATGACATCCCTCAAACCAAATTTGAGATGAGAGATATCCTATAAGAAAGAAAGAAAACTAAGAAAGAGCATCGTGTCTGCATGTGAAAGAGATTATAGAAATTTTGCAAAATTTCAATGGCTTATCGCACATGGATCACATAGAATGAACACATCTTCAACCAAAAGAGGATTTATTTGGAAAACACTTGGTCAGGAATTTCCTCGAGCCTAATAGATTGGGTAATCTTGATATTAGGAGTGGATACATCATCTACAATTATGAGGATTTTATGGTTCGTGAGGTGAAGTTTGGGTTTAATTTCCTAGGGGTTTCCTCATTTTTGAGTGATTCATCTCTTTTTATTTTATTTTGTTTACCTCTTAGCTTTTAGCTTTAATGTACAAAGACCCATCATCTCCCTTTGTCTGTGTTCGGTGGCACTCTTTTATATTTAGGAGGCTCCTATGCTTTTTTGAAAAAACAAAAAGAAAGTTAAAAAATTAAAGGAGATACAAAGAAGGGAGCCCCTTTAACACAACCGCCCTTCACGTAGTCTCCTTAAATGGAATTAGGTAGTCCTTTTTCTCACGAGGACTAATGTCCAAACTTGAATAAGCGTCGTTATGGTTCCCTAAATGTTTTAGAATATATTCTTCTATTTTAGAATATGGATTCGTCCATCACAAGCCAAATGATCCAACACACCATATGAGGAATTATTCCAATGAGCTTTGCATTTTACTTCGATCTCCTTGTTCACCCGACTTTGAAATATCTCCCACATTTTCCCAACATTGTGAAAAAACAATGAACCATAGTTTAAAACCATGTGCGGACCGCATGTGCGGTGTGGTCCGCACATGGCATATGCGGCTGCATGTACCGAACATGCGGTCGCACATAGGATAAGGCAACCGTTCGAACCCCGTTCGGACCTCCGTTCGAACCCCCATTCGAATTGCGTTCGAACGGCTTTCGAACGGTATGTTGCCGTTCGAATTACCGTTCGAACGACAATCCAAACTCAGAGGAAGGTTTCACCGTTCGAAGTCAGTTCGAACTGAACTTCGAACGCGAACTTACTATTTGAATTCAATTCGAACTGAATTCGAACGTGCTCCGCATATGGGATGGAATGTGCGCTCGGGAGCGCACATCAGCATGTGCGGTGGTACGTGCGGCCGCACTTCAAACTATGCAATGAACTCCAATAGCTTCGACATATATCCCACATTTTCCCAACATTGTGAAAGAACAATGAACTCCAATAGCCAAGCTAACTTTTGATCAAGCACTTGCACTATGATGGCATAAAAATAGTTGATCTCATTTGCCCTTGTTTTTGAGCAAAGTAGATATTGGTACCATGATTCATTATTGTAATTGAAGTACAAATCTGAACATGGGGTGAGGTGATACAAAGAGACGGATGCGAAGTAAAGAAAGAAGCAAAACTTGGCTAAAATTCATCTTGGAGGAGCCTTCGCCTAGTTCCTTAATGAACAACGCTTGGGGGAGGGGATAATATTTATTCAGGTGTATTGATAATTCTTGTAATTTTCCCTTTTCATTTTCATGGTGTAAGGATATTCCTCGTCTCCTAATTTCTTCTATATTAACCTCAAAAAAAAAAAAAAGAGGGCGTGACAAGCCCAAATAGACGAGGATTCTACCAGGAAAGACGGCCTATCCACAAGCTAAGTTGAGATTGGGATTTTTGGTCCTGATATTTGTTTGTGTTTGCCATTCAGGTTTGGTTGATTTCAGTCAACTGAGGCCACCACGTGTAACATGCTCCAACTTGAGTAAGCCTCTGGAGGGTTTGGTTGTCATGTGATCTAGCCTTCCTCTTTTGAAAGGCTCTGAGCTTCCACAAGCAAATCTGATAGCTCTCAAGTTGGGGTGCATCCACCATTGACAGTTTGTTTCGATGTAGGCGAAAGTCCCACGCACCCACTCTGAAGGGCCCATCTTAGAAGCTTTGAACCATGCTAGTTTTTATTACCGCTATGTGATATATGTCCCGAAACGCCTCATAAAATTACCCCTTGTCGCACCACTGGTCTTGCTAGAAGTGAACAGATTTGCCATTGCCAATGAGGCACTTCAAGGCCTGTGCAAGTTCGGCACCCAGGCTGAAAATCCTTTGCTACGTTTGACGCCCGAGCATTGGGAGTTGGGATGCCGTCCGCACTACCTCCATATCAGTTGTGGAATACGCATGCCCAAACCGAGTCCCGGTCTGTGAACCACTTCCATTCCATTTGGAGAGTAGGGCTTTATTCATGTCTCTCCAAGTCCAACCCCGCAAACCCAACTCCTTGCATTGGTACACTGCATTCTAGCGCAACAGATGTGGTTTTCTATTCTCTGTGGAAGCCCCGATTCAAAAGAATCTCCTTCGTACGGAATGGATTTTTCTAGCACCCCTTTTGGGATTCGAGAGATCAATAGCTATAACAGAGGGAGGTCCAGAAGTATTGCTTGCAGCAGAGTGAGCTTCCCACCCATGCTCAAAACCTTTCCCCATCCAGTCAGCAACTCTTTTCTTTATCCGGACAATGAGCGAATTCCAATTCTCGCTTTGAGTCTCCACTTCACAAGCAAAAGGCCAAGATATCTAGTTGGGAAAAGTTGTGCTTCACAGCCCATAACGCTTTCCAGCTGTGCTGCCTTTGCCTCGTCCATGTTGAGCGCAAACATTGGGTAAGGTCCCAGACAGTAGCTCAAAACAGTGGTCCACGAAGCGCGTTCCCCTCACTGCCCCCTCGGTTGCCTCGCATAACATAAGGGTGTCATTCGCGTATTGTATGTGAGATACCTTGCGGCCCTTGGGTGCTTACCGCACCTACCAACTACCCATCCTCCTCTGCTGCCCTACACTTTTGACTCACCTCATTTGCAACCAAAATAAAAAGGGTAGGGGAGAGTGGGTCTCCCTAGTGCAAACCCACATTGAGCGGGAAGAAATCGCTCGGAGTGTTTGACTATTCAAACCGGACTGATCAGTTAACACAAAATTTTGATGGGTTTCACGGGTTAAATGCTATTCAAAGGTCAAATTGCTTCTTATCCTTTTTTAGGGAAAAGATGAGATATTTTTCATTACTCAAAACATCCTCAAAGGGGAAATGAGGGGTCTTACCATTACATACTCAAAACAGAAAAAAAAAATACATGGAAAAATATAGAGAATCCAATAATAAAATGCTACTGGACCCAGCATCCTTCCAATGTGTTTTCCCTTAATTATGGCAATAAACATTCCCACTTCCTCCAAGACTGCAGCAGCCCTCAAGATATATCTCCCTTAGTCCAATAAATTTATGATGCTTTGCCACTTATTCTCTGAGTAAGCTCTCTTCCTGCGGAAGATGAGTTAATTCCGTGTGAGCCACAAACACTAACGAATTATGTGCAAGATCATGTTGATATTTAGCTTTTGGTCTTTTATCACCTTTTTTTCCTTGATTTTTGAGCCTTATCCACATTTGAGACATCTCATGAAAGGTCTGAAATTCGAAATACATTTCCTATCTCATGCCCAAATATTCTATTGAATATGCAACATAAGAAGAGGTACCAAGCAAAAAAAATAATTAGGAAGCGGTGATTCACTGTTTTTTGCGTGAGTCACAATAGCGCACACACTACATTTCCATTGTTCGCCCATTTCTGCTTTCTCACCCTGGTAAGAACTTTGTCGGATGCAAGCAACCGCATAAATACCCTCACCTTCAAACTTCCCATATTTGATCATAAACCTTTCAGATCACCCTTTAAGTGACAGCGGAAGCTCTTAACAGTATAGGCACTTAGTAAATCATCACAGATGAGATTATCCTTATTAGCGGCAACCCTCAATAGGGAGGGAAATAAGGGTGCTGGGGAATAATCCTTCAGCCACAAGTAGCAACTCCATTACTTATACCGCTTACTTGAAGCTCCGGCTTGCATTAACACTCCTTTCCTGCCTTCAGACACTCCTTTTCTGTGTAGTGATTCAAAGCAATCTATGCTATTCATTGTTTATTGTTGATACAACACACCTTAGTCAAATCTAGAAGCAAACTGTTACAGTGCAATGTGTAATAACTCCCCCTTTAAGTCACTTGGTCCCCTCAACACATAACAATCATTTAGAATGAACAAAAAGCCCTAAATGACAGTTTAATCTTGTTAACCTCACCACATTTAATTCCTATTCATATCAATATTTCAATTTCCTTAAAATTGTTCTCTCAAAAATAAAATAAAATAAATAAAGTTGTTGAATTTGTCTCATTGTCTCGTTGCCGTATCCATCCATCATTGATGCATCCCCTTTCTTCTCCCCCTTCACTTGCATAGGCAATATGCAATGACAATCCTCTCAAGTTGCAGGGCATTTTGGTTAGAATTGATAGAGGGCTTACTACATTAAATACATGATAATTGTGATGTAAATAGTGAGTGAATGAGTAAGTTCTTGTACTTCTGGTAGCCTTTTAGATACTCTGTACAAGTTTCTATACCATCAATTTCATATGTGTCATTTTGGTGACTTGAAGGATTAGTCGGCCACAACAATATGAATATCTTCTTGGTTTAATTAAAAATTGATCATTCATGGCTTATCTTTGATCAAAATGAAGATAGACTCTTCCAAAACCTCATCAAATAGTTAGAGCCAATTTTCTCCTTTCATTCCAGAACTTGGATACCAAAATCAACTAGCCCTTTTCACATCCAAGCAACTTGCGATCCATGTATGAACCATGTTTCCTCCAAACTAAATCCTTTTCCTAACCATTAACTGTCAAGCCAAACAAAGGCACCAAACACAACCCAAACCTTCTATTAAATGGTTTATGAGATGAAAATATGACTCAAACATGTGTTAGAAGCATCAATGCATTTTTCTTATTACTAAGTACAATTTCTTTCTAGTAAGAGAAATCATTATTCTTCAATTTCATATATTAATCAATACCAGGTTTAGCATGACGTTAATCCTTACTTTTAAAGTTGGTTGGTATGCGGATCAAAAAATTTCTTGTATGACTGAAGTTGGTAGATCATATTGGTTAAAGTCTTTATTGTGTGTTTTCCCCTGGAAAGTGGACAATAATGTGAACTTTAATGAAGCTGATGTAGTGTAGGTTTTGGGAAACAAGTGTTTCAGGTATGAGTTTTAAATCAATGCAGAATTGAACCATGTTTTTTAGAAGTTCATTTTTTTAAAAACACCTCATGCACATATCTGTCATTATATTTTTTTTGTGATTTAACCATTTCCAATAGATTGTAGATTGTTGACAATTGGGACACCTAGTAGTTCAGAACAGTGAGAGATCTTATGATCAGTTTGAATGGCATGCCAGTTCTATATGATTTTTTTTTCATCCGAGAGATTACCAGCACTCAAGTAGGCAGGTTAAATTGTTTGTTGTTATCCATATGTTTTAGAGCTTTATGACGTGTGTTAATCATGGATAAGATAAAGGATCTTTTGAGGCCCAGCTCCTTGTGTTACTTGAGGGGTTACATTATTGAATCGAAGGAATTCAATGTAGTTTTGCTTCCGAAGTTACTTGATGCTAAGTCTGAGTGGCTTTGTAAATGTATCACTAGTTCTGCTATGGGATTGACAATGTCAACGAGAAGTTCTCGCATAAAATTTTCTCGATCAAATCAAACTGTGATACCGTTTCCATTCTGATCATCATCCTGTGCATTGAATATATCCTATTCTGCTGGCTTATAATTGTGTTTCACCAAATTATACGTGCAGGGTTTATGACCAAATGCCGGAGCCCCGCTGGGTGATCTCCATGGGCAGCTGCGCCAACGGAGGTGGCTACTACCACTACTCCTACTCCGTTGTCCGGGGCTGCGACCGGATCGTCCCCGTTGACATCTACGTCCCCGGCTGCCCTCCCACGGCCGAGGCTCTCCTCTATGGTGTCCTTCAGCTGCAGAAGAAGATCAACCGCCGGAAGGACCTCCTCCACTGGTGGAACAAGTGAAGAAGAATTGGTCTTCAGCGGCTGACCTACTCGGACCACAATTCAAAACTTGGTATGTTCTATCACCTGAGAATAAGAACCTGCAAAGTGAAAAGAACTTGGCAGCAGCTCTGTTGTTTTCTTTTGTTTGTATGAGAAAACATGTTTGCTGTTATGTTATGTAAAACTTTTAAGAGTTCCTTCAACTTCTGTCACCAATGTGTGTAAAATTTATTGTATGGGTTTTATTGGTTTAAAAAAACAGATGGAATGTTTTGTTTTTTTTCTTTAGTCTCATTGAGTGGTTACGAATACTTTGTTAGAACCTAGGTACTTGTTTTAAAAATCGCATTGTTTGGCCTTCTGGATCGGTTTGGGTCATTGGCTATATGGGTTTGTTTGAAGTTATATTTGAATGTGAGGTTGAAACGTTAAGATTCTTATAATCCTGTCTTTCAAACTGAGTCTTTGAAAATGTTGTTTTATTAGCTTTTCAATCGCAAGATTTGTTTGGCCTAAAAAAAGAAAACGGTGGTTTGAAAAACTAAACGCTGAAAATGTATTTGGATTCGAGTATGAGAATTTTTAGTTCTTCAAGTGTAGAATCTATTTAAATCCAGATCCAAACGAGGCCTAAGTCTTTATCAAATGGATTGATTTTTTTTTTTTTATATCGGAGGGACCCCCCTGTGGCTGATCTTATGGTCGAGTTGGGAAGGCTATCTCCGCCTGTTTGTTTCGGTCCCACATAAAATTCTTTCGAATAATCGTTAACAAACAAGTGAGTAAGTCAGCGTCAAGACTTGAACCTAGGACTTATCGGTAACACCGTTAAACCTTGAACCGTTGCTATGATCAATTCATTGACTCTACAGTGCCTCTGTTTTTCTCGAATATGTTTGTACGTCTCTCTTAGATATGAAAATCCATGATTCATTTAAATTTTTTTTGATTCGCACATTATTTAATTTTTCCAAAAAAATCTTCACAGAAACCACATTCATTTGCATCCTCTCTCATGTTTATATATTATTAAATACGTATATACCATGCCTGTGAGAGAAAACATGAGGAGCGATGGGCCTAGGCTTCACAAAGTAGAAGAGAACTTTAACCTCCCGTATGGTTAGAGAAATAAATCCAGAATAAGAAAGAATACAAAAGAATAGTAAAAAAAAGCTGTTTGTTTTGACAGAATAAACCCCGATAGTTATGTCTGGATAAGCTAGGATAAAGCCTGATAACTATTCTAAGGAAATTGTGGAATTGTTTATCAAGGCTTATCTATACCAATGGATAAAAATATCATTCTCTGTCATTTTAAAAAATTTATCTCACCTAACAGACTCACATAGATTCCAAAAACTGTCACATCTTACATCTATCATATCAATCATATATCTCTCATACTATTCCCAGGGGGTATAATTGTCATTTAAAAAATCATAAACTCTTATTCATCCTTTATCAACCATTTATCATCACTTTATCCAAGGTGAACCAAACAACAAAAAAGTCATTTTTACGTTTCCCAATGAGAATAACAAAAAAAACAACCAAACAAAAAGTTGTTTATTCAGCCTAGATTGTTATCTATCCCAGTATAGCTATCGGGAGCGAATGACCTAAGTCACACCCCATACGGGGCGTAAGAAGTTTGTTCCACAATAAGTGTGTGTGTGTGCAATACAAAGGATGTGTAAACAGATTCACTTAAATTTTATAGGGGTTGTGTGTAGGCTTGTCAACAGGTCGGGTCCGTGCCGGCTCGGGGTGGATCCGGACCTGACCCGTGGTAAAATCTGACGGGTCCGGGTTCAACCTAGGACCCGGTGGGTCCTTGAAAATGTGGACCCGGACCCGACGACTCAACCCGAATATGGTTAATAAAAAAAATTGGAGTGCTCATGAATTTGTTTGTTATATCATTCTATTATGAAAATTTTGTATAAAACATTAGTTTTGAGCTTTCTAAACTGACGTATTGACATTATATTTGAACATATTTTTGTAAAATTTAAAACAATAAACACTAATATATAACATTCAAAATAAATAAAAATCTAAACAATATAACAATGAATTAAAAGGGAGAGCTCATGGTTATTTGTGTCACAAAGTAAACGTTCAAAACAATAGACATTACATATTAATCTAAACAACATTGAAAACAATCAACACTAACATATTAACCTAAACAATGAACATAAATCATGCAACAAACCAATTAATTATATAAATTCAAAAGCTAATAAACTAATAAGGCTTGTCAACGGGTGGGTTTAGTTGGTTATGGGTTATGATTTATAGGTTTGTTTATGGACTTATGGATACAAAAATGAGTTAAAACTTATACTTATAACTTGATAAATAAGAAACAAAATTATGAGTCAACTAATACTAATAGTTTTGTAATATATGAGCATATACTAATAAAATAGTCGGGTCTCGGGTCCAATGGGTTGGGGCGGGGTGGACCCGGACCCGACCCGTTTGTATGTTCGGGTCCACCGGGTCGGGTCAAAACGGGTCGAGTCCAAATTGGGTCGGGTATATTACACATGTAATTAGGTCCGGGTCAGGTCGGGTAGGGTCCAGGTCTAGACCCGACCCGTTGACAGACCTAGTTGTGTGTAAACAATTTTAATGGATGAAAATAGAGCCACCCTTAGACTTTGGACCCGTTAACAGGCCTAGTTGTGTGTAAACAATTTTAATGGATGAAAATAGAGCCACCCTTAGACTCTATGGATTGGTTGAGTTGGATATTTCATTTTAGGTGAACTTATTTTTTAAATTTTGTAGGGGGTGTATAAACAATTTATCAACGCATATACCTCTTAAAAATGAGCATTCACTTATTTAAAAAAATGAATGGATGAAAACTTATTTCAAACTGATTTATATTTATGTAATATTGTAAAACTAAGAGGTAACATCTTTACGGAGACCGGATCTAGTCAGGATTGGATCCGGTCAATTCAGTCAGTATTGGATCGGACTGGACGATGTGAAAATCGAACTGCGTCACCTATAAATCGAACTGCACAACTAATTGTTGGGTATATATTTCACTCTCCTATTAAATACTGTTCATACCTAAGAATTCATATTTTCTCCAATAGCTGATTGAATCAAATAAGAGAGTGAAATATATACTCAACATTTGATTGTACAATTCGATTTATAAGTGGTGTAGTTCGATTTTCACATCGTTCAGTTCGATATTGACGGAACTGATCGGATTCAGTCCTGATTGGATCCGGTATCATCTTTACAATGTCTAGTGCCCAAAAAGAGTCAAAACTCACTTCTACAACTTACATATTCTTACACAAAAAAAAAAATACAACTTCTAGAAAGATCAAAATATTTTTATAATTTATTTTCATACACAGTTATTTAATTAAACAGCTTCTGGAAACTTTTCATGAAACTCTTCCTATATAGACTTGTTAAAAAAATAGAGATGTAAGACGCAAGGTCATGAAATAATATGAGTTTTTTATTTTTAAGTCCCAACAAACTTTAAGATTTAATGATCGATTCCTTATTTTTTCATATTTTGATTTTAGTCCTCAGATTTAAAGGATATATATTTTTTTAGTCCCAAGGACTAAAAAAATAACTAAATAATTTAGGGATGGGTCCCTCCTAGGAATTGAACATCTCTTTTAAATTTTGGGACTAAAACCAAAATATGAAAAGTGAGGGATCGATCCCTAAATCCTATAGTTTATAGGAACTTAAAAATAAAAAACCCATAATCTTTTTGAAATATAAACTTTAATATTAAAAAAAAGAGAAATTTTTACTTTTATTTTCGTTTGTCACTACACAAGCTGGTCTAAAAAAAAAGTGCACTCTTCGGTGACGTGTCTAAAGCTCAGGTTCAATTTAGTATGAATATGTTTTTCTGGCCTAAAAAAAAAATTGTATATCTTGCATTGAAATGAAAAATAATAATAATAAAAAAGTAATTATGCAAGTATTACATACAAAATAATAAAATTCTATTTTGAATTTTGTTCCAAATTATTATTTACAAAAGGGAAAAATGTATATAACCCCTGAAATTTGATTTTTTCTTTTGTTTTTTCTGAAAATCTATATTAAATAGATCTACCCTACTGTTAATAACTAATTATCCTCTCACCCTCTCCTAGCTTTTGGTCAAGTGAATTGGTTTTAGGGTTTCCCTATATCATCATTCCAGTCTACCCAGATCAGTCCCAGCTCCTCATATTAGCCCAGTCTCTGCAGTACAAACCAATATTAACCTGTAAATGAAAAATAAACAAAAAAAATATCATTCACACGCTCTATTAAACACTTGGTAAACACTAAAAATCTACAGATCACAAGCATGGTGATTTTGAAGGCTCAACACTTACTCCCAATGGTCGAAAACTGGACCATTGGAAAGAAGAAGTATAAGATTTGGTTAGAGAGAGGAAAGAAGGGCATTTTTGTCAGGGTTTTTTTTATATGTATTTTGTTCAAATATTAGAGGGTTATATGTATATATATATTACGTTATAGTGATGGAATATTTCAAAAATATTCATCACAAATTGACAGAAAATTAACATATTTGTTTAACCATGACAACTTTAAGGGGTTCATATGGGTTTTTAGAAAAAACAGAGGGGAATATAGATATTAGTCAACTTTCAAGGAGTTATATAGACATTTTTCACTTGCAACTGACCTTAGACTTTCCAGTGATGAAGTGGTTCTCCTCCAATATCTCATTAAAAATCATAGAACTAGAGATCATGATATATGATAATGTTTGCAACCAAGTCACTTATATATGGCAAAGCAATCAAGTATTTATAGATGATTAGTTTGTTTATTTTGTCATACAAATTACACCTTTTCATTCACTCCTCAAAAACTTAAAAAAGTGAAAAACATGGGACACTCACATGTTAACCATGTAAGATGCCCTCAAAGTCACAACAATGTCATGGCACATCATTATTATGCCATTGTAGATGTATATTAGACCTTGCTTTAGTGAAATAACAGCCTATATTCACACATTAACACAACTGCACAAATTTTTAATTAAGTGACACTCACATGTAAGTGTTCAACTTTTCCATAATCAATACTTTAATTACGTTGAATCATACTTGAATCATCTAGCTGTTCCAGCTTTTGTAGAAAGCAAAACGAATTTTTAGTTTATGCTTCTTGAAAGCAAAAACTATCTATAAAATTGCTTTAAAGGATGAGACATTTTTTCAGACTCATTTTCAACACACCCTTAGTAGAGATGTTCCTCTATATCTATGGAACTGGAGTTTGATGTTTTATCTTACTGACATGATCATAATCACAAATCTTGTGTACGATAAATATTAAATAAGAAACATGTTTAAACCGTTAGATGGATTAAGTCTGTCAAATATCTAAAAAATTATCATTATGTGATCTGACTTTGTATTTGAAAATATGAAATATCTGTATCTATATCAAAAAATTTTCAAATAGAATACATATTCTATATTCGATTTGATAAATATTCGTATGTAGATATGAAAATGAGAAGGTTTTTTTTTTTTTTTTGGAAAAATATATAACCCTAATAAAAATCTTATTTTGTCAAAATACTCATTTTAAAAAGGGTAAAATTGTTTCCAGTAACAACTTTTAAAATTGTTAAATTGTATATGAATGCCCTTATATTTAAAAAATTGGTAGCGTTTGGCGCGGTGGAATGTTAATTTTAAGTGTTGATTAATAAGTGCAAAATTGGTTATACTGATAATTTTTAGGAGTTCAGAAAAAAAGTGTTTGGTTCAGCACAAAATATTAAGCAGTTATTTATATAAGTGTGTTTGGTTGACTACTTAACATATGTACTTATTAGAAGAGTGTTTTGATCCATTTTATAAGTGTTGAATGTTATTTTGATGTTTGATTGAAAACCTGAAAACATGATTATTTTGAGATATTAAAGATTATTATTTTTTTCCATGAAATACAAGGTCTTTAATTTCAAGGTAAAGCAAAAATCTTAACCAAATGAAGTATAAAGAGAAGTCATGGCAAACCTGACAGTATAATCATAAAAATCCTCCCATAATGCACTTTACAATGATCTTTTGCTACAATGTGATGTCTCACAGCTTCCAAGCTTAGGAAAGGGAGACACCGTTAATTGCAATACAAACACATGAATTCTATATTGACCTGTTAATAGAAAAGAAGCCACATTAATCTTATGTCATCTACAAGCACTTGAGAATAATAAACTTTAACAAGAAAAAACATTCCCCTACCTTCTAACCCAAAAACATGTCAAGAACCTTCATGATCCTTCAGATATTCAATATCAGGGATGAATATGCCTTGCTTTTTGAAATATGCATATCCACTTCTTTTTCCATTTCAGCTTGGCCCTGATTGGTATCAGATTTCTCATCTTGGTCGTGATTGGGATCATATTTATCATCAAAATGCAGAGTAGTCATATGTTCTGAAACCTCACTAATATCATCAAATATGCTAATGGATTAAAATAACTTTATATGTAAAAATCACCAAATCTAACTTACTTGGGTTTGTATTTTATTGGTTGCTTCCAAATAATTTAAAATTAAAAATATTTGTAGTTGTAACAGGAATTAAATAACAAACTAAATCCAAGTCTAAGATATATATGTTCAATATGTCATGAGAAAGGCCACAGAAAAAATAAATGTCCACGTAGAAATACAAATGCTGGTATAAATGTTAAATATGATTCTGATATTACGATGAATGTTAAATTGTTTGAGTATATATTAATTTGTGTTCAAAATACAGGTGATGGACATACGTGAGTGGCATGGACCCGTCGTGGATGATTTGCTATATTTTCAGGGATCTCATAGATCTCATCATGGATTTCAGGGAAAGGTATATCCATTAGAATAATTTTTTCTCTTCTGTTATTATTGTGGTCAAAATTATTTTATTTAACAAACTGATTAAATTTGACACAGACCGATACCATGAAGTTCACGATCCACATGGTGGCATTGCGTCACTGGGTCATGGATCCACGCATTGAGCCATACGTGAGGGCATCCGGATTCTACTATTTGACACAGATGGGATATACAAGATCAGATCATCGACTATTACAAGCACTCGTGGAGAGATGGAGACCAGAAACCAACACATTTCATCTGCGACATGGCGAGATGACTGTCACACTTCAGGATGTTGCTGTTCTGACAGGGCTTCCCATTGATGGCAAGCCCGTGACCGGTATCACAGACTGCGATGATTGGGGACACGTTTGTGAGGATCTGTTAGGTGTTGGCCCCCCTGCAGAGAAGATCAAGGGTGGTAGAATTTATCTCTCGTGGCTTAAAGAAACTTTCAGCATTGTACCAGATATTGATTTGGACGACGACATCCTCCAGTAGTATGCACGGGCATATATCTTATTTGTTCTTGGATCCACCATCTTTGCTGATGGCACAGGAAATAAGATACATGCATGTTATCTTTATCTACTTAGATATTTGGATGATGATGGCCGATATTCTTGGGGTGCAGCTGCGTTGGCCCACCTGTATAAGCGCTGTACAAGGGTAGTGTGCTTGGAGAGAGGACGTCCGCAGGATCTCATGGATTTTATTCGCTGCTACAGGTAATATGAAAACTCCAAGTTTCCTTTGTAAAACTTGTTCTTTTTTTATCAGTGTTGTATTTTTTTATTTGTTCCCACAGATATGGTCGTGGGAGAGATTACACGTGGGATGACCGGACTTACATGACTCAGATTTTGTGCTTGGAGATAGACCTTTGGGGGCAAGGTAATACATATTTTTCATCTTCTATTATCAATTCATGGATGATCAGATTTCACTAAATTCCTCACTATCAGGTGGAAGGTGACTCAGAGGTTTGATGAAAATTCACGAGTTCTGATATACTATAGGGCACAACTAGACTACCAGCTTGAGTCACAGGTGATTCAAACTTTATTATTATATCGCACACACAATATATACTCATTAAGATTGTGATACTAATTATAATTTTGATTTTTTGTAGGTTATCTGGCAGCCTTATATTGGGACATATGCTGTACTACCATTTGCTTGTAGGGATCATATGGAGTTGTGGTTGGCTAGGGTCCCACTCATTTGCTTTGATATCGTGGAGATGCACGTGCCTGATCGAGTCACCCGTCAATTTGGGGTGCATCAAGACATACCATCCACTGTAGAGGTCATCGACCGGGTGAACAGACGAGGTAGACAGGATACCAATTGGATGGTATATCACCAAACTTTTATCGAACGTTGGGACCAACGCTTGGATCACATCCACCAGTTGCATCATACCCGAAGTTCGAGGAGATACATGGAGTGGTATTGGGAGAGAACTGTCAGAGATATCACACCTCCACCACCCCCACACCACCCTTCAGGCTATGTCGCACAACATTCGGTAATTTCTTAAACATCTGTTGCATTTTCATAAAGTGATAAATGATTTTAAAATCACTTATTATAATGAAACTTCTGATAAACAGGGGGGGTTACACAGAATATTAGTGAGGTGCTTGCAAGAGGGTTGGTGTTGTACCCCAATTATGATGAGTGGGGACGTATAATTACTGTGACACGTGATTATGCAGAGGCGATGATGGGGTAAAGGGAACAGCCATCGAGTACCTCCAGTGCAGCTACAGATGATGATGATTACTCCAGAGATATCATAGATGATAGTGCATTTGGGCCAGGAGCGGATACTGAATTCACAATTGATGAGTTCTTTGGTGATGTACGACTGGAGCCAGAATTGGATGAGCAGCCACCACAACCAGCTCCAGTTTCAGATCAAGCTCCAGAGATGCCACTCCAGACATATGTTCGTGGACCACGCAGGATTTGGTGCACTTCTACTACTGCCAGTCGGAGATCGGGTGAATCATTTACCACTCCGGCTCAATCAGCTGCGCCATCTTCTACACCCACAGACGTACCCTCTTCATCAGCACCTCCTGCTCCAAGGAAAGCAAAAAAGAAAGGGTTTATGAAATTTTTTGGATGACTGTATTTATTAGACTTAAGATATGTTTAGATATATGAATTTTCATGCACAAACAGTAATGAAGTGATTGTAATTTATAGAACTTGTGTTTTATTTCATTTAAGTTGTTTTATTTCATTCAAGCAGGATTTTTATACATTTTCATATATGTTCAAGCAGGATTATACACTATATTTAAGGCAGGACCATGTTCGAACAAAAATAAAAAAGAAAAAAAATTTCTAAGGCATTTGAACTGGAGACGGCATATATATATATGCCGTCTCCTGTACAAAACCGAATAACAAGGGAGACGGCATATATATATGCCGTCTCCCGTGTTATTTTCCAAGAAAATGCATAGGAGACGGCATGTATATATGCCGTCTCCAATAACACTGGAGACGGCATGTATATATGCCGTCTCCAATAACACTGGAGACGGCATATATACATGCTGTCTCCTACGCACTTTTCCTGAGGAAAATGTATTAGAGACGGCATGTATATATGCCGTCTCTTGAAGACGGCATGTATATATGCCGTCTCCAGGCTCTAATTGGCCATTTATTTGAGGGTGAGATGGTAATACTGGAGACGGAATATATATAATCCGTCTCCAATGTTAAACTTCAATGGGGCTAGTTTTTGCAAATATTCGAGTGGCAGGGCTATTTTTGCAAATATTCATTTTTTTGGGGTTAAAAGTGCTAATTACCCTTTATATAATGAAGAATCATTGCATATATATCTGATAAATAAAAGCAAACATAAGTCAATCTAAAGCATGAATAAATAAAAGTAAACATAAATCATTCTAAAACATGAAAAAACATAATTTAATTTATTGTATTATCTTGCATTTAAATGTAAAATAAAAATTGTAATTATCAGAGTATTATGGATTGTAACTGACCTTATAAGTGGTTCTCCTCCAATGTCCCATAAAAAATCATAGAACTAGACATCATGATAATTGATATATGATAATGTCTGCAACCAAGTCACTTATATATTGAGAAGCAATCAAGTATTTATAGATGATTATAGATGATTAGTTTGTTTATGTTGTCATGCCAATTACACCTTTCATTCACTCCTTATTTTGTCATACCAATTACACCTTTCATTCAATCCTCATAAAATAAAAAACATTGGACACTCACATTAATTAAGTCTCAATTACATCTCAATGTTTAATTCTTCCATGAGCAATACTTTAATTACATTGAATCATACTTGATTCAAACTCATTTTTAGACATAATAGCGGTCCCAGCTTTTGTAGAATGCAAAAATAATTTTTAGTTATAAAAAATAATTTTTCAGAAATCTAACAAAAATATATATTTCCAAGGAAACTATATATAAAGTTGCAATAAATGAAAATGTATTTTTCAAACTCTGTTTTCAAACACGCCTTTAGTAGAGGTGCTCCTCTCCATCTAACAAACTGGAGTTTAATCCTTTATCTTAAAGATAGTAGTACTATAGTTGATTTTTTGTACGATAAATATTAATTGCGAAACATGTTTAAACCATCCAAACTAATTAAAGGGATAACGCATAATTCAATGTACAAAAGTTTCTTTGACCTCTAGATCAGATTAAGTCTGTCAAATATCCAAAAAAAAATATCCATATTGGATCCGAATCTATATATGAAAATTTAAAATAAAAAATATCCATATCCAGGTATGGAAGTGAGAAGGATTTTTTTTTGCATGTATACCTTAAAAACAATCTCATTATATCAAAATGCTCTTGGTAAATTAATATTGCCAGTAATACCTTCTAAAATGGTTAAATTATGTATGAATGACAACCACATTTGTGAAGTATAGATGGTAATAGCAGTTTAAGGGAGGTATTCTAACAATATAAGATTTTGAGAGGCACATAAGCAAAAAAAAAAAAATACACTAAAAAAAAATACACTCAACATTAAGAATTATCCTATGCCTTTTGTTTGAGATCATATGCATTTTTATAAGTTTTTAATGTATACTATATAAGTGCATATAACCTCTAAATAAGTACATAGGACCCTTTTTAATACTGGGTATATCAAAGCTCAAATACATTTTATCATCTTTATTCACAATCCTTTGAACTGGTTCCCAGTTAATGATACTCTTTAGCATCTTTCATTATTTGGTGACAATTCTACTAAATCCATCTTCATCATCATCATTACATGAATCCAATTTCATAAGTATTATCAATATTTTTTTTGTTCACCCACCAAAAAAAGAACATATATTTCGAAAGAGTGCTGCTATACTCAATTTTATTCTCAATCCAAAACACAGACTTTATATACTTCGTTACAGATTTAATTAAGTATATACATCGTTAGATAATGTATATACCTAATTGAATTTTTTCTTACACTTGTTAAAAATGGATTCATTCAATTTGAAATTGAGGGATATGCACTTTTTATTAAAGTATATACCTCATTAGATGATGTTTACTATTTAAAAATAAATAAAAATATGTGAAGTTTGAGTTTTTATTGATAAATGTGACTGAGTGTATCTTTTTCCATTTCAAAAATGATGGGTCATCGATTAGGTATCATATCAGCGGTTTGGGTTGAGAGGTGTGAAATGGTCTTGACCAGTCTGGCCCGGCCCGTCAAGGTATCGGGCCGATGGGAAACTCACGGTTCAATGGATCGATCCACCATTTTTAATTAGGGAAAAATTCATACAACCCCTTGGAATCTGAGTGAAATTCATATAACTCCCTTACTTTTCTTAAAATCTATATAATCCCCTGAAAATACCTACTAAATTCAAATAACCCCATGAATAAAATTTTCGTTAATAGATGATGAATATTTTGTGAATATTTCGTTTGGTTAACCCTGACGGAAAACCCAATATACTAAAAAACTACTACAACGTGTTAAAAATGTGAAAAATCCTATGAAAATGATGATTTTTTCCTCTCCGGATATATTATAAAACTTTATCCAGAGGGATAAAATCTTCATTTATATAAGATTTTTCACATTTTTAACACATTGTATGATTTTTTAGTATGAATAGCATGACATACAGAAAGAGTGTTGATCTAATGATCCAATTTGCCATACAATTTTTCACCAAGCTCATTTTGAATTTGTTAGGTGTCAGTTATTTTTTCCATTGGTCTGATTCAATTTTTTTTTATTATCATATTTTGGGCTATGGAATCTTTTTTCATCGAGCTCATTTACACTCAATATTTTGTATACTCTCAAATGCAGTCCTATTATCTTAGCTTGTTAGCCTCCTCCATTAACTATATCGAAGTATATTCATCATTGATTTTTTTCATATTATTATAAATTATATCATTCAATTCATTTGAATATATATTTCACTTTTATTAGATGAAACTATATGATTTTTAAGAAAAATGAAAACATGAACGACTTCTAAAAAGATAATATGACTTTTTCTACAAAAAAATGTTCGTGATAAGGAAACACTCACTCAAAGAGAAGATGTAACCTTATATAGAAGATAAGCTCATCACTCCAATCGGGTTGGTTCGATCGAACGTAGGGGATAAAAAAATACTTGTCACCTCCTACAGATCGTCGATCAACGAATGAAGATAAGAGAAGCTCTCGCCACTTTCAACTTGTTCATGGTTTGTTCACAAGAAGAAAGATAAAAGAAGAGAGTTTGAACTCAAGAGAATCCACTTTTAAGCTCACTTTGCATAAAAGATTTCTAACTCAACTTGACCCTTTTTTTTCCCTTCATTTTTGAGAGTTTATATAAGCCGAGAAAGGAGACAAACCTTAGCAACAAATTCTATATTGACTTGCTCCATTCCCATGCCTTGAAAACAAAATATTGATATTCCAAAACTTCTGAATAAGTCAAAACAAATTGCAAGACCTTAACCACAACTTACTAGACACTACAACTTTTACGATTTGGAAATGCAACCTACAATAAATAAGTTTATTAATAATGCACAAATCACCGGATAGAAATTTGAAAAATCAATGTTTTTTGATCGATTGAATGTTCCAATTCTTTTTACTGGGAATGTTCCAATGCATCAGTTTGTACTTTAAAACAAACATGTGAGATTTGGGTATGAATTTAGACATTTGTCTGTTCATGTTTAACGTGTGAGATTTGAAGATGATTTTGTAGTAATCACCATGTTTAACACTCCCTAATTAGGTATCAACAGCTAAAAAAACCACAAGGAAGTGCATTGATCAGAGTCATCAGACGGCTGTGAGATCTCAAAAACCATGGGAAGTAGTTAATCGGACGGTTGTCATTGGTCGATCTTCAGACTATAAGGCCACAACGCATGCCATGGAAAGCTCAACGAAGTCTTCACAACCTCCTCTCTCACAATCCGTCGAGACATTTTTTTTTTCAGTCTCCAAAGCAGAGAAGATCAGGTAATTCAATGTGTTTTGTGCGTCCCATTTTTTAGGGTTTTATCAGAATCCGTTATTTTAGATCGGTTTTGGTAGGGGTTTCGATTGATCCTTTCCATCTTTGGAGGGGTTTTAAAATGGGTTTTTGTTTTTTATGTTTATTCTCAAATTTTGGTGGATTTGGTGGGTTTTCAGGATCTGGCAATTTTGGGTTAATCGATTTCGTCTATTTTTTTTTATTTTTTTTTTGCATATGCTTTGAAATTTGACAGTTTTGTGAGGCCTTGTGATTGGATTCAGAACTGTTGAGGGTTTTGTGAATTGGGTTTTTCTTGGTGGATATTAAATTATGTCTTTCGAGATTGTGATACATTTGACATTTGATATTGTTTTGAATTCGTGTGGATTGTTTAGAAGCTCTTGATAGTTTTGTGAGTTGGGTTTTCTATAGTTGAGGTTATAGTTGTTTTGCTAGTAACAACTGGCTTCCAAGCTTGCTATCATTATTATTATTATTATTATTTGAATAGAATGTAGGGTCTCTTGTTGATTATAGTGAATCAAAAAATAAAAAAGCCCCGAACAAGGAGATGAGTGATCTCCATTAAAAAAGACAGAATAAAAAAGAACTCCAAGCTCTTGATAGTGTGCAATCATACCAGCACTAATGCACCGGATCTCATCAGAACTCCTAGAGTAGTACTAGGATGGGTGACCTCCTGGGAAGTCCTTGTGTTGCACTTCCCCAAATCTTCTTTATTTGTATTTTTCTCTTCAAGAAAAAAGAGTAAAAGAAATCAACCAAGCAGCAGCAATAGTCTAAACGAAAGAAACAGCCCCTACAATTCGTTGCAAACCCAAATCTCCACCCATATGGTTTTTAGGCGATTCCACCACCTAAATAAAATTTTCCAAGTCTCACAGCGTCGTAGAAATTCTAGCGCAAATATTATGATGTAACCTGACTTTCCTCTTTAGATATATTCATTGCGTGAGAGCCAAATAGAC
The DNA here is from genome assembly GCA_030737835.1 of Acorus gramineus. Taxonomy (NCBI): domain Eukaryota; kingdom Viridiplantae; phylum Streptophyta; class Magnoliopsida; order Acorales; family Acoraceae; genus Acorus; species Acorus gramineus. The sequence continues at coordinate 9,480,247 of CM060854.1, read as the reverse complement.
CAACATACTGCATGTGGAACAAAAGTAAGAAACTTTGCTTGTTTATTAAGATGACCTTTTGGAATTTTCTTCCTGAACCACTCCTACATGGAGCCATCCAAGACGCGTATTATTTGTGTGGGGGTGAGGAACATGTTGTTCTTGAAGGATAATCTTGTTATTGAGGCGTAGGTTTGTTTTGTGAGGTTCGGGGTGTGTATTAGTAGATATCTCTTCTACTAATCTCATCCAAGCAGGTCTCTTTCGGTTGTTTCCTTTCCTTTGTATGCTTTGGACAACTTTTTACATTTTTAATGAAATCGAGGTAAGATGCCTACCATCTTCATCAAAAAAATAAAAATAAAATCTGCCTTGTAATTCCAAATCCCTTCTACACCTTGTCCCATATCAGTCTACTATTGTGGAAAGCAAAGAATAGATGCACCGTTGATTACCATTCCACCTTACATAAAAGGTTACCATCATTTGCCCATTTCTTACAATTAGTTTTACTAAGAATCTTATCTTTGGAGTGTAACCACATGAAATGACGAACCAATGGTGCCTTCACTCCCAACACTTATTTAACAATGTGGGTCACCTCCAAATCGATTCGAGGAAGGGCATTCAACCTTTGATAATGGGATGTAGATCCTTTCCCTGGACTTGAATGTTTATGCATTGGCAATTTTATAAGGTCATGTGATTGGATTCAGAAGCTCTTTGAGAGTTTTGTGAATTGGGTTTTCTATGGTTGAGATTTACTTGTATTGCGAGAATGTGATGCATCAATGTGAATTGGGTTTTCATAGTTGAGGTTTTACTTGTCTCACTTGTAATTTAAGTGGCTTTCGAGCTTGTGAAAATTATTCATTGAAAATCAATTATTATATCAAGTTATGTGAGTGGATTCAGAATCTCTTGAGAGCTTTGTTCATTGTGTTTCTCATTGTCGAGATTGAGATTGTTTCTGGGTCGTGCATGGAATTTGGTTATGGTCTCCTTATCATGTGTGGAATGGATTTGAAGTTCTTGTAATCGCCTGATATTTTCAGAAGTTTTAGATGGTAGGTTATGTTGGATGTGCTTTGTTTAGGTTATTTTGGTTCGGATTCTAGTTCTTTTGTCGTGCATATGGAGGTGAACTCCTATATTTTAGGCTATATATGTTGTTTTCTTCTGCTATTCCATCATTTCAATTTAGTCATATGGGAAGACTTGTAGTTATGATATTCTTTGATGTTTTGATCTGCTCTGATTATCGAAAAACTCATGATTGATAGAGTAGTGATGGCATCGAGGTTGCATCAGCTGCAATCGAAGGCTTGCCAGGCATCACAGTTTGTGTCAAAGCACGGAAGTACCTATTACAAGCAGTTGTTGGAGAACAACAAGCAGTATATTCAGAACCCACCTACCGTGGAGAAATGCAACGAGTTGTCCAAACAGCTCTTATACACCCGTCTGGCTAGGTTAATCTCTATCTTCCTCTTCCTGTTTTCCCTCTTATTTTTTTTCTTTTGTCAACTCTCTAAGATATCAGATGTAAATGTTATTAATTCACATTTCTTAAATTATGGTTTACAATTATTAAGGATTACACATTTTTTATGGAGCGCTTCTGTCTTAGATGATTAATGAACCATTTGCTATATGTGCTAAGATGGTGATCTTTCAGTGAAAACTTGTCTTCTTGTCATCTTCTGTTCCCGTTACCATCTTTATAAAAAAATGTTTAATTGCCAGGTGGGTGTGTATTTGTAAATTTATGTTCGATATTGCACGGCATATGCTGAACTTCATTTTCAAATTAATTGCAATTTGACATAGCAGCTGATTGACATTTACCTCACTTGTTTCTGACTTCCTCAGTGGAGGTTTCCCGTGTCTTTTGATGAGAGTTAGTGCAGAAAAGAAGTATGTATAGTTGTCTACTTTGTTTGTTATTGTTTTTACTATAAAGAATTTTACCTATAACTATTGGTTGATTAGAGTGGATTTGTTCAGATGTCAGTTTTTCCAAGAGTAACTCATTAGAATCTTTTTAGCTTCAGTATCATATATATTATTCACACTGAAGAAATGCTTCAAGGGATTTACTTTTTATTTGGCTGATAAGCTGTGCCCATTTTTGATTTGCCTCTATTTTTGTGGTATCACACTTAAAAATTCAATTACTTGAATACTTCCAAAAAGTGGTAGTCCTTTTTCTTGTTCTCTTTGGCAAATGAGCTCTGTCTTTATTGGTATTACCCGTGTACTAGACAATCTCCTGGCGTTGCACGACCCAAATCATTAATTTTTTTGAAAAAAAGGAAAAACATCATCGACTAAGAGCTATTGAGTATGTTCTGTAACACTGTTTTTCTCTTATCAATACCAGGCAGCAAATTTTTTCCTTTCAAATGGTCGCATGCACATAACTTTTTTAGGAGATGGGTGGCCCAGATTACTTATTAACTGCAAACTAAAATTTCAGCTTCTTTAAATTGGTGGCTTTTTTGTAGCTTTCTTTACTACATGCACATGTTTCTTTGAACAAGTGTTTTTTGGGTTTAAAGCCATCAGAGCGGTTAGTTTAAGCAACATCATGCATTCCACTTATCAGTTGATAAGGCTTAGTTTTATTGACAATTTATTATTTAGTTGGTGGTTAGGGAACCACAAGAATTGTCATTCTGAATGCTGTAAATTAGACTGGCCTTTTTTTTTTTTTAATAGGTAGTTGAGACTTGAATCCAAGACCTCATTGTTGTAATTATGTTGTCAACCATTGAGCACTGGATCCAACCACGACTGGGATTTTTGTTGCATGTAAAAATTCTGTCTTCCTCTCTTGTCTCTGCTGTGTGCGTGGGGCTTTCAATTGACATAATTTAATGAGAGTTCTAATCCTCAGTTAAAAAACTATCCGAAACTACCTACATCACTGAAATATATTTGTTTTCCGTTTCTTAAAAAACTTTAGTAGCCATTTGAGGCATTCTGATCAATAATTGAAAATCTTCTTATTCCTTCCCAAGTGATACATAATTACATATTATACAAATTATTGCTTTATGGAAGTTAATTCTTTATTTTTTTTTGTTGTCTGCTTTGTTTAGGCCATTTTATCATTTTCTGAGCTTTTTTTAATGTAGAATGGAAATTGCATCATTGCATCGGTCCCTTTTTTTTATTGGTGCGGTGCTCCCAAGAAAAATTACAATGGAAGAACAGCAAAATGTAGTCTCTTTGCACCACATGATTAACACAAGGAAGTTTATTCTCTCTATCCCTCTCTCTTCTCCCTTGCTATTTATCAGTTGGAAGCATGAGGTTTGGTGTGAAATTGTGTGGGTGTGGGCTGGTGCACAGACAGATTTGGAGGTCATTTTGAAGGTTATGCAAACCTGAAAAATGTCATCCTTGCTCACTTGTTAATTTCCAATGATTTCCATGATTAACATAAGTGTTGCACCACCCCCCAAAAAAAGAAGGATTAATCTTCAAAAAAAAAAAAAGTAGCCAGAATAGTGATTCCTAAGGGACAAGTTATCCAATTATGCCGATGTCTAAGATCTACATGAATTTGAACATGTGATTGCTAAATTATATTTAGGTGTGTGTTAAAAGTTAAAACATAATTCAATGGTTGATTGGTAATATTGGACATGGAATATTTTGTTCATTCACATTTGATTGGATGATATGTTAGTGAAATGAAGAAAAAAATGGACGTAAAAATGTATATGCTTCTATCTCTTCCCTTACTACCCTCTTGATACCCCCCCTCCCCCTTGTCTTATTCTTTGATGATTCTGTGGGAGAGTGGGAAGGATGGGTAGGGACCTAGGATTTTGCTTCTTTCACTTCTATTTGGTTGTGAATTATTGTGACTGAGGCCCAAGAAAGATGATTTGTTGGATATTTAATTTAATTTTTGGATGCGGGTGGGCTTGTTCAAACTGATCGGTTACATCTCTATTATCATGCTTTGGGAAATTTATATATAGTGGATGCCATCTCTAGTGGATTCATTGAATTCACGTATATTATGATTTTTTAGTACATCTTAGTCTAGTGCCAATGATGGGGGGCCCATTGGATGCCTTCAATTTAAATTCAATGGTTATTTATGAATAATCATGTGCTGTGGAATGCTAACAATGCAAGCCTTTTTGGAAATATAATCCGATAAACTATATCAGGTTGCAAAGCTAAAAAGTAATAATAAATTGTCATGGACAAAGACAACTAGATGATGATATTTTGCTGTTTTTTTTTTTTTTTTAATTTTGCAGCTTATGAATGCCTGCTTTGGATTATTGTCAAGGGTTATGCATTTGATAATGATTTTGACAGGCTATGATAGTGATAGGTTACAAATGATGAGTGGGATTCTGAAGCATCCTTTTTGGAGATAACAGTCACTGTTTTTATTTATTTATTTATCTTCCTGTCACACTGACTTTCACCAATAAACTTCTATATGAATTTGGAACTCACAGCAACTATATATCCATTATTACATGCTCACTTCACAGGATCCAAATATACCCCAATGTTTCCGTGGGACTGGGGCAAACAGGCGGAGGTAGCCTTCCCAGCTCGACCGTAAAGTCAGCCACGGGGGGTCGCTCTGATATCAAAAAAATAAAATAAAAATATACCCCAATGAATTGAATGCACACATCTTTATGTTTTTTCTTTTGACAATAGAGTACATACTCAATTAGAGATTTATATAAACTGTGTTTAGATGAAGTGTCAGCACCCATGTTTTCGAGAAATTACATATGATGTGAATTTTTCTTACAGCATTCCTGGCCGAAATGAAGCCTTCTGGAAGGAGCTGGACTCTGTCAAACAAATGTGGAAGAAGAGGCAGGAGCTGAAGGTTGAGGATGTCGGAATAGTGGCCCTCTTTGGGCTCGAGTGCTTTGCCTGGTTTTGCGCGGGTGAGATCGTAGGAAGAGGATTTACCTTCACTGGCTACTACCCATGATTGATTCCTCGATGGAATGTTTTGAATCGCCTGACGCTTGTTTTTGTTAGTGCGATGTCTTTTTTTTCCCTTTCTTTTACCCAATAAATATTTTTGGTGAGACAGAACTCTGTTGTTAGCCAAATAGTTTTCCGGCAAATTTGGTCCAATATATGTATGAGGAAGCTTTGGCTTTGATGGATTCCTCTGTTTTTTCATGTTGTTTTTCAGTGTATTATTATTGTTGTTGTTGCTTCAGCTGTGTTGGTGTGTGTCTTGATTAGATGGTCCCTTGATCTGGAATTCCAAAAGAACATCTCAAACATTGGGATGTTCAAATATTTTTTTTTTTTAAATGAGAATGGGTGGATCTGCCACTTCTTTTATTATAAAAGGAGTACAGTTCCAGAATGAACAAAATACAAAGGAAGAGCCAAGATAGGAGATCTAATTAATGCCTGGTTAGGAGATCTAAATAAGGCATTCATCGGATCTCCAACCTAGATTCCTACGGTGCGATGATGATGGAATTCCTCTCCACCTGAACCAAGACAGCCCCAGCACAAAGACATCCCCGGCTCGAGATGTTCCTCTTGGCTCCCTCCTAAATTCCTTCTGCTGAAACCAAACAACCATAGAAGATCTTATCGTTTAGACCAATCTAGATGGTCCACATAACTGCTGAAACCAATGATTGCATGACTTTGCTTCGTGGACTCCGATCATCACGCCGAGATAGCCATCGCCCCATGTCGCACAAGTGGTCAACATTGACCGGACTCCACCTGCACCCCAATGAAGAACCAAGGCTGTGCCACACCTCCTTCGCAATCACACATTCACAAAATAGATGCTGAGCAGTTTCCAAGCCATCTTCACATAGAGCACACGACGCAGGGTCTCCGTGCCGGTAAACTCTCGTGAGGAGTCTCTCGTTGTAGGCTAACCACAGAAAGAAACGCACCTTCACTGGAATCTTGAATCCCCAAATTTGGAAAGCTTCTTGCGCAACTCAAAAACCTGTTGAGGAGTTGAGCCACTCTGGATCATCATCCGCTTCCTCATCAATCCTGAAGTTATTTTTTGTTCACATATTACAGATCCTTATGTCTGGTTCATTTTTTATATATAAATGGTTTATAAAAACATTATTTTTTTAATTCTATGATTTTTTTAATTCTGCTAGTGATATCCATATATCTGTATCATTTTCCTATTTAAAAACTTGAAAATCATGTGGTACCATTCCATTTTATTAGACCTAGTAGTTTTTTTGTTTTTTTTGTTTTAGAGGTAAAGTCACCATCCCCTTTTATTAGTCCTACGAGTTAAAACTTAAAATCATTTATTTTAGGAAATTGAAATCGTCTTAGTTTTAGGTCAATGAATTAAAAATATATATAATCACTGTCTCATAATAATCCCTAAAATATATATATAGATATTCTCAAAAACTATGTTGTCTTTTTAATTTTTATAATATCATTCTAACTTTATATTTGTTATTTAAATGCTGACATATAATTTTTTTATATATATTATAATAAAATTAAAATAATAACATATAAATTTTTTGTGAGATAATAATAATAAAGTTGAAATCATGAATAGCGCATAAAAAACATCAACATCAAATTTATTGTTGGAAAAATAACCAAAAAAAAAATCTTAAAAGTTAAAAATATCCAAATCAGTCACTTTTTTAAAATTATATCTAAAAAAGTCTAATTTCACAATTTTGAAAACATAAAAGATTAATCTACCCTTGTGTAATTAGATCATTAACATTCCTCTAACCTTTGATAGATTATTTCACACCAAAAACATATTTTTTCTACAAAACAACAATCTCACTCTATATGATCCAAATCAATCCTTTTAGAGGTTTTGTTAGTATATATCAAATTGTGTGTTTCTTATATATATTTTACTTGATGTTGTTTATCATTTTTCATTATGTATAATCATAATATGTAATTTAAATCTGTGTCGTGCTCTAATGCATCAAATGATATTTTAGTAGTCTAAATCTTTATTCACATTTTTTCCGTGGCCATTCACATATTTTTATGGCGTCATCAGTTTATCATAAAAAACTCAAATTAGTTTATATATCCATTTTTTTAAAAAAAAGCATCAACATTTGATGGAGTTTATCATATAAAAACTCAAATTATATTGTCACATATCTCACAAAATCCATCTAATCACGAAGAATTTTTTTTAATTTAGAGTAAAAAAAAAATTCTTCATGACAATGTGTAAAACACAATAACAAAATTAAGAAGATGAAATATTTTAATAAAATTAAGAGTTATAGAATATGTTAAGGATTTAATTACATAAGGGTAGGTTAATCTTTTTGTTTCTAAAATTGTGAAATAAATTTTTTTTATATAATTTTAAAAAGTGGATGATTTGTGTATTTTTAACTTTTATTAGACTTTTTTTTTATCATTTTTTCTTTATTGTTTGAAAAAATAATAATAATAATAATTATTGTTGTGAATCTGACAGTCCACACCAACCTGCCCCGAACCATCCTCCACTGCCGCTGACTTAGGTCAAATTCAAACTTGCCTTGTAGGGTTAAAAAATGAAAATGAGAAAAAATTATAATAACTTATTCTTAAATATTTTAATTCTCAAATTTTTTAAAAAATAAAAATGTAGACAGTGCTGTCTTGGATTATATAATACTGAGAGAAAAAAAGGGTTATATAACAGAAAAGACACAATATAAAATGACTTTATGTGGGTTTAGAGGTATACTGGTAAATGCAGCTTATCTAGCTCGATTGTAAGGTCAGCTATGAGAGTCCCCCGTGGACGTAGCATAACGATTCAGGGTTTATCTGTGTTAATGGTAGGTCTTGAGTTTGAGTCTTTGCGCTGACTTACTCACATGTTTGTTAGTGATTATTTGAAAAAATTTTCCGTGGAACTGGGATAAACAGGCGGAGGTAGCCTTCCCAACTCGACCGTAAGATCAGCCACAGGGGTCCCTCTGATATATATATATATATATATAAAGAAGAAGAAGAAGAAGAAGAAGAAGAAGAAGATAAACCATTCATGCTAGAAAGAAGAGATTTATTTCCTCATCCAAAGCCCTAATAATCTAAAAATCACAAAAAAAAATACTTTTCATAATGGTGCCAACTAAGATTACATTTTCAAATAAAACTTATAAATTTAAATTTAAAATAAATAGGAAGACATATTCAAATTATTTTTTTAAAAAATTTAATTTTAGAGTGTTGTTACACATAGTTTTTATTCCAGCCTCAATTCCAGTCTCATATGCGTCGATGGAAAATTATCAAAGCGTATATTGACCTTAGCAATGCATATATGCTATTTATTAGAGGTATATACTTCACTTATTGTAAAAACATGTATCTTATTAGATGATGTCAAAACACTTTTAAATTGAATTTAGGGCTACAAAATAGACTGGATGTAAAATTATTATTAAGTTTAATTTCAAAAGTTTAATATAAAAAAAAATCTTGGATTTGGGGCCCTCTTTGAAGAAGGGGCCCTAGGCGGTCGCCTACCAGGCCTATAGTCAGGGCCGGCCATGCTAGAAAGAAGAGATTTATTTCCTTATCTAAAGCCCCAATAATCTCATTATACATGCCTCAAAATTTTTACCCATCATCCATTGTTTTGACAAGAGAATAAATAATGATTGAACAAACTTCTCATGTTTGTTATAAAAATTAATGGATAAAATAAAAGTAATTATCATGATTTTAAAATAAAAAATTAGAATTATTTGTTACACTTGGGGTCCGTCTGTGTGCTTGTTCGGGGGCATTTGCGTCGGCGGACAAGGTGGAACTCCATAGTAGCGTTGATGCTCGATGGTAGCGTTGAACGTGTTATTTTTTTTCCTTTCCTTTACATGTCAAAACACTGCTTTTGAAAGTGTCACTCACTTCACCCAAGGTAGCAGCTCTCAACGTTTTTCCAAACGGACTCTTACACCCTCTTTTTCACTATATTTCGATAAATTTAAATAAAGACAAAAAAAAATACACATTTATCCCCTAAAAAATAGATAATTCATTAATTTCATTTGAAAGGAGGTACAACGAAGGTGAACATAACAGCGAGGCAATCGATCCGCGGAGAGAGAGAGTATATAAAAAAAAGGGGAAAAATCCATATAACCCCAGTAAACTGACTAAAATTGATATAATCCCCTCACTTTTCTTAAAATCCATATAACATCCTGAAAACATATCTAATAAATCTAAATAACCCCTTAAATAAAATTTACATTTATAGATGATGAATATTTTGTGAATATTATGTTTGATTAATCCTAGTACAAAACACAGTATATCAAAAAAACCTACAATGTATTAAACATGCGAAAAATCTTTTATAAATGACGATTTTAACCTTTCGGATAGATCTTTATAATATATCCAAAAAGAGTAAAATCATCATTTTATAGGATTTTTCACATTTTTAACACATTATAGCAGTTTTTTTTAGTATATTGTGTCTTCAGTCAGGATTAATCAAATGAAATATTTATAAAATATTTATCATTTACTAACGCAATTTTATTCAAGGAGTTATTTAGATTTATTAAGTGTTTTCAGGGAGTTACATGGATTTAAGAAAAATTAGGGGGTTATATGGATTTCAGGGGTTTGTATGAATTTTTCAAAAAAAAAAAAAAGTCCAATAAAGTGGCGTAGGTGGCCAAACGCGCTCCAGCGTTGACTACGTGGATCGTCCACGTGGACTTCTTTCCTTCCATGAACATAAATTAGGGTTTTTTTTTTTTTTTTCTTCCTTTCAAAGTCCCCCTTTTTTTGTTGAAAATTGAATCCGTTGATTAAGCAAGGCAACCCATCTTGACTTTCCCGATCGATCGGAAGTCTGAACTCTTGAAACCCTCATTCGGTCCGGCATGGAAGCTGCAAGTCCTGCCATCGGTCGTGTGAAGCTCTCCGGTTTGGATTCTCGGACATCCCGTCGTGGTTCGACAAAGTAAGAAATTTGATCCTAATTGCAGATCTTGAATGGAGAAATTGGGGATTTATGGGGGGGAAATTGGGTTTTGTTTGATAATTTGGGGAACACTTTTGAGTTGAAAATTCGCTTGATTCATTTCTTTTTAGAAGCAACTTATCTTAGATGATTGATTGAATCGAGAGTCTGAATCTTGTGGGTGTTCTTTGGATCCATTGTTATGGTAATGCTGGGATCAGTATTACAACAGATATTTGGAAAGTGTTTCGTTCGGTATGGAACATGTATGTTTGTAAATCATATGGGATATTGTATGATAAAATACAGAGATAATATACTTTTTTCTAGATGTATTTTATCGATAGTATGAGAAATATATGCAAAAAATTTATGTTGGGTGCTACAACAATTAGGATGATCTTTTTTTAACTATGAAGAATGTAGTAAATTATCCAAATTAAATAAATACCCGAATTCTAAGTGTAGTTTAGAGGAGGAGTCGGTGGAGCATTTGTTTGTTCTTTGTCCGATGGCACGGGAGGTGTGGAATTGGATGTGCGTTGCATCGGGATTGGCGGGTCCTCTTTCCTCACTTGAGGAGATTTGGAGAGCAGGTAGAAGGCTCCGTTGGCAGGGGGATCGAAGTCCTACTGGCAAGGTGACACAACTTTTCGTTCCTGCAGTGGTATGGGCCATTTGGCTGACAAGGAACCATGCAATTTTTCGAGGCAATCGTCCTTATGTTGAGAATATTAGGGACTCGGTGGTTCGCTTCGTTTTGGATTGGGGAAGATGTTGTGTGGGGGTGACTTCCCTGGTTTTCTTGGGTGGTAATTTTGTAATGCATGATTAGCTGGTGTTTTGTGGGGTGTATCTTAGTTTGTGACCTCCACTACTTAAGATGTAATTGCGTGAAGTTTTACGCAGGGCTAGCTTGTATTTCCTTCGAGTTTTCACCCTCCTATTTATACGAGTATGGAAACCTACCATTAACCATAAAAAAAAAAAAACCCGAATTCTAAGTGTACTAATGCACAGTTCCATGAACAGAAATATATTCGTCGTCGATAGAGTACGAGAGGTATCCAATCAGAGTACTTTTTTAAACATTCGGAAAAGTTAGAGGTTTGTTGTGACTATTGTCAGGGAATCACATGTTATTCAAGTTCGAGTAATGTAGATAATGTGTTTTTTTTTTTCTTTTTAAATTATTTCATGCTGGGAATTTTTTTTTCTTGAATCAAGAATTTATGGTGTAGAGCATTTTTCTTTTTAAGCAGTTTTTTTTTACATGGGTGATTGGGATTTTTTTTTGTAGGTCATGGCATCCGACTAGTGCATTTATTGGGAGAGGACGTAAGTCTGTCACTTGTTCGGGTGGGGAACTGAATAAGCCGTTGGAGTTGGTGGCGGTGTCTTCCAGGCATTCGACTGATGATTCTGTAAATTTGGGGAAACCCAATGTATTTGTGCCTCTAAGCAAGCGTAAGCTAGTTGGACAAACTTTTTGTTCAGCTAGAGTGGGCACATTTCATGAGAATTCTTTTGGGGTAGCCTCCCATGCTGCAGAAGAAAAGATCGGGGTGTTGCTACTGAACCTGGGGGGCCCAGATACGCTTCATGATGTTCAGCCATTTTTGTTCAATCTATTCGCGGATCCAGTATGTCATCTGACTCTCTTACCATCTTTCTCAAATTGGTGGTCAGAGCTTGATGCTCCTTGTATCATCTTTTTGTGAATTATTTTTTTAAAAATCAACATTTGTACAATGGAATTAGTCTTGGGCTGGTGCCTGGTGATGTGGAAGTATTTTTATTGTAAGGTTATTGTAGACAATCGCCATATTAGCCTTTACTATGATTTATTCCAATGAAGGTGAAATTGTTTGAAGCAGCAATGCATTTTCCCTCTTTACTATTTATTATTATTAAAATTTTACGACCTTATTCTCTCAACAAATTTTTTTTTTTACGACCTTACTTGAACAACATTTGCTCGTACAACTGCATACTTTAACAAAACGAGTCAATCACCAAAGTCTGGTTGATGCGACATGGCCGCATGATCAGAGCGTGATTGACGATTTGGACAATCCCTTTGAGAGATCTCCGGCTGTAGAAGATCATATCCCTGGCCCTTCTAGGGTTAGGGTATGGTCATTCAGTTGTCTCACAGAAACAATAAACAAAGTAAAATTTGACCGTTGTTTTTGAAATTCTGGTATATTATGTTATAATCATCCATGTGTCTGATCTCTGATATTCACCACAATTCAGTGGAAGGTTTTAATCAAAAGTTTATTTTTGTTTAACTACTTTAACTCATACTGATTAGTGACTGTTCATTACATATAGGATATTATACGGCTTCCAAGGATGTTCCGGTTTCTTCAGCGGCCATTAGCTCAACTAATTTCAGTTGCCAGAGCTCCAAAAAGTAAGGAAGGGTATGCTGCCATAGGAGGTGGTTCTCCACTGAGGAAGATAACTGATGAGCAGGTATGAGGTCATTCCCTTATATCTCATTTTAAATCTTGATCCATGGATGTAAATTCTTGGTAATTTCACTCAGTTTTAAACCATGGGGAAATTGGTTGCTGTACTTTCCACATTGCATAGTTCTGCTCCTATTTCATATTCCCAGTGATTGTATGATGTTACACCTATCACTTGGCAGAGATTTAGATTGCTTTCTTATTCTATTAGAAAGACATAGATCAGCTAGGGCTTCTAAAATACAACATTTTCCCCCCAAAAATGAAGAACAACTTAGATAGATACATCTGTATCTTGTAATTACTCAACTGATGATGAATAATATATGCTCTTATTCAGGCGAATGCACTGAGGTCAGCTCTGGAAGCAAAGAACTGTCCGGTTGATGTATACATTGGAATGCGATATTGGCACCCTTTCACTGAGGAAGCCATTCAACAGGTTCGTGCCTCTGATATAATTCTCCTTTTTTAAAAACATGGGAGATTATCTTCCTCCTCAAAAAACGGGATATAATAAAAATAGGGAATGATTTCTTACAGATTAAGAAGGATGGAGTTACAAAGCTTGTTGTGTTGCCTCTATATCCTCAGTTCTCCATATCTACAAGTGGTTCTAGCATCCGTCTTCTGCAAAGTATCTTCAGGTTACCAATTTATATTTTTCTTAACCTTAGTTTGTGCAAACTTTCTATTAATTAGCAGAAATGGTCTTTGTTTTGATTGGAAACTTTGTAATTTAGTTTATTTTATACTCACAACTGAACTCTACCTTTCTTTTTCAGAGAGGATTCCCATCTTGCAAGATTACCTGTTTCAATTATAGAGTCTTGGTATGAACGTGAAGGTTATATCAAGTCGATGGCAAATTTGATAGAACAAGAGCTAAGAACTTTCTCCAGGCCCGAGGAGGTGATTCCCTTTTGCGTTTATGTTTTATAAGGCTATTAAATAATGTCATATTAGTGGCAATAAAGAAATTATTTATGACTGTTAATTATGGAGCTGAAAGAATGCCCTCGGACATTGGTTGGTTATTGGATGACCTGGTGAAATTTTTATTTTTCTTTTTATCTTAGTCTGATAAATATTTTTTTTCAACAAATCTGGTGATCTTGTCAACTTGTTTAACAATCTTTTGCTTTCTATTCTCAGGTAATGATCTTTTTCAGTGCACATGGCGTGCCAGTCAGCTACGTGAAGGATGCAGGGGACCCTTACCAAGATCAGATGGAGGAATGCATCTTTTTTATTATGAAGGAATTAAAGACTAGGGGAATCAACAATGAGCACACCCTTGCATACCAGGTATCTGTTATCTTCCATCATTTTTGTTTTCCTGTTTTATAGCTTTCAAATGTTCTATAGCTCTATATACTTTTTGTTTATTTTTTGTGGGGTTTTGTCAATATGCAATCTGTCTTTTTTTAATACCTGTAATTATAATTATCAGAACACATTAAGTTGCTGATCATTGCTATGGCTTGCGTGCTTTTCTCTAGAGCCGAGTGGGACCTGTTCAGTGGTTGAAACCATATACGGATGAAGTTATTGTGGAGCTTGGTCAGAAAGGTGTCAAGAGTCTTCTTGCAGTTCCAGTAAGGTAACAATTTCTCTTATTCCAAACACCCTTTGGGATGAAAATGGAAATGCTTATTTGGTAGCTTGGATTGATCTTTTCTAATAGGCTGTGAAAATTGGAGAAAATCTTTTATGTTCGAATTTTTCCCTACTTCTTTTACGAATCCCTGTGAATTTTTTTGACTCAACCATAGATACCCTGTCACTTATTCAACTTGGCTTCAATTTGATATGAAGTAAGGAACCGGAAGAGCTTTTGCCTCAACTGGTTGGTTCCTAATCAAAATCAAATTTTCTATATTAATCCCAGCTTCCTAGAAAAGAAAGAAACTGGAAACAAGTCAAACTATCATACCTATAGTCGAATGCGGTTATATATAGTTTACTTATGTTCATCGGATTGACGCTTCCTATTTCCCGTGGATAATTCATGACGGCCCATTGTGATCAAATTGGAGTAGCTAATTATGAAGACCTTCTGAAAAAACATTAATTACCTTGTTTAATGGTGGAAACATCACCGTCTGTGGTCTTATTAGCTGTAATTCCTGTTCTGTTATCTCAATCTCCATGTATTTGCCCCACTCAAAGCATTTCAGATTTTCATGAATATTAATTGTTAAATTAGGAATTGTTATAAAAAAGATTGTGTGCACCTGATTTCCGTCTGTTTGCTTTCCCCTCTAGTTTGGCAAGGGGAAAATGTTTTTTACAGTAAGTTATCCTAATTTTAGGCATAACTAAACATCGTTTTTAACCTTATTTACATTTGTTAAAAGCAGGACAAAAATATGATATGAATGATATCCTAGCATTGAAACAAAAACCCCCATTTTCATTTCAAAACCGTTTCAACTGTTCGCACTTTATCTAGATTCTTTATGTAACAAATGGGACAAGTTGTTCTCAAACCACTTATCCTTTTATCCCACTACTTATTATTTGATCTATTTCTAACGCAGCTTTGTGAGCGAGCACATCGAGACTTTGGAAGAAATAGACATGGAGTACAAGAATCTGGCGCTCGAATCAGGGATTGAGAACTGGGGTCGGGTCCCTGCCCTTGGCTGCACGTCCTCCTTCATCTTGGACCTCGCTGATGCCGTCATCGAAGCTCTTCCCTCCGCGACCGCCATGACGACGACGTCCTCAACAACCATATCGAGCGACGAATCCGACTTTGATCCCATCCTCACAGCGATCAACCTGTTCTTTGGTTCGATCATGGCATTCTTTCTGCTTATGTCGCCGAAGCTGATCTCAGCGTTCAAGAATAACCTTCTCTGAAGATCATGATACTGGACTTACAGCTGAGTTCTTGACATCCTATACCCAAATTTATAATACACAAGTTTTTTTGTTTTAATTACTGCTAATTGAATCACAGGCCTATGTTATCATTATCAATTTTGCATGGAAATTCAAATGTTTGATATTGAATGAACATATGTGCTCAAAAAAATATTACTCGTGGATAAATTCCTCCATATATCATAATTTTGGAGATGATTAGAATGGTTTTATCTTATGTGAGAGTGGGATTTGATGTGCTCCATAGTTGAGAGTTGGATTACAGGCTTTCTGTGGGGGCTAGTATATCTCTGAGGAACAAATCTGATTTTTTCTCTCAAAACCTTGCATTTCTAGCAAATTATTCCGTTTGGATTTGTAGTGGGGCGAATTCAGTGGTGGAGAATCTAGCTTAATACTACTGTGGATCCAAATATCATTGGCGTTTGCATTGCAATGCTAGTATTTTCGCGTTTGATAAGTCTTGGAAATAATGAATTTTACTTCACCCCCGTAACTTTCTAGTCATCTGTCATGGTTCTAAATAGACTTGGATCAAATCCCAACATGTACCAACCCAATGAAGATGTAAGACGGGTTTGGATTTGAAGTATAAAATTTGTCCCGTTTCACCTTAATAAACAATAAATATATATCATGTATACAATACAAAACCATCATGTAATTTTTATTTTATTTTTTACAATGGATGAAATATCTAATCATCATACATCCAATAATGTCATATAACATAATGATGGAAAATAATGTCATATAACATAATGATTGAAAATAATTATTTAGTGTTGGTATACAATTTTTTTCAACCCTAATTCCAGTATAGCATATATTTAAATTAATGAGGTATATGTTTCAATAATTTTTTTTCATATCTATAAATAGATCAATGCAATTCATTGGAGTATGTGATTTATTTATTTTTTTAAAAATATGTATCTCATTTACTCATCAAATAAGATATACTATTTTTAAAAATTCAAAACATGTATAAAATGGAATCGGGAATGAAACAAGTAATGGACGTAACATTATCTAATTACTTAGCTTTCTAAATTATAAAAAAACAATAAGAAAATATCAAGAAAATTGAAAATAGGGATTCTTAAACATGACACAATGGAACGAGTTCGAGTCGTCGAAGTTGTACTCCTAATTTTGACGAAACATTAACTAGGATCGTATATTGAAGTGCATAATCAATTAAAACAATTTATCCCCGCATGCTTAGCATGATGGTAGGGACAACCCTTTCCCTTGGTGGGAGGCGTGTGATCGACTCCTACCGAGTGTAGGAGAACGTAAAACCCTATTTAGAGGAGAAATAAAATCATCAATAATAGAATTTTTTTTTATTTTTAACACATTGTACGGGAGTTTTGTTATATTATGTTTTCAATAAAAATTTAACTTATTAGGATAATTTGAATTTTGTAGGTGTTTACAAAGGGTTACATGGACTTTTGAAAAAAAGTCAGGGGTTTGATGGATTCCAGATAGTTTACAGGGGTTTATTTGGAATTTTTTCGTGTCATATGGCTCTCTCGATGGCTGCGCCGGCCCATTGGAGCCAACAAATAAGGAACAATGCGGCTCCAGAGCTTCCGGTGGACACGTGTCGCCTCCCCATTGGTCGCCGTCCTATTCCTCCTCCTCCTCCTCCTCTCCTCCGGCCGCGTCACCTCCCAGGTTTGCCCTAATTTCTTCTTTGTTTTTGGTTCAACCAAAACCCTAACTTTTGTTTCAGGCCAATTGCAGCAAATCATGCGTGGCGGAGAACTGCAACTGTGAGAGCCCCAATTCGATTCATTGCGATCCGGTCCTGGTTTGATTTGAATTTGATTTTGAATTTTGTGTGTGTGTGTGTGTTTGTGTGTTTTGGATGAACAGCGATAGGGATAAGATATGGGAAGTATTGTGGGGTGGGGTGGACGGGATGCGCGGGGGAGAAGCCCTGCGATGATCTGGACGCGTGTTGTAAGGCCCACGACGAATGTGTCGAAAAGAAAGGTATGGATGGAACACCCCTCCCTTTCATTGGATTCATTTGTTGTTGATTGATTTGTTTGAACTTGTGGAATTATTGAGAGAAATGTTGTGGTTTTGGATACAAAGATCGAAAATTAGACTTATTATTGGTTTTATTGGGTTGCGATCATACCAACACTAATTCACTGAATCTCATTAGAAATCCGCATTTGAGCGAATTTCCACCACTTTGACATTCCATTGGTTTTATTTGAGTTTTAATGATTTGGGTTTGGGTTGTTGTGTTGTGTAAGGTTTATGACTGATGCATTGAAATAGAAAGTTATGAAATGATGCCATGTTTTTGGTTTTTACATCATGATTGATTGCATGCAAGATTCTTTTTCTGATAATGAATTGCTTAGAATTTGATTGAAAAAAAATTTGAAATTTTAGACTCATTATGAGTAGAAAAGGATGTGTGTCGAGTGTCGACCTTGGTATTACAAATACCAAATAGCAATGCACACACAACCTAGCATCCGAAATACCAATAGCAACTTAATCAAAAAAAATCTTTTGATCTAAACCCACGATATTCTTTGCGATTTTTTTGTTAATATAAAAATACATTTCTTCACCATCAATTCCTATAATCCACGATCATAAAATCTTAAACCAATCAGTGAACTTGCAGAATTTTTTTAAAAAAGGGATCTTTTTCTAACCTTCTTTCGGTGTGGGCCTTACATAATACAACATCCTGAACCCTGATCTTTTAAAGTAGATATATAAATAAAAATATTATTTTCAAACTTTATTTTGCCAATCAAATTGTCTGAAATACAATGTGCCTTATAATAAAAACTTACATCAGTTTGTAACTCCACAAATCATGTCAGATGTTTTTTTTTTTCTTCTTTATTTGCGTTGTTGGAGATGGAAATATTCAGATGAAGAAGGCATATGTTCATTTCTTCAGATGGCTTCAGTCTTCCTTTCCTCTTAAATGTCTTCAGAGCTGTCCATTTCAGTCTTTTGCTTTCTTACACTTTTATATCTTTTTCTGCTTTGCTGAATTCCGTGGCTTCTGTCATGTTCCTCTAATTGATAAGGCCTAATATGAATATAAATTGTAAGTGGTGAATTAAGAATATATATTAATAAATTATCTTAGTTCTGTGATAAGTGTCCAGACTTAATGGTTTTGAACAGAGATTGTACTATGCGTGTCTGCTGTCCCTGACCATACTTACGTTTTGAGATAAAAAAAATAAAAAATGAAATGAACTAATTAGTGGATTTGTGGCAGCTTTTATTTCAATAAGGTCTAGCATAGTGCGAGTGAGGAGCCATAAATTGCTTGACAGATAAATATGTTTAAAATTAGGTATTTAGGTGTTCAAGGAGAACTTGCTTTTGTTGATCGGTAGAACCTGTCCTACATTTTGAGATGTTTTTTGTGCATGATATTTCTGCTATTCTTTACCGTGCTTCTCTACACTTAGTGGAAGAGATCCCTTGCTATGGTTGCCTGCATCATCCCCCAAAAAACTATACTATGCTTCTACTTTTCTTATTGTTATGGATGATGAAAAATGTACAAAATGAATGTCTCTGGGTTTTCTGTGTTTGCCAACTCTTGAGGTGCGTTAGAAAACCTTCCTTATCTATTCCTTCGAACTTATAGGATTTTTATCATGTGGTCTTCATTCTAAACAGTGTCCATGAGAAGCACTGATGGTTTTTCGAATTGAAGTTAGGACTTGGAACAACATTGGTAGAATAGATTCCCTGTAGTTTATTGGCAGTGAGATTGTATGATACCACTGATTTTTTTCAAGGTTTTTTTTTTATTTTAAAAAAGTGATTCCCATGATTTTCACCCCATTCTTGGATGCAGCGTTTTTATACAACTTGCTTAGCTTTTGACATTTATTTGAGTGATGGCTATAGAGTGTAAAGCAGTTTAACTTCAGGCATACAGGACAAAATAATCGACATTGTGATCAAGTGGGATTATTGTATTTCTTGTTCTTGTATTTGTTGAAATTTCGTTGGATTTATGTTTGTGGTCTGAATGTTGAAATTAAGAGGCACAATGAATGCCGAGATTAAGAAAAAAATTTGCGTGTTCAAAAATGTTGGAATCTTGTTTACAAGTATTTTTTTTGTATTATTTGGTTCTCTCTGCAAACTTGGTGTTGCTTATTATCTTTACGTGGAAATTTTTCACCAGGTTTGACGAGCGTGAAGTGCCATGAGAAGTTCAAGAGCTGCATCAAGAGAGTCCAGAAATCTGGCAAGGTTGGGTTCTCCAAAACATGTCCATATGAAACAGCCATGCCCACCATGATTCAGGGCATGGATATGGCCATCCTATTTAGCCAGTTAGGCACTCCAAAATATGAACTGTAGCTCTGAAAATGCCATTGATTTCTGAAGAGTTCAAAAAAAAAAAAAAAGAAGATTAATACCATATACCAAATACAAACTCAGATGTTCTTCAATCATTGCAAAAATTAGCTTCTGTTGACAATCTTTGCCTGCAGTGACACCAATTTGTTTGATGTTTCTTGGATGACATTCTGCATTAGTTCTTGGGCTGGTAGTCTGGTTTTCCATTTTTATTAGATGTGCAGGATCTATTACCATAAAATACTATCATAATCATTATATTGTAGGTGTAAGGGGGTTTTATAACAGTGATATTAATCTTCTCGGAGTGTCATTCCTTGATGTTTGTTTTAGTTTTTGCTTTGGTGCTTTTTATTCATTTTTGAGCTTTTCTCTCTAGTAATATGAGGGCATAAGCCTAATGTTGAGTTAGACATGCTTTTAGGTCCTATTTGTATCCATATTTGGGTGGATTCCGTAATTGAAAAACAAAAAACAAAATAAAAATAAAATGCAAATCCAAATGGATTTGGATGTTTGGTTTTTCAAACATGTTTTTTCACATTTTATTTATAAAAATAAAAATTCCCATGTTTTAAAATTTGTGAAAACAATATTATTGAAGCGAAGTTCCCTAATCGCCACTTGTTCAATCTATCAATGACTTCTTTCTAATATCTTCTCCGAGTCCCCAAAAATATGGCTGCACTAGCTGGGCATTCTAATTAACTCTCCAATTCCACCAAATCGTCACACCGTGTCACTTTTTAATTCAATGTCATTCAACATTCCATATGTCCTATCTAATCCGATATTGCATTCTTTTATGGCATTAGCTGTCTAATTAGAATTGATTACATAAACAGAAGAAGAATAACATAGTTTACAGAGATCTTAAAATAAATAGCTTAATTTAAAGGGATTGAAGACTAAATGACATAGTTTACAGATACTTAAAAATAAAAATTTTAAATGTTAATTTAAGAATTTTAAATGTTAGAGTGAAAGATGCATCTGTTTCTGGTGTCATATCTGCATCTATTGGATATGATGGTTCGTTGTGGGTTTGGGAGAAATCTAAACCTGATCAGCTTGGTCTAAGGTTGAATCACTTGCAAGGAAAGAGACTCCCATTTCCTCCACTATCCATAGAGGAGTTCATAAAGTCATTTAATGATAGTTAGATAACAAATCCAATCCTTGTTCTTCGTGTCAACTATCAATTCATGAGCCTTTGATTATCGTGGGACTGCCCAGATTGCAGGAGGTGAAAACAGAGGTTGAAAGAGATGTTAACATGATGGGAGGGATGAGCTTTCTGTCCCCCTCCAAGGCTGGCAGGGCTTGTGTCAAAATTGACCTGCGTAAGGCTTTTGATAGTGTCAAATGGGATTTTCTCAAACAGGCATTGACCGGGATGTGCTTTCCTCAGGAATGGATCAATTGGGTTCTCCAATGCGTCCAGACTCCAACTTATTCTGTCTTAGTTAATGGTAGCCCTCAAGGATTTTTTGGATCAAAGTGTGGTCTTCGTCAGGGAGACCCTTTATCTCCTCTTCTGTTTGTCATTGTTATGCAATGCCTTTCAAAACTTATTGAAGATGTAGTTCACAGTGGTAATATTGGCAAATTTATTAAATCTGATATCAATGTGACTCATCTTTGTTTTGCTGATGATTTAATCCTTTTCATGGATGGGAGATTATCCTCGGTCAGCTCGGGTTTATGTCTTAATGCCTTCAAAAGTCAACTTTTCGCAACCGGATTGGAAGATGGGTTCTTGTCCTCACTAAGCATTCCTCTTCACTCCCTTCCTGTCAGATATTTGGGGTTATGTAGATGTCAAACATATTACAGGGGGTTATATGAAATTTTTTCTAAAAATAAATAGCATAGTTTACTTGGATCAATCACTAGATAATATAGTTTATAAAAACTTAAAAATAAAAATTTTAAAGGATAGTTAAGGAATTTCAACTATTTGTTAGTCCAAACAGACGGACATTTGGCGGATGGATTAATAACGAAATAACGTTTGAAGTTAGAGATTTAAAAAGAAATATGAAGAATGGATGAATCGATTACTAAGACATCGTTTGGTTGCGCGAATGGGCAGCTTTTACGATTGTAGAAAGCTGGTTCTGCAATCGTGCAACCAAACAATTTTGCAATCGCAGCTTTCTGCAAACATATTTCAGTCAAATAGTGTCCAAAAGCTGCGATTTGAGAAAGCTGGAGGGAGGCAACTTCCTGCAGAATCAGTTTTAAACTCAGCAATTGCAGAAATTGATGAAGACAAATCCTATGTGTATCCGTGAAGCAAATGGGGATTGTTATAGTCACCCCATGAGTTATTTTACCCATCACATTTATTTTTTTAAAAAAATTGATTTGTTACATTGTATCTCATATCTAACCCATCTACGAGTTCAACATAAATGATATGTCTTTTGTGTTTAAGATGATTCAACATGGATTATGTCTATCATGTCGATCAGGAACCAAACCGATAAATGGCATAAAACACCTGACCCCAAGGACCTTAGACTCGATATGAACCCAACTTGAAGGACCTGACAATCAAAATGGATTAGTTTGAGAGCACTCTAACCTAGTCATAGGACCCAATTGAGTGAACAAAAAACAAAATGATTTTTTTGTTTATGATCCAACACAACACCCATGATCCAACTCAACATTTATAACTAAAAACTGAATATAATTCTAATTAATCATTTAAAACTTAAGCTTTTGAAAATATTTTTACAACTTTTGCCTTTACGTAAAAGCAGAATAATTAAAATTGTATTCCAAATGTCTTCCAAATGCCCTCTAATAAAAAATATAAAAAATCAAAACAGTAAATGACTATTTATAATAAACTCAAATCTATTAATGCAAACTAGTGGCAGAGCCAGAATTTTTATAAAAAGGGGACTTAATGTGACTTATGTAAATATTTTCTAAAGTTATATTATTATATATAAATTTTTTAATTTCAATAGTATAGATTAAAAAATGAATATGTATAATATGAAAAAAAAACTTTCACATAAAACATATTGCTTAATTATTCTAAAAGATAATTATCATATTTTAAAACAATATGTCAAATTTCACATCAATGATTCACAAAATAAGATGTTAAAATATAAATCTCATAAGCAATACATACCTTTAAATTTAACCTCGACAAGGTTTCATATTCTGAAAATGTTGAATGATTTTATCATTATCAATCCAACAATCTCAGTGAATAAATTGGATACCTAGTGATTTGTATCTAAGGTGTTGATTTATATCTTGAATTTTTTTTATATGTTAGCGTATCAGCAAATCATTTATATTTATTTAATTTACTATTGAACCGTTGGGTTTTGATGATATTTGGGAGGGTCTCACTCTCTTTCATCTTCATCTGTTTATTTGTACTGTGGTTCATAAAATAAATATTTAATTGATATGGAGAGCTTGTATGGATTTTTATTGTGATTATTTATAGAGATTTCTTTTTTATAAAGGGAGGGGGGGGGGGGTGTTTCCTTGATTTTTTGATCTTTTAGATACATAAAAAGTGGGCTATTACTGTTAATGTTGAGTATTGGGGCTCATGACCTATGACCTATAGACTATAGGCCATAATAAAAAAGATTTTAGAAATAAAAAAAAGAGCGCTGATACACTCAGTCCATTTGTAACCCCATATACTATCATAACATAGTATATAATGTGCAATCATAGTGTATAGCAAAAATTGTTGTCATTTTTTCTATGCGAAAAAAATACATTAGTGTATCTCAGTATATACTTCATTTCATATAACTGGATGTACTTCAATTGAAGAGTATATAATTTTTTTTAAAAAAATCGACGTGGACTATGATTGAGATTGAACATGTCATTTTAAAAGAAATCCAGGGGGGTCCACCATTGATTCAAAGGATGATATGCAAAAACAGAAAAGAAAAAACCGAAACAAAGAAAGCATTAGACCTGTCAGTGAGTCAAGTTTAGACCCGGACCTGACCCTGACTTGATAAAATATGTAAAATACTACGATACCTAACTTGAAAAATATGAGACCCACTATAGATCTGACCTGAAGGATCTAACAATCAAAACGGGTCAGACTCTGCTTGAACTGACCCAGCCCACGAGGATATGAGTTTCCCTTTCATCACATAACCAGTCAGTGCTGATATGCGCAACAGTGTGTTAATCTGTCCCGCGGAGCACCGGAACCGGATGGCTTTTATCGAGCATTTCACGCTTCATTGGATGAACGTCTCCAGCGAAACCGACAAAAAAAAAAACAGTGCGTCAAAACATTCGCAACAATTCAAGGTAATTTTTTTTTTTTAAAAAAAAATTGTATCATTATATGATAATTCTTCTTTTCATTTTCAATGGGTTAGGGTTTCATTTGCGATATCTAGATGGGTTTTAAAGTTCTTTTTAGTCTTCAAAGCATTAGATTTGTCAATGAAATATGACAATATGAATATCCCCCAAATGTAAAAAATTAGGCCAATTGTTTGTCGTCTTAATTTTTTTTTGAGGGATTAGATTATGTACTGATGATGGGTTGTGTTTGATTTTAGAGGCTGCTCTTTTTTTTCTTTTTCTTTTTTTTGAACCAAAGGCGTACATGTTAATTTTATTAAAGGTGCGTTTGGATGTGAGGTTGAAACTATGAGATTCTTAAAATCTTATGTTTCAAACTCAGCTTTTGAAAAGCTATGTTTTATTAGATTTTCAACTACAAGATTTTTTTGACCTAAAAACGAAGATTGTGGTTTGAAAAGCTAAACGCTGAAAATGTGTTTGGATCTGAGTTTCAGAATTTTTAGCTTTTAAAACGCAGAATCTACCTAAACTCATATCCAAACGGGCTCTAAGACTGATAGACTACTTGGTATAAAAAGTAAAAGTAGAAAGTAACAAAAAGGAGACAAAGGAGGGAAGTGAAACAAAGAAATGTGATGGGATCATTTGTGGTGTGGCACAGAGAATCTCTGTGGGATCCAATTAAAAGGCGCTGCATAGACAATGCAAATTTTGTTTGGTTGTGCATGCTTGTTTTTTTCCTGTAAATTTTATTTAATCTAGGGTCAATTTCATGAAGTGTGCTTTTTTGTAACTTAGGTGGCATTTTGTGTTTGAATCTGTAACACAGGAGGATCTGAACAAGTTTGGCAAGGGAATAAGTGTGGGCCAAGTTGGGGGGTGGGGGACAAGTTATCTTCTTTGTTAGAAAACAATAATCAGGATAAAGTGTGGACATAAATGAAAAGAATTGATGAAAAGGGCTACTTCAAGGGAGGGGGATTTTTATAGATTTTAGGGAATTTCTTCTCAGTCTTCTATTCAACATTTACAGTCTTTTATATAATAGAACCTTTCTATTTGGTTTTCCTGATTATATATGTCTACATTTTGCCACTTCTTTATATATGTTGTTTTTCATCTATTTGAACTCATTTGTATTCCAAATTATATGAAATTTAAATCTGAATGTGAACTCTTGTTGAGATTAGCAGATAAGAATTGTTTGAAGGTTTAATAGTTGATTTCGATGGAAAAGTCTCCTGGTGAATTTACTCCCAAGAAACAGACAGAGGGCAGCAAATCACTGTTGCAAAGCGAGGATTTGTTCAAGGTATAATTCTTGCCCATTTTGTCAAAAAATGCGTTAGATTTTCTGTGTTATGTAGAAGTGAAATGCCACATTGTCATGCTATTAAAATTTCTATTGTGCAGTCTTTAGTTCTTTATCCATAAACACAAACATTGGTTCTTAACATATATATGTTAGAAACATAAAGACAAATTCGTGAACTTCATAAACCCAAAGTTTGTAAACACAGATATGAATAATTTAAACAATTAATATATAAGGTTATATAGATACAAACACAAATGCATGGAACAGAGAAATACACTTTTAATATCATGTATCAATATTACTGGGAGTAAGGGAGATTCGGAAAGTCAAAACTGGGAAGGGATTTAAAAAAGAGGTGAAAAGTACATCCCAAATAAGTTGCTAGAATTTACATGTCAACAATGAACAACATTTCACTCTACACAGAAACTTACCTACAGATTATAAGGCCACAATTTGATTGTTTCTCTATCTGTAGTATGGTTTGAAGCATTTATTTTATTTTAACTTTCGATTTGATTTTGTGGTCATTTCTTCTTGTAGGTTTTGATTTATTTAAAATCTAACTCCAACTTCTTTAATAAAAAAATTTCTTAGAGATGCTTTTTATTTTTTTGTTATAAAGTTGCTCTAAGAAGGTTTTTTTTTTTATTTAGAAAAAGCGGTTTCCAATAAATAGTTGCTTAAACAGATCAACACAAGATTACATTTGTGTATTATTTCATTTTGCATTTCTTTGGCAGTACATATTGGAGACCAGTGTGTACCCTAGGGAACCAGAACCACTCAAGGAGCTCAGAGAGGCCACTGCCAACCATCCAATGTAAGTCATCAAACTATCATGGCATCTTGCATTTAAATCCAGTGTTTTGATTTATTTTCTTTATTATTGTCTTCCAATAAACTAAAATTTGTTGAAGAACTGGTGTCTCAGCCTTGATCCGCGATACTTATTCAATGATGCAACACACGAAAGAGTGTAACAGAGCTACACAGTATTATATGCTTTAAGTGATTGAATCAAATATATCTGTTATCCAGTACCTGAAAGTTTGTTAATAAGATTATACATAATCATATTTGAGTTCAATGTGATCAAAATCTATCATAAAGCTAGCAATGCTTGCCACTCTGAGAAGACACGCATCGAACTGGATTCCGCACATTCTGAAATAGATATGCCCACATTTTCTCAAAAAAAAAAGAAAAAAAAAGTCTAATTTAATTTCTAGCACATGTGAGTTTTTAATAGAAATCAGTGACTCTTGTTGATTATAGTAAATATCATACAAAGCCTCTGAAAAATGGAGAAGAGGGATCTCTATAGGCAAGAATAAGAACAACCATGAAATTAACAACTGACTAACAAACAAAATGAACCAATCCCTACATATCGGTTCCAAACCCACATCCACCCACAGGGCCTTTAGGTGATTTTATCCTCAAAAGGATTTTCACCTAATCTTGCCTCAACATAGTAATGCTTGGTTAAATTTTCTTAATAAAGACTGACCTTTCTTTGAAGACACATTCATTGCGCGATAACCAAATATTTTAACATATTTCATGTGGAGCAAATGCAATAAACTTTGCTTGTTTACTATGATCACCTTTTGTTTTTTCTTCCTGAACCACTCCCATGTGGATTTAACATCTCCAAATTTGTCTTGTAAATCTGATGTCTTGAACACCAATTTGCTAATATGACAAGCAAAGAAAGATGTACCATCGATTCTTCCTCCATTCCATCTCAACTAAAAGATTACCATAATTTTTTGAAAGTAACCACGTGAAACAACAAATCTTCAGTGGTGTTTTCACTTTCCACACCTGTCGAAGAGTCCAAGTTGCCTCCACGTCTACTTGAGGAAGTGTGAATAGCACCATGAGAAAAGGTTGATGATTGTTAGAATGTTATAATGATGATCTTAATCTTCCCCTATTATCTTTTCAAGAAAATAATAAATGGATTTAACTGAAAATCCCTTCCCCAGACATGCCCACCTAAACAGTATCCTTCATTTTCCAAGTCAAGGACCACTTCCTGAAGGGAAGTCAAAAGGGTCATTGCCTCCTCCCCCTCCTCGACGTCATGGAGATCCCTTCAAAGTCTTAGACACCACATCATTATGTGGTCACCACTCACCACACATGAAGGAATCTGTAATTGTGCCCTTCTCGTCAAGCGCCACCCTGAACATATTAGGAAAAAGAATAGTTGTATTCTCCCTCTTAGAATCACGTCCAACCTTTCACAACCCGTGTAACATCTTTCTTTCACCACTTTACACCATGATGTATTGATGCCTCATCTTCCATCAATAACCTCCAAATAATTAGAATCCCTTTTGTTTATTTGCAAACTCATTGCCTATAATGTATAGGATGAATGTCACATATGCTTAAAAAAAATCTGTCATCAGTCATGGAAGAGAGGATGTATATGAGTTGTTTGTAGGTTGAAGATTTAATGAGTCATAAAAGTTGTACTGATCTTTGTCCCCTTTCATGATGCATATGCAACCCTCTAAATCTCTTGCAGGAAAATGATGTGTACTACACCTGATGAAGGACAATTGATGGCATTGCTTCTGAACCTCGCTAATGCGAAGAAGACTATCGAGATCGGTGTCTTCACCGGATACTCTCTCCTCTGGACAGCCCTGTCCATACCTGATGATGGCAAAGTCTCTCCCTCTCTAGCAATATAACTTTGCCTTTTTTTTACCGTTTTCTGCATGGTAGATTTCTACCTATTGATGGAAACTTGAAATGCAGATCATCGCCATTGACACGAATAGAGAGTCATATGAGATAGGATTGCCTAGCATCAGAAAAGCCGGGGTGGAGCACAAGATCGACTTTATCGAGTCTCCGGCACTTGAAGTACTTGACAAGTTGTTAGAAGATGTAAGTCTAATTTTATGGTTATACAGCAAACTGCCATGTGTTTTTCTTGTTGGTTAAGCGGTGAGGCTTGAACCGAAGACCTTATAGTTATAAATTTTATTGCCAACCATTGAGTTATGAATCAAATCCCCTCAAACTACCATGTTGAGCTCTCCATGCCTATTTTAGAATACTTGATGACAGCATTCCATGGGAGGATTTTTCCACCACCACACTCAGTTAATAACTTCATAATACATTTTAGTTCATATTTGAAGCCTAGTTGTCGTACACATTCATACCACTACTCTTTTAAGTTCTCTTGCTTGACATTCTCAGTACTTTATTTTACTTCAACTTTTACCCCCTGTTTGGTTCGTGAATAACTTATTTCGGTATAAATTAATTATACAGGGATAGATGAGAATTAGATGATTTTCTGGTCAGTTGTTTTTCCTTTCTCAGTTTTGATATATATATTTTTTGAAAGACAGCTTTGATAACTTTTTGTCTTTTGTCTTATCAAATTGTAGTTACAATTTTAGATAGACAAGTAGGAATAAACTATACTTGCCTCCCCAGGTATAGTTATCGAGGCTGATTCTAACTTAAACAGTTTATCCGTACCAGAAACATGTTTTTTGAGGTTTAAACCTTCTCCTTCAGGCCAACAACGAGGGAGCTTTCGACTTTGCCTTCGTGGATGCCGACAAGGTGAACTACTGGAACTACCATGAGAGGCTGATGAAGCTTATAAGAGTTGGAGGGCTTTTGTGCTACGACAACACTCTCTGGGGAGGATCCGTCGCCGTCTCCGATGAGTCTCTGGTCCCCGTTTCGATGAGGCCTTCCAGGCGCGCCACAATGGAGCTCAACAAGTCCTTGGCGACTGATCAGCGTGTTCAGTTGTCTCAGGTGGCGGTCGGTGATGGGCTCACAATCTGCAGGCGCCTCTACTGATGTTTCTTTTGTTTTGGTTTTCTGAGACAGTTATGTTGGAAGTGTCTCATAATAAACAGATGGTGATCTTGTTTGTTTTATTTTAAATGACTATAATTATAATATAAAATAAAATGAAGATTGTTTTTGAAATGCTGAAATTTTGGACAAACTTTCTGTTCTTGTATGTGTATCTGTTGAAAGATGAGATGGAAAATGTAATGCTCAGTCCCTTTTTGTAGCATTCATTGTAGCCCGCACACCTTTTTACTTTTTTTTGAAGTGTATTCTTCGACTAAATTTTTTACATTTTTTGTTTGATTGGACATGGATTAGTTATAGATAAAATATGAATAATATATTAATAATTATTTTATATAAAAGGTGAAAAATAATTTGATATAAGTAATTAATTTATAAGAAGTGATGACATGTGAATTTTCTAATACCAGTGGACTATAATGAATGAAATAACACAATTTTTCAGTAGAACATTTCTGACGAAACTATACCTACATATTTCTACCAAACAAACATTTTTTTAAAGCTTATTTACCCTTATTCAATCTTATTTCATATCTATTCTTTTACACAAACATATTTATACCTACATACTTTTCTCATCCATGATTCTAAAGAGCTCGTGATGGAAACAAATATAAAAATTTTGGGGACCTTGTACTTGTCAAAAGTCCAATATGTTTTCAAACAATAAAAGCTAGGGATGATGGCAATTTTCCATAAAACACAGGGACTGTTTCTTAATATATCAGCTCTCGGGGGGACATTCTGTAATTGCCCCACAAAATCTGATGGAATTCTTCGTTATTATTTTATTATTAAAACCACAGCCGCTCTTCAACGGTGCTGATTTCATCACAACAAATATAACAAAAAAAACAACGTTTTTAGGGTTTCTTTGGCCCCTTAAAACCCCTCCTCGCGCACTCTCTCTAGGGTTTATGCGACCGTCTGCTCTGGTGAGTTCATCCTTCAAAACTCTGCCTTTTTCGGTCGAATCTCCTAGAAAACCTAATTTGTTTATTGGGTTTTGTTTTTGGGACTGACCTTTGATTCGTTGTGTTTGAAAAACCAGAGATATTGATTGAGGAGAAAGAAAGAGTTAAGTTTTTCTCAGATCATCAATGGCGATTGTAAGTGTGTTTAAAATTGATTTATTTGAATCGTTATTATTTGGAGCATTCATTTATGAAGTAACTTATTTTATGGTTTGTTTGGGTTTTTTGTTTCTTTGCCAAAGAAGTCTGTTTTCAGCTTTATATGAGGGTCGGAAAAGTTTTCCCTTTTAGATTAGTATGATTTGAAGTGAATTTTTGTTGGTTGAATGAGGTTTTTAGATGTGGATGTTGTTTAGATTTGAAGTTTGATTGCTGCTTAGATTGGTTTGTTTGGGTTTTTGTTTGTTTGTTTGTCAAATAGGCCTTTTTGTGTCTTTATATGTGGGTCAGCGAGTTTTCCCCTTTATGCGACTGAATGAATTCCACAAGTCATAGGTAAATAATGAAATGGTGGAGAAAAATAAAGCTTTTCATGTCAAAGGAGTTAACAAGGTTGATGAATAAGGGAAGAACATAGATAGTTATTCAGAAGATGATTTTGAAGTTGATGGAAATGGCGACCCTTATACAGAGTTTTCAATAGACCTTATGATGATTTTATAAAAAAAATTCATGGAAGGCATCACCAACTTTATTGACTAAAACGGATCACTACATGCAAGAAGCTCGAATGAGAGTTATGAGTGGTTAATGGGGAGGTGTTAATAGTGCATATGTTATGGCTGGTTCATCATTCAATATGCCATTAGCTAAATTTTGGTTCTAGAGAACAATTCACTTTTAGATGTGTTTTGTTTTTGTGCCAAAGTATCAATTGATCTTATTTCCAACTTTTAGTAAATGAGCTTATTTCCTACCTGCCATGATCTATTATTGTCCCTTGAGAGAGACAAAAATGCAATCTTTAGTTTTTTTTCTTCTTATTGTATGCTTCTGTTTCCATTTGTTTAGGCGGTGTATGCCTCAAGTTGTTTTACATATTATCGCATGTGCTTCTTCTCTCTCTTTATCTTTCTATTTATCTTGCCATCTCCTTTGTTACTTTGATGGTTGTCCTCTGTTTAGACCGGTGAAATTTATTTTTAATTGTTTGCAGACTACTGAAGCTGTGAACCCAAAAGCATACCCTTTGGCTGATGCCCAGCTTACGATAACCATATTGGATCTTGTCCAACAAGCTGCAAATTATAAGCAACTTAAAAAGGGAGCTAATGAAGGTGACAGATTAATACTTGGCTTATATTGCTTTACTGCAAATCTTTGTTAATATTTAATATTTTTCTTGGTGGACCTATTTGGACCCTTTGCTTTCAACTCTGGTTTCTCCAGCTACCAAGACACTGAACAGGGGAATCTCAGAGTTTGTTGTGATGGCTGCTGATACGGAGCCACTTGAAATTCTCCTCCATCTCCCCTTGCTTGCTGAAGACAAGGTATTTACTTTCGTTCAAGATACATGTGTTTTTAAATAGTGAATAGACTATATGTTTGGTGCCACCATAATAAGTAAACTTCATTTCCACCGTGGCAGATAATGGCAAGTGTACACAGTTTTTATGGTGGAATGATTATTTGTTATTTTTGTTACAAAACAAGGCAGCCAAGATCCTATGGGGAGGCTGAGATTTGTAGATTACCAGATTACTATTTCAAGTTCAGTGTTACATGTAACTTGCCCAAACCAATCAACATTTCTAACAGGGTGATTTCTGGGTTGCTACTAAGAAAACCTAAAAATCACATGACAATTTTTTTGACAGTAAATACAACAAATATCACCAGGATCATAATTCCACTGGCATCAAAATGCACATATACATGATCTATAAGATACAATTTTAATATAATTCTTAAACCTGAATTTGACTGTGTTGTGGGACAATTAGAATATTAACAGGAACTCTAATAAACTATAACTGTAAATATAAAAAGAAGAATCTTTTAAAATCATTCCATGGTAACAACTATGCTGACTTGGTCTCCAAAACCTTAATCACCCGTAATGGAAATCCGTCCATTAAATGGAAATGGCTTTCATCAAGTGTTGTAGTAGTTCTCTAATAGATTTTGCTTGACCTACGTGTATTTAGACGAGTATTGAATAAGTTTGGGAGTTTGTTGATCAAGATAGCTTTCCTGAAAAAAAAGGATTCTTGCATGGTTTCTGGATGTCTTTCATATTTTTTATTTCCAATGTGACTCTGGGAAAAAATTTGCATTTTTGCATGATTTCTATAGAGTTTCTAATATCTGTGGCATCAAGGATCATTTTTCAAGTGGAATTTATGTATATAGAAAGTTCAAAGGTTGTATTTCTGGTATCCATGCATTAGTCCTGAACATCTTTTGTTTCACCTACAAGTGAATTGCGATTTCGTCATTTGCTAAACCATACCTTGAGAATTTTTTTTATATATAATTTTCTGTCCGTGAGTCGGTCAATGTGAATCTGACATCTACATTACAGAATGTGCCATACGTCTTCGTTCCGTCCAAGCAAGCTCTTGGTCGGGCGTGTGGAGTTACAAGGCCGGTGATTTCCTGTTCCGTCACGAGCAACGAGGGCAGCCAGTTGAAATCTCAAATACAGCAACTCAAGGTGCCTACCCTCTCTGGTTTCTTGTTTGATCTAATATTCTGACATAAATTTTTTATATCAATCCATTCTCAAAGGATTCCCATCAGTTCATGCATGGATGAATGACAAACTGAGTCAATAATGTATAATCAGTGGAGTGTTTTTAACTTTTGGTTAAAACATGTTGTTCATCCATGCACGTGCTGATGGAAATCCTATATATGAGACTTGGTATATTATACTAATATGCTTCTCTAAATACTAAACCAAGTGTGTATACTGATATTCTGTTTCTTTCACAGGATGCCATTGAGAAGCTCCTCATCTAAAATTTACGATGATATGCCGAGTGATGGGTCTCTAATGGAGTAAGCTCTAATGCTCTCCAGAGGCTTGGATGGTGCTGCTATTGTGTTTTTTCCCCCTTTTGAATGTCAGATTTATGTATCAAGGACCTTAGGCAGTGTTAAGGATTGTTCTGATGCCATATCTTTTTATTGTAGTGGAAATCTTTGCTTTATGAACAATAGCAGGTTTGTGATGCTATAGTGAAGAAAGTAACCAAGGAATGGAATTTGTGTTTCCATATTATTATGCCATTGATCCTAGATTACCCTTTTTATTTATGGGTTCTTTTGGTTAGTATGACTAAAGAGTAACCATCTCATCTTGGGTAGGGATGATACTGGGATGAGTTATTGGGAAGAGTATCGTTGTCAGTGGCGTACTCATGATTTTTGTCTAATCAATTATGTGATTTATACATACATATTTTGATTTTTTTTTATGATGTATTTAACCTAATGAATATATTTGATTTATATAAAGAAAAGGGTTTATGTACTCATACAATCGTATTCATACAATTGAATGCATTTTTTTTTCCGAGTTTTCTGTAATGTAAAATATATTGAGATAGTTCAGCATATATTACGTTAGATTATTTTCATTCATTATGTTAGTGATGTGTTGAATGTAAACGGATAAAGTTGTTTTTTTTTTTTTTTTTTTGTTACATAGGTCTGGGATAGGGTGACATTAACATACAAAGACAAGTCTACGACTAGTACTGATTTATATGCCATAAACTGGTGGATGCAAACCCACAATAAACAAACCAGCTCCCAGTAGGGGGCTCAAAACATTTTTTGGTTCTCCTTGTCATCAACAAGGCTAGAACCCTGGCAAACCCTTTGAAAAGGGGTGTCACTCACCGAATGGCCAAAGCCATTGGGGACGAGTTATAAAATTGATTAAGTGTATCAGCACCCTTAACCATTAAGTTTGGGTTCAACCTAGATAGATCTCTTAAACCCAATCCATATAGGATTTGGGTGTGCTCAAGTTCAAGTTGAACCCGATTATTAAAACCCAATCTAAACCCGTTTATTGGGCGTGTTGTTTAGGGTTAAACAGGCCAGAAGACGGTTGTTATTGAAGGCTAAATATTTGGCATCTGCATTTATAATGGGGTGGGTTTGAAAGTTTTAAAAAATGTGTTGGGTGGGTTGGAAATCGGGGTGGGATTCTTATAAATGGGGGTGCATATATCATCCCCGAAATTATAACCTCTATACATAAAGTATTGAGTAGAAATTGTGCATCAATTACTTTGCTCTCTTTTATATTACACACATTCATTTTAG
Source organism: Acorus gramineus (assembly GCA_030737835.1). Taxonomy (NCBI): domain Eukaryota; kingdom Viridiplantae; phylum Streptophyta; class Magnoliopsida; order Acorales; family Acoraceae; genus Acorus; species Acorus gramineus. The sequence continues at coordinate 9,445,762 of CM060854.1, read as the reverse complement.
GGGTAAAATTGGTGTTCAAAAAACATGTGCATATTCATAACAAAGAAGTGGTTATATATCAATACTAAGTTTCCAAAGCTTGTATTCATGGATGCCACAGTACAGTGTGTGGTACACCAAAAAAATCTTTAACCTTGCCAAAAGAGGGCCATCAACAATTCATCCAAATTAACTGGCAACGGTGAATACTGTGAATTTGATGAGCCACTATGCATTTAATGGAAAAATGGGTAAAATTTTCAATGAGGATTCACATAAAAAACTCAGTGATTTGTGTGTAAGACACACTCACCATAGTATAATAATACAATCAATCCCCTTAAATAGGAATAACAGAACCACCTCTTGGTAGGTTGTAGAGGCACTCCATGTTCACTAAGGGAGTGGAGGGTCCCCTGGTGGAGTCGTACTCCTGTTTGATATGATAATATGTTACCAAACAGTAAAACAAAAAACGTAAAAAAAATGATGCATGAATTACAATTTTGTATTCTGCAGATTGTGCAGCTCGGCGCCAGCTGAATCTGCGCAGATATTCTTATGTTTCTTATGATGTTAAAGAGGTCAGATGTTAAAGAGCTCCTTCACTTTGGTTCTAAGGATCGGCGTTTTTTGGCCTCCTCTTGATCCGTTTCGCAAATGTTCCAGCAAACAGCAAAGGGAAAGCTATGGTTGCATCACAGTGAACCTGATTCACCCAAAAAGAATGATATTAAGAACTACTACTACTACTACTACTACCACCACCACCTGCATAGCTGACAGTGTAATAACTTGAATTAACAAACTTTGAAGTCAATAGGGCACTTGGAAAATAGATGGGAGCTTCTAAGGCCTTAAGGCCTCATCCTGTAAGCGGATAAGTGACACAATAAGTAATTAAAGAACAACTTATCATGTTTGTTGTGTTGTAAAAATAAAAAAAAGGATATGAATTCCACATTTCTTTTTATTTTTTAGCTGGAACATAAACTGATATGAGTCCTAATCTTTTAAAACAGCTATAAGGATGATGGAACAGCTGCTTAACCTCCTCCACATAGCATCCATTTGGAATCAAACTGTTTCTGTTTCTGCAAAGTCATTTTTTACATAATCGGTTCCAAATGGGTGTTTTTAAATCTTAACTTTTGATTTTTTATTTTGGTTTTTATGTGTTAGAGGTCAACAAAAGAGCTTTTATGAAAAAACCGATTTATAGTAGCTTTTAGAAAAGACTTTAAAAATTGGTTCCAAACAGGACCACAACCAGCAAGTATCATCACCATATATAAAAATCATAGGATATAGAAGACTCGCACACACCTTCACACTTTGAGCAGTGCCACTTATCTTTCCCCAAGACACAGCCTCATCCGGACATGCCCCAGAATCGCTCCCATCAAACTCTTGTGCAGTATTGATGAAAACTGCATAATCTGTGCCATTACGCATCATATTGGCATTGCAGATGTGGTGCTTTGGCATGCCCCCACCCAGAATTATTATGCCCGTCTTCCTGGATCTCTCATGGATAGCTTCGCCATTCATGGCCGCTATATCTGTTGAAACATTACATCCAAATGCCAACTTTGACAACACAGTGGGGAAAATAGAAAAAAGATTGATAAACCATATAGATAATATACCTTGCACAATATCGATAACTAAACCAGGATTGCGGATTGAGTGGACGTATAACATGTCTCCCAGTGAACCATCAGTCAAGGCTGGGCAGAATACTGGAATGTTGTTCTGTGAAGGTATAGAAATATCAACAAGAAACAAATAACACTTCAAAAAAACCAGAAGCGTATTTTACGTGTAAATAAACTAAATTCTGGACATAATAGAATGAATATGTGAAGGTACTGGCATTTTGAAATGCTTGTTCAGATGAAGAGGTCAACATGTTTTCTTTAGATTCCATGGTGTAAAAAAAAAAAAAATCTTCTTTTGCTGTATGAAAAATTCACACAGTAAATGTCCCAAAGGGGAACAGAACAAATGGTTTTAATATTGTTGATATTTTCACCAACATTATGCCCCATGAAGGATAAGCTCTGAATTTTTGAGATCTAAGCCATGTCGTGACATTCTCTAAAAATTTAATTCATATTGCATGTTTACCTTGAAAGCCCAATACAGGTATGAACTTTCATTATCTATTTCTTGGCCAAGGCGTGCAATCACTTTTGATGGTGTCCAGAGTATATTCTGTGGAGCGGAAAAAAAAGAAGAAAGAAAATCAGTAAGTAAATGACAAGAAACACAGTACCCATTATAATATCATATGAATTCCTATGCCCCTCAAGAGTAGGGATCCTATAAACCATCCAACCACATGATATGACATTCATAATGGTCCTCTAAAGACACACATACATCTACAAACATGGACACATTAATCACACCATATGAGTGACGTGTGCAACACACACTCATCTACATGCACGGAAATACTCGTCATATTATATGAGAGACACACTAGTGACTAGTGAGTTTGGGCAGCATTTGGAAACAATGTTTTTGCAGAAATCATACTTAATCTATTCTCTAAATGCCCCTAGTGGTCCCAGCTTTAGAAAAAAGTGAAAAACAGCTTTCAGTAATTAAAAAAAAAAAACTTTTAAGTGATGTACAAAAATATGCTTCCTACAAAGTTATTTTCAAAAGTTGCTTTAATTTAAATAAATAATAAATAAATAACTCGTTTCCAAACGCTACATTCAATAAGAGACACACTGAGCAAGAAAGACCACATTATGTGGCGTCCAGAGACAGGCCTACAAGGTGCAAACACCAATATATGCATGCCTCATACCACACTTAATAAAATGTAATGGTATACTACAACACTAACAGCTGATCAGGCTGTGATGATGGAAACTTTGAATAATTGATATGTGATGTACTTTTGTTTTAACATTTCCCAGCATGTCATGGTTTATACAAAAGACAACAAATGGCGGACATATGACACCATATATAACTATACAAATCAGAAAAGCCTAAATGCTATATATCTAAACAATTAAAGACTCAATATTTCACCAAATACTATATTTAGCCACAAACAGAAATGGGAAAATAAGATTAATATAAATTGGAAGAACATTAAACTGTAAATTTACAACATATATAGAGTTTACAACTGTATGAAAGCAATGGGATTAAGTATTTATCTGGGCTTAAAAATCTGAAGTCCCAGAAAAACATCAAAAGATCACCTTCTCAGACTGCTCTTGCAGCATCTTGTCAAGGATAGGCATGATCCAATCTTCAAATTTGCAGTAGTTGTCATTAGGCACCAACAAGTTACCAATTCTATTCAACCCTTTTGAACGCAAGAATGCACCAGGTAAAGAAAAATCTCCTCTGAATGTGGGTGCAAGACATTTAATAAGGTCCTCTTCTATGCCACCAGCAGTAGTAACCACTACATCTACCTGCATCAATAACAAGTATATTACAATAGTTTACTTCTTACATAGACCGTTTATGAAGAAAAGTTGATAATTGTATTAATAATATCATGATCAGAAGGCTTGAAAGTGCAGGAGGAACCAGATCATATTATAGTATCTCTATATACCATAATTATTATAAGAATCAAGATTAAACTCAACTACAACCAGTATTATAAGTATTAATTGCCAGGCATTACTCGAGACATAGAATAGCAAGACAATGGCCACATACGTCATGGAACCACTGATATATTTTTTTCCCTTTTAAAAACACTGACACATATGAGAATAGAATAGAATGAAAAGGAGAAAAGGAGAGAGATGAGCAAAGATATTGAAGATTTTCGCAAGGAGAAATTCAGAATTTTCTTAACAAAATAACAAAAACTGAGATAAAATTGATTTTCCTCTCCCAATATCCTTATGTCAACCTCATAAATCTCATCTTCATTTATCTTTTTTTTTAAGGGTCCGTTTGGAAACATGTATGAAAAATAAGATTTTAAATAAAGTGGTATAAATAGACTTGATTCTTGGAAAGCGAATTTTTTTCGCTTTTTAAAAATCATCATTTTTGCACTAAAAGCTGAAAGTAACTTTTTAATTAAGACAGTTTTTTAGAATGCGTTTGGCAACACTTTTTAGCTTTCAGCTTAATTAAAAACGGAATCACCCCTTTTAAGTGTTTCCAAACGGACACAAAGGGAATGTTGGGGCGATGTTATAATTAGAAAGCTCCCGAACAAAAGCATCTTCATTTATCTTGATGAACCTAACAATTTGGAATTCATTATTGATTGATGGATTGACGAACCCCATTATCTTGATGAACCCCAAAATTATTGATTGACGGATTTGGAATTCATAATTTTTCTAATCATAAAAAATAGGCTCCTATGAACTCCAAAATTTGAAATATATATCCTTTAGATCAATAGAAAAATCATATTGAACATAAAAATCCAAACCTTAGGAAACTAATGGATGGTACACCAACCGATGACCAAAATAAATCCACAAACAGGTAATCTAATCCAATCACATTTCCAACTGGATACCTTGTATTTAAGTTGCATTTGGAGTCGATACTAGCATTTAAACCCCAAAGCATGAACTATATCCTAATACCAGTTCAAATAGGACTCTATTGACCTTGAACCACTTCAAATACAAGGTATTCAAATAGGTCATGCTTCATAACTAACCTATTTTCATGGGCAACAAGCGATAAAACTTGTTTGTAATTGATATTACATTAAAAACACTAATATCAGATACAAATGTTTTTTAGATAAGTAATGGATATGATCTTAAATCATTGTCCTTTAGGAGTATCTAAATTCTAAAGTTGGAACAACAATTCTAAAGGAAACTTTGCACATGAAATTATAGCTTGTATCCAATGGCCAACAATAATTATTTCTATGCATTTTGTGGAATGCATGGTGCGTTCAATCCAGGAAACTGAGCTCGGGGTTAGCCGGCTAGCAACCCTCCCCCCCCTCCCAACATCCAATAAGGAGGTCAAGGGATCAAATCTTCGGGGGGGGGGGGGGGGGGGCGGGCACTGATTTGTTTTTTTTTTTTAAAAAAAGAAAAAAATAAATAAATGTCAGGCACCCATCGCGAAATGAATAATGAAATAAACAGAAAGTTCAACTAGTCAATCAGAATTGTGGAGTTACCAATGGACCAAGCACGCTATATATATATTGCAATAATATATGTGCAGGAAGGAACTAAATCCAAATGGTAACAGATAGGTAATTTCCAACAAAAAGAACCATTTATTTCTCTAAGCAGTCAATGCTGAAATCAATAGAAATGAAAAAAATCCTACTACGCCTATGACTAACCAGTCGATGTTGGGTGAGATTCTGAATATTCTCCCGAAGACCTGAGGATATGAGATTGGATGTAAAACCCAAAAATATTTTGCACTTGACAGACTCTCTGTAAGCTGGTTCACGTTCATGATCACTGCAATCTTCTGCCGGCTCCTCATGAGAAAGCCTCCAATCTAACTTCAAACCATGAAAAGAAACATAGGCATTCAAAAGAGTGAAAAAGTGCATAAATTATTAATTCCTTAAAACCAAAAAAAAAAAATCATTTTCCGAGTGAAACAACTATGAGCCAAAATTCATATAAAAGATAACATTATAAAGAAACACAAATAGGAAATAAAAACAACCATGAAATTCCTTCTCTAAATTCATAGATTATTCCTTTCGTGATGAAAGATTGGGCTATCATATTAAAATCGAGCCCCTCAACAAAATGAAGAAGAGAGATATCCGATTACAAAAGAATATTAAAATGAAAATCAAAGGTTACCAAAGAATCCCTTGCCTAAGGAAATGAGATCAATTACCCTCTCCACCTTATCCCCACGACATCAGAACCTTATCTTCTCCTATAAGTAACTTAACTCAAACCCCTTAAAATTGTCATAATGGCGGTCCAAATGTTTTCCTTGTGTGGTCGTTTCCTTTGAAAAATGCACTCAATTGCGGGCAAGACATTGGCTAAATACACTGCATGGGGAATAAGGCCTTGGAACTTAGACTTATTACTATGATCCCTCTTTTTTCTTTTTTCCAAAATCACTCCCACATTTTTCATAATTTATACTTTTAGTAGCAATAACAAAAGCTACTTTATTTGAAACTGTAGACAAGCATTCAACATCACTCCAACTTAACTATTTAAATAAAATAATTCAAAATTAAAAAAATGATTTCCAAAAGCATAAAAATCCAATTTGTAGCAGGCAAATCATCCCAAATTCAAATACAAAATCAGTTTCAAAACCAAAATTACCTCTTCCTCGGAAAAAACAAGATTACCTCAAAAAAAAAAAATCACAACTCCTCACATAATGTAAGATGTACTTCAGAAACAAACAAATAATCACATATTTCTTTCTTGAATATTCAATGAACTTGATCCAACCCAATTACAACTACAGCCAGAAACCCACCTCATAACAGAATTATTACATTCAAAAAATTCAATAAACACATAATTCGGGAATTTTTTTTTTTAAGGTAGCTCGATAATATTAAACAAAATCCATAAAAAACAAAAAAACAAAAAAATGCATAAATTCAAAAATCTTTTATGCTAAAACTTAAAAAATGGATTGAAACCTAACAAGCTCCCATAAAAACTAATTTCAACTAAATTCCATAAAATTTCTGAATTTTAAAAAATACAATAAAGATTCAACTTTTCTACCGTGCGAATCCAAAACAACAAAAAGAAAACTACTTCCTAACCCATAAACAAAAATCATTTTTTGGAAGAAAGAACAAAAACTTTTTTTTTGCAGAGCATATTGTAACAAATATGAAAAACCAAACCAAAAATAAGTTTATTTTTCAACTATATCTAATAAAAAATCCTGACCATAATAAATATCACAAAAAATAAAAAATACAATAAGAACCCCCACAAACAAAATATCCAAAAAAAAAAAATCCTTTTTTTTTCCAACCCTCACCATTTGATTCCAACAAACCCAGAAACTTTTTTTTATATATATTTTTGTAATATTGGCCCAAAAATAAAGAAAGAAGGCACTCTATAAAACAATAAATCCTCAAATAAAAAAAATCCTAAATTTCACAAAACCTCACAAAAATATATATTCAAAATTTCAACAATCTTGGAAAAAAAACCCAGAAACCGAAAAAGATTGTCTTACGTAAAAAAAAACACAAAAGGAGAGATTTTTCATTTTATCTATATAAAAAAAAAACTCCATTTTTGGCCCAAAAAAGATGAAAAAAACGCATCTTTAAAACAAATAACAACCCAAAAAATCCTAAAATTCACAAAACATAAAAAAAATTTCCCTACAATTCAAACAAATCCAGAAACCAAGAAAGATTTATTTACATAAGAAACACAAAAAGGCGACATCTTTTGAATCAGAACACGAACTCACCATCTGATTCACGACGTCGATGGCCTCTCCGAGCCTCGAAGCCTGGAATCCGGTCGTCGACATCGACTTCAGCAACCCATCGAAGTCGACGCCGCGATTGAAGTCGTACCCTTCGATCCTCTCGAGCTTCCCTTCCAGGCTCTCCGACTCCTTGAACACCACCGACCGGACCGCGGAGAGTAATTCCCGATCTTTCGCCGGCGAACTCATCTTCCTCGGCTCCTTTCGAGCGGGGGCGACTCGAATCGCCGATTTATTGGGTTCGAGTCGGAAAAGTGGGGTTTTAGGTATGGTGAATTACCCGAAATACCCCTGTAAGTGTACTTAGGGAATCCAAGTGAGATGCACGTGAACAGATGTTTTGGATATCAAACATGAATTGTGTTCGTATATGTTGATACCAATTTATTTTTACATATTTTAAAATAATTATATTCACTTTTTTTTTTCTTTGTATAAATAAATTTTGATTTTTTGAGACTTATTTCAATGGTGTTCCCCGTCTATTCCCTTATTCAATCAGCACTTAAAATAACACAAAAAAGTGTTGTTACATAGTTTTTTTCAATCTCACGTGCATCAATTGAAAATCACTTGAGCACATACTCACATTAATAATGTATATGTTTTGATAAAAAAAATTTATATTTTTTATAAATGCATTCATACAATTCATTAAAATATACGTTTTATTTTTTTTTTTATAAAAACATGTACTACATGAGATATACTATTTTTAAAAAATTTGAGTTTAGAAAAAAGATTATATGTAATATTATTCAACGCAGAAATTGGTGCAAACACAACATAACAAAAAATTCTCCTCGCCGCGCAGAATAACTGAGGCCCATTTGACAAGAAATTCCTTCCTTTCTTGTGTTTTCACTGATTTATTGAGATTTTTTTTATTTTTAACAAATTGTAGAGGATTTTAATATATTATATTTTTAATTAAAATTAATGAATAAAATATTTATGAAATATTTATTATGTTTTAATGAAAGTTTAATTTTTAGAGTTATTTAAATTTACACATGTGTGTTTTTACAAGGGAATATATATTTACTTTACGGAAAATAAGAGAGTTAATATGGATTTTAGGTAGTCTACGAATGATTATTTGGATTTTCCTTTTTTTTAATCGTTTTTTATTACAAAATATTATTATAAAATAATAATAATATAAATAATCCCACAAAAGCAAATATTCCATTTCGCGACTCTCTCCAACAATTAACAGACGAAAAAACAGTGATTTGGGTTTCTGCCCTTCTTTCCGGTATTCTTTCTAAACCTCTGTTTCTAGACTTGTTTCGATGTTTTGATTGACGGATACCTCTCAAAAATCTAATCTTTACTCGATTTTTTCCATCTCTGATTGATGATTTCAGCTTATACTATCTGGGTTGGAAAATTTTTGGATTTGGGGTATTGGGTGTCTTCGATATCTACTGTTCGAGTTCGATTTCATTGTTGGGTGTGTGAACGTGTTGAGATTTTCCGAGGAGTAGATTACGGAAGAGCTGCTGTGGGTGTTTTTTGGAATTGAAATTGTGATATCTGGGTCTGCTTGTATTGGCTTTAATCTACTGTTGTTTCTGAAGAGAAGCATTTGTTGCCTCTATAAACTTGATTTGATTCAATAAGGCTTAGTTTTGATAACTGGTTCTGATTCTGTCTGTTCATCTGGGTTACATCCCCTATGAATTGTTATGAACGATTCGACTCTGAAAAGCTCATTCAAGTTTGGTTGTCTGGTACTGACATGCATGAAAGATCGTGAATTTCATTGAGGGGGTTTGTTGTGTCTGTAGATTTGATTCAATAAAGCTAAGTTTTCATAACTGGGTCTGGGTCATCCACTCATCCCTACTGTGAGTAAAGGTGATATGTTGGAAGATTTGGATTGTTATGATCGGTTTTGACTCAAATTGGTCATCTGGTACAAAATGCAAAAGATCACGAATTTCATTGAGGGGGGTTTACCTTATTATTAGAGTGATATAAAAAATGAATAGGACAGCATACTTGGTTTAGTGAATGCTGATATCAGGGAGGCCTTTAATGATGAACTCCGCGATGGACGAGATGAATTTGCTTCATCATCCGCCCGCACATCACTTGGTGATGAGAGACATCGGTGAGGAGATTGATCTTGAGATAGGGCCTGGCGAAGATGACCCATCTTTCACAAGCACCCCCCTCGTCGTCTCTCAAGAACCCACATCGTCTGAAGAACCCGAGGAACAAAAAGCTCTTCTATTGGTCTCTCACACCCCGAGTGAGGACCAAGACTTGACAAAGCTTCAGCAGATGAAGAGGAAGAAGAAAGTGGTGAAGAAGTGGAGGGAGGAGTGGGCTGAGACCTACAAATGGGCTTATGTTGACATGAATGAGGGCACCACGAGGATCTTCTGCTCGGTTTGTAGGGAGTATGGGCGGAAGCACAGGAGGAACCCATATGGCAATGAGGGGAGTCGGAATATGCAGATGAGTGCGTTGGAAGAGCACAACAATAGCCTTCTACACAAAGAGGCGCTTCGGCTCCAAATGGCTTCCAAGGACAAAAGCTTGCCCATTGTTGACAGACCCATATACGTAAAATGTCAGTATCCACTTTATGTTATACATGTATTATGCATTTTCCTCATTTTGAATGTTGTGGTTGAGTGAAACTGATCTTCTTCAGGCATGGTATTTTAGTGTAGTAGTCTAAGAGTCTTGTTTATTTAGATTTTTGTGTATGGTCTAACTTTTCTTTTGATGTTTTTGATAATGCTTCCATTTGAAATTTCATGTTTTCTGTAGTGACTGATATCTCTAACAATATAAAACTCAAAATACATCTGTAAGGTGTCTATTATGATAGAAATTCTTTTGCTTGATTTTCTATCTTCTAGATCGCATGATTCCTCATTCTTAAGAAGGCCTGTGGGACATCTCGAAAGGCCAATCTGTCAAGCTTTTTTTTTTTCAAAAAAATCTTTGTACTTGATTACTATTGGTTAATATCAAGGCATGATATGCCTTCATATCCTTGCACAGTTGCCCTGAATTCTCAAGGATATCTATGTTGAAAAATGATTTGAACAATAAACTTTGTCAACAAAACTCTCAACGCGGCATACCTAATTGTGATGTTGAACTGTGTATCTGTACATGGACTTGAACTGGAACCTGAATCACACTTTCCTAGTACATTAATCAATTTAGCGCATCTCTTATTCTAACTCCTCCATGAAACTCCATCAACAACCATGCCCTTGGATCCAGTTAGGCGCGTGCCAGTCAAATAACATGATGAGATAAATGCCTTGACAAGACCACTGATATAATGAGGTGCTTGGGGGCCAGAAATAGCCTCTTCAGATTGAATCCATGTGGCTTTGTTTTCCCTGTTTTGGGCATCTATTTTCTTAATTAGAATGCCTATCATCTTCTTCTTCAAAAAAAAGTTTCCATACAGAAGAATTTTTTTCCCCCTTGTGTTGTCCGACAAAATATCAACTGGCCTGATCTTGAACTTGCTATATATATATATATATATATATATATATATATGTTTCGGGTGGGATGGGGGTTTGGGAGTCCTTGAAGAATTGCATTATGGTTTAAATCCGCACCATTCTCATGATGTGATGTTTTGCTTTATTGACCACACTCATAAAACATGAAGGTTCATTGGAAAACTATTTCCATGAATGACCGTTTGAGCTTTCGTAACAGAAACCTTTACTTTTAATGTTCACATAATCATTAGTTGATTCACCCTGAAGAGTTGACGTCTGCTTTTGTTTCTTGGTGCGCAGATTCAAATTGCATTGTGCATGTGTAGGACACTAAATTTGTTCTTGTTCGAGGTCTTTTTGTTGGGTATCATTAATAATATTATGTGACAAATCTTATATGAATTGCTCCTATCTTTCTTTCAAAAAAAAATGTGACAACTATATTTGTTTTAAGGCATCTGCTCCTGCATCTTAATAAACATCAAAGTTGTGCATTATACTCATATCTCATAATCTCATTACCAATTTCTCTAAAAAAATTTAATTGCTTTTCTCTGAAACTTTGCAGCTCTTATGTCCAAAACGGCTGGTTCTATAGTTGAGGCTGTGTTTAGGAGAGATCCTCATGATGTCGAGTTTATCCAATCCGTGCAAGAAGTCGTCCATTCATTAGAACCAGTTTTGGTGAAGAATTCTCAGTTACTTTTCTTCTAGGGACAACTTATGATATTTATAAAAAAAATTTACATATTTCACTTGGGAATTTTAAATTTTCTTACACAATTTAGTATGTCATTCTGTTATATTTCAGATATGTTCACATACTGGAGCGGCTGTTAGAACCTGAAAGAATGATAGTATTCAGAGTGCCTTGGGTTGATGACAAGGGAGAGCCACATGTTAATAGAGGTTTCCGTGTGCAATTTAGCCAAGCATTGGGTCCTTGTAGAGGAGGTCTTCGCTTTCATCCGAGGATGAACTTAAGCATTGCCAAGTTTCTTGGGTTTGAGCAGGTGACCTTTTATGGCTTGTTTTAACACCCCCCCCCCCCTCCCCTTCCCCCTTCTTATTAAAGATTTAATGATTGTTGCATCATAAAAAACCTTGCAATCAATTATATATCAACCTTGTAAGAACATGTGACCTGCACTATGATGGAAGACCATTATGTGAGTAGTAGGATTATAATTGGTGTCTTATGGTACAATGGTAGTATGCGCAGTTTCCATAACCAAGTCAAATTTCAAAGGACTTTAATATGTTTTTATCTTTTTGTTGAAGATTTTTTTTTTTGGTGTGAGAGAGAGGTGGTATGTGGTCATATAATTTATAGCTTGAACAATTTACCTTTCTTTTCTATACAATTTAGACTTAGTGACATTCTGGTTGTCCCTAATGTTCTGGCCTGATTATAGTATACACTCAGATTCCACCTCCCAAGTTTCATAAAGATGTAATTTTTGCATCCCGAATCCCATATCGAACTGCATGCCATCAATCTAGCTGAGGAAAGCTGCTTTCATTTGGTATCTTCTGACTGGATTCGAATTATGTATTTATGTGACAGTTTTACTACCATCTATGGATCAACCTATAGAGTAATATGGGGCATCCGCTACCCAACAGACAGTTGTGGCATGAGCTATAGAGTTTAATATAGTTTATCTACCATTTCATGTTGCACATGCAAGATCTATTATCAAAATTTGCTAGTCTTGGATCAACTTTGATGTGCTAACTTTTATGCTGGTGGGAAATAAAAATCATAGCTAATGATATAGACAATTTGAAATGTTCTGTGCCTATTGCTTATTGAGGTGATAAGATTTTGAAGAGAGGAACCAAGCACGTGGTACACCCTGCGATTTTTCCAAGTTTTTTGGAATGCTGTCAAGAAGGATGTGGTGGACATGTTGAATGAGTTCCACACTTGTCGCCAAGGATGTGCTTGCCTCAACGCAACATTCATAGCTTTGATTTCGAAGAAGAGTGGTGCAGAGCGCATCGAAGACTTTCGGCCTATTAGTCTTCTTAATGGTGCATGTAAAATCATAGCCAAAATCTTGGCAAACCGTCTTCGGAATGTGATTAAAGACCCATCAGTGTTTATCAAAGGTCGGTCTCTTTTTGATGGTTTTCTTATTGAACAAGAATGTGTATCCGGGGCTCACAAAGGGAAGAGAAGGGGCTTCTTGTGTAAACTTGATTTTGAAAAAGTCTACGATTCTGTACGTTGGGACTTTCTTTGGAAGCTCTTGGAGGATTATGGCTTCTCATCTAAATGGCGAGGGTGGTTGAAGGAATGCATCGCTACGGTTCAAATATCGATCCTTGTTAATGGGAAGGTGGTTAGCTATTTTGACTCGGGCAGGGGCCTTCGTCAAGGGGACCCACTTTCCCCTTTCCTATTCATCCTCATGGCGAATGTTTTAAGTAGAATGATTCATAAGGGAATGGTTGGTGGTTGGATCCATGGCCTTGAATTCCTTAAAGGCGGGTCTCATATATCTCACATTCAATGTGCCGATGATACCATTCTTCTTTGCAATGCTAGAGAAAGCAACCTGGAAAGTTTCATTTACTATTAAATGCTTTGAAATGGTTTCCGGACTAAAGGTCAATCTCCTTAAAAGCAATTTGGTGGGGATCAACATCTCGTTTGATGAGGTGGTTGCCTTGGCTTCAAGGATGGGGTGCAATGCGTCGAAGTTTCCGATCAAGTATTTAGGCCTCCCTTTTCATACTCAGAATCTCCGGAAATCTGATAGGGGGCCTCTAATCCAAAGATTCGACAAGAAACTTGATGGGTGGAGGGGTCGTCTTCTTAGCTTGGGTGGCCGATTAGTGCTTCTCAAAGCGGTGCTCACGAGTCTCGCTCTCAATTTCTTTTCTATTTTCAAGGACCCTTGTGGGATCCTAGGGAAGATGGAGAAAATTCGTCGGAGATTTCTTTGGAACGCTACCAAGGAGGGAAATAGGAAGTTTCATCTTGCAAGATGGGATATTGTTTGTGGTGCCAAATAGGATGGCGGCATAGGTTTCCTTGATCTTCGTAACATGAACAAGGCCCTCTTGGGCATATGACTTCGGAGATTGCTTGACGACCCAGAGGCCTTGTGGAGTAGAGTGATCCGTGAGAAATATTAATTGGTGTGCACGAGACTTTCCCTTCTTCCTCGGCATAGAGCCTCTATCTCTACTGTTTGGAGGAGTATTTTGGAAGGGGTTGAGGAGATAAAGGAGGCCATCCAACTAGTTCCTGCGAACGGTGTGGCAATCCGCTTTTGGAAGGATGAGTGACTCAATGGTTCCTTACCAGTATGTCTATTTCCTAATCTATTTCGGGTGGCGTTTAATGAGGACGATCTCATTTGTGATTCCTTCACTTGCGATGCCAATTCTATTGCCAAGGCTCCATCGTGATCTTAATGATGAGAAAATGGAGGATCTCATTTCATTTCTTGAATGCCTCCAAAAAGTCTCTCTTAACCTTGAGGAGGACTCGGCTGTTTGGAGGTTGTCCCCTCGGAATGGTTCATCTGTTTGCTCTTTATATCAGCGGCTTAATAATGGTCCACTTCCTCACCTCCTCTCAACTCGGTTTTAGTGTTTGATTTGGGAATCGCTCTCTTCGTTGAAGATTGGAGGGTTTATGTGGCTCCTTTCTATCAACAAAATCCTAACCAAAATGAATCAGGGGAAATGGTCTAGCGACAGGGATATATTATGCAGTTTGTGTGAAGTTGAGGAATAATCGAGAGACCATCTTTTCTTTACTTGTTCTTTTAGCACCCAAATGTGGAAGAAGGTCGGGGAGGCTATTGGGACTTCTTGTTCATTTTCGGATATGGAAAGAATGTGGAGATGGTTCCGGGATAGTCGGAAGAAAGGTGATTGAAGCACTCGTGCTGAGTTCCAATGGTTGGTTCCTCATGCTACATTGGTCCATTTGGCTAGCACGCAATGAGGGAGTTTTAATGCAAAAAAGAGTGTATTGGGAAAATACTTGGATCGCCCTCTCCTCGATGCTTTTGGATTGGCTCAAATTCATTTTAGAGGAGCCTTCGCCGATTTCCTTAATGGGGTTTGCTTGGGGGAGAGGATAATTATCATTCGGGCTTGTTTAATTCTTGTATTTTTATTTTCTTTTTAAAAATGGAAGGAGATCCTTCGTCTCCTACCTTTCGGGGGGTTCTTGGAATAAGATTCTCCTATATTTCCTCAAAAAAAAAAATGTATGACATTTATATTATGCTAATTTGAATGTATGCTTTGTGGGGTTGTAAGTTGTATAATTATCTGTCTCTTTGTGGTTTCATTCACTCCATTTGTTAGGTTATTTATTATGTTTTTCTAGTAAAAAAATTAACCAATCTGGATAAACATTTTGTTTTTGTGATGATTCTATGAACATGTATCTTCCACAGACCCTAAAAAATGCTCTTTCGCCTTATAAACTTGGAGGTGCCGGGGGAGGAAGTGATTTTGACCCAAAGGGAAAAAGCGATAACGAGGTATCAGCTTTCTTCATATGTGCATATTATCAAGTGTAAATGATGGCCTCTGCAAAAAAATTGCATATCTGAAGTGCTTGATACATATCCTTGCAGATAATGCGTTTTTGCCAAAGTTTTATGGATGAGTTGTATAGATATTTGGGTCCTGATCAGGTAAGGAAAAGTATTTGCTATTAAGAATTTACCTTGCTATTAAGCACCAAATTTTTCAATACGTGATTGCAGCAGTTTTTATATGTGATGGTTCTTATTTTTAAGTATCATGTTTATTGTAGGATCTTCCTGCAGAGGATATGGGTGTTGGTCCTAGGGAAATGGGTTACCTCTTTGGACAGTACAGACGCCTTGCTGGTGGTCACTTTCAGGTATTTATTAAACTTATGAAACAGATACTTGATACAGGTGGGTCACTTTGGAACTATCCTTTCCTTGTGTTTATTTCTTCCAATTGAATGATTAGATTGTAATTGAAAACTTCAGGTTATATTGGATTGGTAAATAGCTTTGCTGAACTCATAAGAGAAAGATTACCATATACAGTGGGATTACATCATCTCTGGTCATTTTTTTCCACTTCAATAATTAATTGCAAAACCGAAAATCATGACATTTAGTTGGTGGATTTTATTGGTCAAGCACTCATTAATAGAATCTCTATTAGACTGGCATGTACTGGAGCTGTCACAGAAGTTGGATGATGCATGTTATAGTATATTGTTTACCCTGAAATGTTACACTTGTACATTTCTGGAGTGTGATATTGCATTTTTTTGGTATTAGTTAATAAAGGATTAAGCTCAAAGATTATTTTGCCAATCGTAATCCATAATTACATTTGTTGTTTATATGTACTCAATTTGAACAACTTTGCTGCCAATGTTACATTTCTAAATCATCTAAAATTGGAAGGCTCATTCCAGGACACCTTAACAATCTTGTTTCCAATCATCATGAGCAGCAACCAAATCTCTAGAATTGACCAAAAAGAAAATACAAAATACAAAAAACAAAACAAAAATTAAAAAAATGAAAAAAACTGATAAAATTCTAGAATTGATAAATTGAAATGCCTTTCAAAATCCTTCTCAAAACAATCCCTTGAATATCTTATTCATTTGCAATCCTTAGATTTTTGTTGGTATCCTTTCTTTGCAGGGAAATTTTACAGGACCAAAGATCTTCTGGTCTGGTTCTAGCCTCAGGACTGAAGCTACTGGATATGGATTGGTACATTACTTCCTGGATTGACTCTCCTTGTTCTTTCCTTTTTCATATTTTAGTTTAACCTTGTGTTGGTTCCCCCCAGACTGTGCCCCTTTTCTACAATTTTTTCTTAGTCTGTGTTTTGTTATTTTTTGCTTGAAGCCTTACAACTTTCACCGTTCCCTTTTCTTTGTGGGCAGGTTTTTTTTGCACGTCTCTTACTGGCGGAAATGAATAAAGAACTTAAAGGACTAAGGTCTCTCTCTTCAACATAAATTGTTTTCAAAGAAAGAATGGAGATGGATGTAAATCTTCTCTTTTGGTGTGACCTTAATATCACACGGGAGATCCACATTTTCATAGTGCCACTGTACTTTTTCCAAGCATTTCTTATACAATCTTTGAGGATGATATAATATTTAACTCCTTTTGCAAAATATATGACAGTGAATGTTTTCAGACAACAAGTGGGAGATATAGAAATGTTCAATTTTGCCTGGATAACAGAGTGAATTTTTTCAGAAAACAAGTAGGAGATATAGAAATCTTTTTATTATCATGTCACAAATGCTAATCATGGCGCCAGCACGAACTTTATCATATAATACTTTCTGTCCATCTTCAGTATAGCTTAGTTTACTATTTTAGACATTTTTTTTTTTATTTTGTTGGCCTAGGCCTTTCTGTTAATGTTATTAATTGTCCTTTACATCTACAGATGTGCAGTGAGTGGTAGTGGAAAGATTGCAATGCATGTTATTGAGAAGCTTCTTTCTTGTGGTGCAATTCCCATCACAGTTTCAGGTGACCTGTTACCTCTTGTAGGACTGTATAAAGCCGATTCAAGTGAAATATCATGGGCTTAACTCGGTTTATTTGTTTCTGCTAATTAGACTCGAGTTCAGCCTGATTGAAACCATAAGCCTATGCTCAACTTGTCTCAAAGATAAGCAAGCCAAGCTCATTGCTGAGTTTATCCGAGGCTTGACTAGTTTAGATTATTTGGGCTAGACTGTAGATGAATTAGGCTTGATATACAGTCGATTCGAGTTGCAAGATCTATCATGAAGTGTTGTATGATAACATTTGATATTTAGGAATACTGATACCATAGTGGATACATATATAAGCAATAAGCACTATTTATGTTTGAAACTTACCTAATGGATACTGTGTCAAGTTGAGCATTGAGCAGTGAAGCTTCATTCATCATAAATGAACTAGTTCAAGGGTGAGCATGCACTTTCTTGAGCTTGTATTGCTATCACATAAGTCTCACTAATAGGGAACTGTCCTTGGTATATTTAGCAAATGAACCAGTAACCAGTTTTGAACAAGCTATAAAGGATCTGAAACCAAACTGCTCATGAGTGGCTCAGTTTGCTTGCCACCTCTCATATTTCAAGCAATTAATGGCTGTACTCAATGACCAACTTGGTGGAAGTTATATGCATACCTGACTTCACAAGTATCCAGGCCTCCATTGATGAGAAAGAAAGTTGACATATCATCACTTCTTGACAAGCAAAAAAATTTGACATGCCATCACTTTTTATAGTTCTAATGAGAGAGCATGTAACTTTGACTAGGAGGATTAGCTTTCAATGGATAAATTAAGGCTAATTGGGTTTTCTCATTCTGCATTCATTGGAAATGTAATCATGATCCAAGAAGAGATTCTATTTTGGTGTCTAAATGTAATTGTTATTCAAGAGCAGATTCTATTTTGGTGTCTGTCTTTCATTCCTAGCATATTTAGTTCATTATGAAAATCACTTCCATGGATGTTTTGGATTTTCAAAATTCTGGTAATGATGAAATTAACTCTAATAAGATTAGGTCTGTCAGATCAGATACCAATCAAATACCTCGCTATCTGGATAATTTGAAAATCAATTTGGATATGGATGTTAATATTCAAATTCAATTTTTTTTGTATTTGAGCATATGGAGATATTTTTAGATAATTAACAGGCCTAAATGGGGACACTCATGCTTGTTTCCTTGAGAGATCGGAAGAGAGAAAGAGGGTGTCTTTAAGTTGGTACTAGTTTTTACGAATCTAGGTCTTTGGATTATATAAAATATTATTTTATAGGGAAAAATCCATATATATAATATATTATTATATGCATTAAATTCAAGTATTTTTCAAAGTGATTATATCGATATTTAGAATAAAAAAGATGTAGGTATACGATAATTATTTGAATTTTTGGATGTGGATATGAAGCAGGTAATATTTCTTGGATAGTTGACAAGCTTAAAGAACATGATCTTTTTTCCTGAAATTGTAACAAGGTGGTCATCTACTACCTGAAATTCAGTGATGGGTTTTGGTCGTTGATGATTCTCCATTCAAATGATTCTGGTTCATTCACAGATTTTGATGCATCTCTCCATTGTGCTAATATGGGATTGTCCCATCGAATGTGTCATTATTTTTTATGTTATGTTATTTATTTATTTTGCAAACGAGGGATGGTAAAAGATGTTTATTTTTAATGCTGGTACCATTGTTCTCCCAAAAAACCTGAGGATTTTCAGGTTCCCATCAATGAATTGTCATTGGTTGAAAATGTGAAAACCAAGAAGGGAAAGTCTAATGGATTGAGCTCATTGCCACTGATTGTTAGGTCACATGCATTTTTTAAATATTTAAGCCATCTTTCATTCTTCCACCAAGGAAATTGATTCAAGAGTGGAGAAAGAAAAGTGAGAGATTACATGCATAATTTAGGTTTTCAAAAATATGTATAGGTATATCAGGACTGCTCTGGAACAGTTGCTCACATGTTGATATCTTTATGTTTTAACAGATACAAAAGGTTATTTATTGGATGAAGATGGGTTTGATTATGTTAAATTTTCAGTTCTAAGGGACATCAAGGCTCAGCAAAGAAGTTTGAGGTGCAGACATGTTTTTCAATCTTGTGATGCACTTCTTTATTTGGTTTTCCATATTAATTTTAATTCCTACCAAATTTACTGGTTTGTTAATTCGGCACTCTGCAGAGACTATCTGAAGTCATATACGCGAGCCAGATACTTTGAGGATGCAAAACCTTGGAATGAACGGTGTGATATTGCATTTCCTTGTGCCTCACAAAATGAAATCGAGAAAACTGATGCCCTCGGTTTGGTTAATTCAGGATGCCGTATATTGATAGAAGGTATTGTTCTTTAGTGTTGTACATTGTATTTCTGTAAGTTCTCGTGTTGTTCCCTCTGCCACCTAATGCTTTCCATACAGGTTCAAACATGCCTTGCAGGCCACAGGCAATTGATATTCTGAGGAAGGGCAAAGTTTTGATTGCTCCAGCAAAGTCCGCTGGTGCTGGAGGGGTATGAAATTACTTATACTCACCTCAATTCTGCCTCTTTTCCTTCTAGTTTATAAATATCTTTTCCATGTTGATATAAAGTATTATATATATATATATATATATATATATATATATGATGAGGAACCCCAATGGTAGTTTGGAAAAACGGATATACAAAATCACCTACAAACCCTATGCATCAGGTAATCCTGGGGAGATTAAACTCCGACATCAATGGGAAAGTATTTTATTTCTACACTACTATCGCTAATTCATCATTCCTTCTTTACCATTTGCTTCAGCCTTGTGACAAAATAGTTCTTTCTTTGCTAAAGCAGATGACTGCAATACTGATGATGGTAATTTATATGGAAACAAGCCATCCCCCTTTAATAATTTCGCCTAACCATACTCTTGTAGAATGTTTACATTGCATTAAAAAATTTAACGTTCTTTATACCTAGCTAGGTTACTCCAATGAAATAATTAATAATAAAATGGCATTTGATTGCGAGGTAATAGAAAATGTTCCTATGGGGAGTTTATACTCACATAATTAATTGTACAAGTGATGGGATTGTAATTTTGTTGGTCATTTCTTGTGAAATATGATATCTGAATTCACTTTCTTAGAATTTATATTTTCAAGTTTTGGATATAAATTTCTTCAATACTCTTTGGTGAATTTATAACCGATTCTGAAGCAGGTTGCAGTGGGAGAACTTGAACTGAATCATGAATACAATTTAATGCACTGGTCTGCAGAAGACTTTGAGAGTAAATTGCAGGTATGTTCCAACAAATAATTTTCTAAAGTGGGGTTCTTGAGACTTTTTTTTTTTGAAGAAACGGTAGGCTTTCGCCCTCATATAATATCATTATAGAGAGAGCCCAAAAAGGGGAATACAAACAGAACCAGAGACACTTTCTAGAAGAGAAATCTACAAGGAGTGCCCCACCCCTCCCCCCCCCCCAAAAAAAAAGGGGGCTCTTGAGACATTGAAGAATGTTTCCCTTTTTGGTGTCATTGTTCCATATTGTGCCTCAGTAATCCATATACTGATGACTCTTGTTTGGCCCCACTGAACTGCCTATAGAACTAGAAATTTGTTTAATTTTTTATAGTTATTATTATTATTTATTTTTTTGAAGAGAAACTCTGATGTTAGTTGGGAAATCCCGGGTGCACATAATCACCCTCAAACCACATGTAGATATAGCAAAATTCTTGTGTCTCATCCAAATCGTTACCCCAAGCAAGGCTCTTGAAAACCAAGTGTTTGTTCTGCCTGAAAATCAATGAATATTGATCATCATTACTGCACTTCTTAAATAAAAAAATATATGTTGTGGAGTTATTTTTAAGGGTTTGATTCAGGCATTAAACATGTACACAAAAAAATCAGACCTATTGCTTTCACTCACTTCCTTTCTTGTTCTCTTCTGGCAGGAGATGATCAAACAAACATATGAAAAATCTATCAAGGAAGCAAATAGTTATGGATTTCCAAAGGACAGCCCAGAGTAAGTATATTTTTTAAGACATATTTCTGTATATAGGAATATATGATGAGACGCATATTCACTTTCTTTGCTATAAATGAAAATCCATCCAAGAATGGAAGTGCTTTGATTGCCTTCTTCATCATCCATATATTAAAAAAGATGTGCATCTAGGAGGCCCATACACTTCAATGAATGTCCAATACGCGTCAAAATTCAGAAATAGTGAATTTTGTACACATGTTGGATGCTGGATGGACACCGCGTGTTGTACGACATTAGAAATTTTTTTCTTCTTAATGTTAAAATCTTAATGGAGGTGATGGGTGACACAACATTATAGTTATATCAACTTTTTATAATTTATGGAAATATCGAAATAATCCCCTTGTAAACTGTCTGAAATCCATATAACCCTCTAACTTTTCTCAAAGTGCATATAACCCTTTGAAAACACCTATGTAAATCTAAATAACCCCATGAGTTAAACTTCTATTTATAGATGAGGAATATTTTACGAATATTCACTGACTGAAAACATAGTATACCAAAAAAACCCTCTACAATTTATTAAAAATACAGAAAACCATTTTAAAATGACGATTTTACCCGTGTGGATAAATTATAAAACTCTATCAGAAGTAAAATCATCATTTACATATGATTTTTTGCATTTTTAACACTTTATAGGGGATTTTTGATATATTATGTTTTCAGCAAGGGTTAACCAGACTGGATATTTGCAAAATAATTATAATCTCTCAATGAAAATTTAACTCAGGGCTATTTTGATTTACGTAGGTGTTTTCATAGGGTTATATGGACTTTAGGAAAAATCAGGGGTGGATTTCAAGCAGTTTCCAGGGGGTTATTTGGATTTTTCCCTATAATTTATGGATGTGCACTCAATTTTTCCAAATAATCATAATACAACCATTACTTATTTATTTATTAACGTGTTTTTTCCTTGTCCGTGTACTAGTTTTTCAAGATTTGTTGTATCATCATGTCACTGTAGTTGTATTGGGAATTGCAAAAACCACTATATGTGAATCCACTCTATCTTCTAATCCAATAACACCTTCGAAGTATATGGGATGGTTGACTGGCATCTGAGTAGACACATTATATGATCATAATACCTCCAGTACCTGATTCAGTGTTCTACATTTTGTCTAATTTAACTTACATGAGTTCCAAAAAAAAAAGATTGTAAATGATTGGATCAAGAGATGATTGCCACATTAATTTCATAGGAACCAAGAGAGCAGTTGTTATGATGATTCAATGTTTATATTTTCTTTTTTTTATACTGTGAACAGGGCTCTTGTACATGGTGGAAATATCTCAGCCTTCTTAAACCTCGCTCAGGCTATGAGTGACCAAGGTTGCGTTTGAATGCATAAGAGATTGTGATCCTATACAGATTCTCCAAAAACGCGTGAACAATTGTGAAATTCAACCTTCTCAACATGGCAAAACCATCTCATCCAAATAGGCAAAACGCATCGCAACCAGTTCATCGCATTGATTTCTATGCCAGGTATATATTTACAAATGTATTTTCTTCATCAGAAGGGAATGCCTATTATTATATGAAAAATTCGCATGTTATATCTTTTTGCATTCTGAAATTCTTCCAAAGGGGGACTGAAGAGTGGGAAGTCCAAAATGTGTTTCAATTGTTTCAGTCACTTGAATGGTTTGGAAAATGAGATACATAAATTTATTATAACTAGATTGATCATTGATGATTTCTTGGCTAAATAGTCATCGGCATGCTTGGGATAGAATAGGTATAATGTATCCTTCAAAAATTCATTTTGTTCAGCTGCCTAAACTTGTCTTTGTGATAAGTTCTGTTTGGTTAGATTTGATATATTTTCCCAGGAGAAATATGTATTTCACCACCCACGTGGAATAAATTTACCCACATGGAATAAAGCTGAATATGTATTATTCAGCTTTTTCGCTGAATCAGTTATCATCCTTTTTTATTCCCCTTTTTTTTTGTTTTTTTGTTTTTCTGCAATGAAAATTATTCTGATAACCATGATCAAATCCAGAGTTCTATGTAGCAAATTCAATACACAATAAAAGAGACTATACTTAAACTGATCTTAGGAAAATGTCAAAAGATATTTGATTCCTGCAGTGAAGACATGTTTTAAATTTTTTCGAAGGTATACACTGGTTAAGCTCGGATAAGGGTGGTATAAGAATGGATAGAGAAAATAGCTGCTTGTTTGTAGAGTATAAATTGATATTACTAAGTCAGTTTAAACAAGTATAAGAGTGTATTAACAATTCTAAGTAACCCTTAAGATAAATTATATTCAGTTTATCTATTTTCATGGGTTCACATATCAAATTAACTTTTTATACCTTATCACATCAAGTCATCCATTAACACCTCTTATACATTAAAAGGTTCACATCTCAAATCAATTTGCATTCTATTTATATTTTATTCTTTGTCAATCAAACAACTTATCCTTTATTCTTACATTTTTCAATGAGAATAATAAAAAACACAATCAAACAGAAATTTTTTTATTCTTGTATGAATTGTTATCTATACTGGTATAGTTATCTATTCATAATAACTCAATTCTTCAATCCAACCGGGGGGTTATAGACTAAATTATATTTCACATATCATAGAAGAGTTCAGATACCAAAGATAACTTTCATGTGTTATTTTTCACAATGATCCCTTAAGATTGATAGCTTGGTGAAGACCTTGTATTGAGTCCCTGATAACCCACGTTTTCATACTAATGGTCTAACCCATTGTAGATTAGAGACTTTGTAGTTTATTAAGTCTTTATAAAAAAAAAAATTTGAATTTTTTTGAAATTATATTTACAAAAAAAAATGTAAAATACTTGTATGAATTAAATGCATAATTTTTATGTTTTGTTGAAATAGAATATATATTAGTATTACATAATATACATTGCCTCAAGTGATTTCATATTACTAGATCTAGATGACCTTCCAGTCTTTAGAGAATACAGTGTGTTGTTTGAAATGCACTCTTTGTCCTGGTCTGATATTGAGATAAAAGGGTTAGGATAAGAAAATAATTGAGATAAATCACATGTTATCCCATATGGTATAAGAAAAAAAAAAGATAAAGCATGAACAATTGTTCTTATTTTGAGAAAAAAAATAGAGATATTTTGTTCTAGACAAAATGTGGAATAGACTTTATCCTTATTTTTTAACCCCATTTTGTAAAACATAGACAACATTTATAACTGCCCTTTTCAAAAAAAAACAAAAATAAAAAACTATAATGCCCTATTAATAGAAAGGGTAGATGTGATATTTTTAAATTGTTTTTTGAAGTTATCCCATATTTTAGATCATGTGATTCAAATGCAAAGTTAAGGATAAGAACGCAATAAAATGAGGATAACAAAATGTATTATCAAATGTAAATCTAGATAAAAATAATAATTTTTTTATCCCCATAAATTAAGCTAACTTATCATAAATATTTATCCATTTACCAAACCAACCTTCCAGAGTGTGATGATGGGCTTGAAAATTTGAAATGTACTCCTCATTCTCCAATAATCAAACTTATTTTAATCTCCACATGGAAATGTTATTAAGATAACAAATTAAGATTAAAGAGGGGCTGACAAGTATTTAAAATCATCACAAATCTGACATGTTAAATATGTGAATAGACATGAGATCCAACATGGAGTACTGAACTTAAAAATAGGTCACTAATGCAGTATATGAAATCATGTAACATACACTCTCTCAATATATATTATAATTATGAAAAAAAAAAAAGCATTCATATGAGTATGTACACCATCTTTCACAAATGAATGTATTCATAAATTAAGTATATGTATACTTCAATAAATAAAAAAAACGTGTGAGCTGAACATATCATTTTCCTTGTCCCTAAAGTATGTGTGCCAAGCACAATGAAGAGCTCTTTTTTTTTGTGAAATTTTATTTATGAGTACAGTAGAATAAGTAGAATATTGAGTTAGAACGTGAGTTATAACAAAAAGTGTAAAATAAGATTGTCCATCTCAATTAAAAAAAAAAGAGGTAAGATGAGTTCCCCCCCCCCCCCCTACTAGTATAATGCACTCTGCATAAAATAAAATATTTTTAGGATTAATAACAAGGGAATTATTATAAAATTTAGTTGTGAATGTGATAGATTGCAAAACTAAATTAAATGTCATGTAAACAGCCTAACAAAGTGTCTAAAATAAGATGGCATAACCGAAAAACATCACTTACAGAGTTGTAAAGAAGGTTCATAATTATTATTATAAGAATATAAAACAAGAAAAACCCTTAACACATACACAAAAAAGGGTATAAATTTACAAATATAAAATATGATTGAACAAACAATTTTTTGAGTTTCCATTAAATAGTTAAGATAAAGATATGACAACTAAAAATTATAACCAATGGATGCTTATAAACCACACACAGCCTTCACCAAAATTTTGAAGCCAGCTTGAAGAAACCCTAATGACAAGCTAATTTTTCATCTAAATATAATTTAGTAACAGCTTTTTTTCCCATTCGCATGGTCTCTAGAGGCAAAATAAATAAAAGTGTAACATTGTGAGAAATGTAAGATAAATCACTGGTATATACTTAATGTCCATGTTATCGTAAAAAACAAAGGAGATAAATAAAAATAAATCCAAAATTGAAAATTTATACTAGTATCCGTATTCACTTCCTCGAACCTTCTGAAGATTTCTCCGTCAAATAATGCTCAAGCATATCTTCTTCATCTTCTGTTAATGCATTAGTGAAATCAAAACCAACACATGATTAAGTTTAATTTGTTGCATGAAAGTTTAAGATGTGTGTGTGTGTGTGAGAGAGAGAGAGAGAGAGAGAGAGGGAGGGATTCACCTTCAAAGTCATCATCAAAATCAATATCTTCCTCGTCTTCCTCCTCGGACCCTTCCACCACATGAGCTGCACCTTTCTGTGAACAGATTCAACAACATTTTCATGGAGATACAAAATTTCCTATAACAATGTTGAAACAAACAAATGGGAAGAATGTTGCAGCCATTCGATAATGGTCTACCTTATGTTTTCAATAATACAAATATAAATGCATATTTATCATCATGTGTTTAAAATTTAAATTAAGAAAATACAATTTAAACTCATTCTATATTATATACGTTGCATCTATTCCATAAAGGAAAATGTTAAAATTAGCCCCATTTTCAGCACCAAATGCACTCCACACCCTTTCATTTTTTAAGAAATAATACATCCCATCTAATGAAACATGTACTTTTGTAAAAAATGAACTATACTACAATATGGACTCACTTATAGAATGTGTATCTAACGAGGTGTATACCTCGTTATAGTGAGTCCAGGGGGCTAACGAGGTATACATGAATATAAAATGGCCAAGTGTAACAGCGGTCTTCCATAAAATATACATTTTGTTGACCAGTTGGAAATGGGCTGGGTCATGGCCCATGCACACATGGGTTTTGGGCTATTGAACAGACTTCCAATAAAAGATCCATTTCGGTAAACTATAACACCTGGTATATTGTCAAAATCAGTAAAAGTGAAAGAAAAAAGTTACCGCTGTAGCTCTTCCGCTCTCAAACCACTGTCTGCCTGTAAGTTTCTTCTCTTTTGGTGCCGTAAGCGCTGAATCTGGGATTAGCCTGAAAAGATGTGTGATTCAGCACTGGTAGAATATTGGTTCGAGTGGATAAACTACTGCTTCAAAAGCATGTGACATGATCGTCCACCGGAACATTGGATTCAATGGTTTGTATTATTTTTCCTACAAATTTTTAGTTGATGATAACACGTCGTTGATAGACAGGTCACACCTATAGAGTATTAATAGTCACTTATAAAGTTATATTTCTATGATGAATAAAAATAGGTTGAATCTTACTTAGCTCGTTCCAGCGCTAGCTCTGCTTCAAACCTTTCCCTCCATGCAATAAATGATTCTACTGTAACTGGTTCTCCGTGTGGAATAATGATCTGAAATATACAACGATGAGTTAAAAATAAATTATTTTTACAGGAATTCTAGTTTGGTAAAAACTTATAATATGGCTGTTATATACAATTGGAAAAAGAAAGGTGAAACATGGATACTAATGAATGCCCAAAAGACAGTTTATATGTGTTCAAATATAACCCTGATTCATAGTATTGAATACAATTCCGTAAAAGCACATATATGGGTGATAATCTAAAGTTCCTCAAGGTCGCACCACTTGTGAAGAGGCCCAATTCTCGTGAAACTAAGGATCCTATCCATATAAAACATTATTAAACAAAAACTCCAAAGAATGAGAGGATATTATAATTATAGTTATGAAATGTCAGACAGACGAGACTAAATATTATGCATGGCTGTTAAGCAACCTACATAACTAGTCCATTTCCTCGTCTCCTTTTTTGGGGGTTTCTTGAAATAAGATTTACCTATATTTTCCTCAAAAAAAAAAAAAAAATCAATAGTCAAACTAGTATACCAAAAATTTAGCACATGCAGAGCAAATCATGAAGTTACTACAAAAGAAAAGCATGGTATGAATCACCCACCTTCTGTCCCATGTAATTTATCAAATATCCAATATATAAAATAAAGACCATTTTCATTCTGTGTACATGGCAAACATCCAAAAACATATTTTATAGTGAAAGAGGGCAATGGGTGGTTAGCAAATATTTCCAATATACTTTTTCAATAACAACCATATTTTCTGCAATATCAACCAGAGATCACACCAATTTAAAATAGTTAATAACAAAGCAGTGTAAGTCATGGGAAGAACAAACAGGCCATACATCTTCTTTAGATTCCTCATCTTCATCCACATCTTGAACTTGTCCGTCATGACCATACTTTTCACTCAACCACTCTTTAGCTGATGAGAGAAGCGTGTAAACCATGGCCATACCAAGATTCTCAGAAGCCTGCAGAACATAAATGACTCTAAAAGCATCTTCTTTGTAAATTGTACAGCTCATTATACACTAGTAATGAAGATTTGGCACTCTATGACAGGCAGAATAGAAAATAATTAACTCAATATACAAGTATATCTCAGCTACTTAATCAAGAGATATAACACTGATGAGTGCTTTTCATCCTCTCTCTTTTGGTCTACATGTCTGCAAAGTGATCATCGATTGTGGAAAAAAAATTGGTATAGCTAATTGAACAAGATATCACAGGACATTCATATGAATGTTAATGCTAGCGATTGAATCACTTGTAACTTGTAATAATGAAGTTTATACATGAGAATAGAACTATCAGAAATTATTTAGTATATGTTCAAATAGCAATTAATCATTTTCATCCACAATATTAATTAGAATATAATGAAGAATACAATTATGAAAATACCAATGAACTATCAACATGTAATAGTTTTCATTGCACAGATTTATACAGGCAGTAGATAATATGGTAATCATATGCTCTTTCATAGGAACAAATTCTTGGATAAAAGTCAACATGGTCAAATTCTTCGCTCGTGCAGTTGAAAAGAAATCTAACACTTACGTATTATGCGTCGCAAAGCTCATCTTTTTACTAAAAAAAAAACACTTACATATTATGGCCATTAGGAAACCTTTTCTCCTTGGTAAGATCTCTAAACTGAACAATTTGTGTAGTTCAAGATCCATGTTCCCTGTGGATTTATAATCCCACATGTTCCCACAACTTTGATCCATATCTTATCCATTTCTCTACTCTTCTCAATAGCATGAGATAACTGGTAGTATTCCAAGTTCCAACAACTTCTATCTTACCTCAGGCAGTTTTTGTCTCCAAAAGAGGCCAGATTAAGCTATACCTCAAATAATATGTCGGACCTCTTTCTCGAATAAGAAAGTTCAAAAACTAAAAGAACATTCAATTAACTTCTGCTTTTTCTCCGGTCCATTAGTCCGTGCCATGTTGTTTCAGGATATAGCAGGCATCATGATATAAAATGAATAATCATGTGATATATCGAAACATGCAGATTGGCACAAAAGGGACCATAGATGATAATATGACCAGGTTGCATATCCCATAACTGTAGAGGAACATCTTGTGAAGTGGAATGGACCAATGTCTGCATCAGATGTTAAATTTCCTTAGCTGACAAAGAATAATAAACAGAAGATATGCACCGGCCAGAAATTCAACACAGGCTTCTACCATGGCAAGCTTCGGAATCTCTTGAAGGGTCTCACATTCTTTACTCTTTTTTTCCTCACCTCCCCTCTTTCTTGTTTAATTTTGTACGGAGATCCCTCGACTCCTTTCTTGTTTGGGGGTATCTTCTATAATAAGATTGCTCCTATAGTTTCTAAAAAGGAGCTTGTACCACTGCAGGGTACTATTGTACCATTAGAGCATTCTCTAATAATAAATCAAAATTAGGATCACAAAGTGCCTCAACATACCTTATATACATATACATATATATATATGAGACAAAGGTGAAAATTGAAATAAACAAGTTCAACATGTTTTAAATTTCAAATATAGGAAATGCAAACTTCCATCATGTCACATAAGAATTGCAAAGCCATTATCATAAGCAAACATTCATGACATCATGAGAAGGGAAAAGAAGCCATCTATGGAGCAGAAAAAGGCTTATGTGAAATATGATAAAGTAGTATAAATCTTCTTTCTTGAAAACCATACACCCAAGATATTCTTGTGAGATTCATTAAGCCAATCACAGATTAGTGGTGAAATACTCTAACCCTGAATATGAACCTGTTTCAGTCTAAAAAGGTACCTCCTGCTCAAGTTTTTCTTTCAAAATAGAAAGATCTTCAGATTTTATGCCCCGTACACTGTATAGGAAAAAAAGAGAGAAACTTTTAGAGGTGTGATTAAATGTTCTGTAAATAATGCCATCATTATCTAGCACAAGTTAAATTATTACAGATTCTGGGTAATGAAAAAGACCAGTGTGCTAAAGTATAACAATATTACACGGCGTAAATAGACACATGTGCAACGGCATCTAATGTAACATGGATGATGCTTTCTTATTTAAACTGTCAATGAAAGAAAGAAAAGTAATATGTGAAATGCATATCATAAATCATACGCATTAATGAGTAATGACCAACCTTTTAATATTAAGAAGTGGTGGTTCATCAGGATATCTTTCAGTGTGTGAGAAAAACAGTGCCAGTTCAACTGCAGAAAGTTATAAAAAACAGATCCTTTTAGTAATAGAAATTCTGTTCCAACTTACCAAAAAAAAAAAAAAACAGAAAGAAATTCTGTCCCTGAACCAGGACATAAGTATAAAAAAAATGCTTTGTGCTAAAAGAAAATTGCGACACATGTATTATTTCTGAGCCAAAATGATCTATCCAATGGTCATATAGATGCGAACCTGGTATGTAGCTCGAGTCATCTAAATCATCATCATCCTATCAATAGAACTGAAATCAGTGTCCATAATAATTCATGACCAAGAATCACATACTAATAAAGGCCCAAAATCTGATGTAAAAAACATGAACTTTATCATTGCACAGTAGAATTTCTATGGAAAATGGAATAGCTGAGGCAAAAATGAAAAGGAGGACAACATGATAACTATACATGTCAGTCACTATCCAAGATTTGAAATGTGTGCGCTTTATTTTAAGTTTTTGGAGCATTCTTATTAAAAACATATTTGCCTGAACAAAAGAGAAAAAGGATCTTTGTGCAAGTTCTTAAGAAATAAGAAAATAAAATGCAAAACAGAAGAAAAAGAACACCATTGGGTGGTGGGGGGGGGGGGGGGGGGGTGTAATCCCCAACAAGCGAAGCCCCAAGGCGTCACCCACCGAACAAAGATTGCCCATAACTGAATCCGGGCTATCCACTTCCAAAATCATGGTAACCCAATCCCTAAGCATCGAGGATATTCAACAGAGAATCTCTTCCTTTGGAATATACATTCATTGTGAGTGACATAAATGCTCCAACACACCGCATGTGCAACAAACCAACGGAATTATGTATGTTGAAATGTGTGCTTGAGTATTGGAAACAAGGAGGATTATAAGGATCACACATAAAATAGCAGTTACCACAAAGGGATATTTGCATTATCCTTCAACCAACAATGAAAATGCATGAAAGACAAATTCATGTGAAAATATTTTCCTCTTCATATTCAAGTTTTAAGAAAATGTGAGATGTTCATCAGGTTTACTAAAGTATGGCAAAGCATCCCTTACCTCAGTCCCAAATTATACTTCCCTTCCCTCCTCGAAAGATGACCAACCCCATTGAGGAGCACAGTTTGAGCCATTTTGTTATATTTGCACCACATGCATAAGTTATAAACAATGCCATCCAGCAGTTTTCTATGAAGCTCTGCTTCTGTTGGAAAATCATATTTATGTTCAAGTTAAATCTTCAATCAACTTTCAGCTTATGTTTGCCTTCTTTATAATTTCCATCTCCTTTCCACACCCAATATATAGGTGATTCTTGCTAAACTCAATGCAATTTATTAAAACACTTCCAAATTAGAAAACTCTCAAAGATTCATGCCTTATGCCACCTTTAATTTCCTAACCAGTTTTCAGTAACTCAATAAAGTAATTACCCCAATGGTTTGATAACTATAGCTCGTTTTTTTAATTTTATTTTTTTGTTAGCTATGGTTTAACATTGTTAATTAATAACTATTGTTAACTATAGCTATTAGCTATTGTTAGCTCAATAAGAGTTAACTATAGCTAAAGCAAACCATATATTAGATATTGCTATGATATTGATGATTTCCTTCTCTTTATTGCTATGATTTCCATCTCGTGTTAGATATTGCGATAGCTTGATGTATTTCCATCTCGTGTTAGCTATTGTTAACCATAGCTCGATGATTTTTTGATAAAGTAATTACCCCGATGTATTTTTTTATAACTATAACAATAGCTCAATGTATTGACTGCATAGGAGAAGACTTTTTCATCAGAGAGCAACACACGGCATAAAGAGAAGGTTTACTTTTACATGCAGTTGGCAAAGATTGGGAGCACCTTCTGTGCTGCAAACCAACATGGATGATTTTCTGTGCTTTGGACATGCGCAACAAAATCTGGTATGGAGGCACTATGAAATCAGGAAGCAAATCACAGATGGTCTTCAAAGGGAGAGGAGGCCTAAAAACAAGTTTGGACGATATCATTATTTTGAGCAAATGAGAGGGATTCCACCACAAATTGTTATTAGTTGATTTGATGTACAATTCCAGCAAAGGTTAAAAAAAAATCACCAGAGACAAGAAAACAAGCCGACTCAGTAGGTGAGAGGTCTACAGATCCACACTCCATGGGAGAAAGAGAATAGACACACAATGTATGATCATAAAGGACTTATGGGTAAATAGGAACATCATTCATTAAATTTGATTCCAAACACTGGGAGAAAGAACTTGAAATGTGAGTCCACTCATTAATGTTCCCTTAGCAGCTGATTTTTCTTAGCACAAGATAACAATGTTACACGAGTTACTTCATTTGAAAGTGTCACCTTCCCCTTTTTTGAAGGAAAAGTTTTCCTTTACCTATTTGATATACTTTTTTTATAATTTTACTGTCATTCACACAAGTGCAATCCAGGACAACTTATTGCACAACTGATTGTAAAAGAAACTTTTCAGTATATGTTGCACCTAACAGATGTTTATTGAAATTTAAACTTAAAAATATAATGGAAATAATAACTAAAACATCTCTAAAGGTACCCAACAATCCCTCATCACATAATGCACTAGAGCAGCTAATCATACCAAAAAACGATGAGGCAGACTGAATCATGGCCATGGTGGAAGACAAGATTATATTGATGTGGACCACACCACCATCGCTTAATTGATATAAAGTGATGACAAATATGAGCAAGTATCAAAAGATATAGCAACAACATGACATTACCTGTGGCGACAATAAGATTTGGAAGCAGCGGTTGTTGGTAGCCAAACCACTTTCACTCGAGTCAACCTCTGTTCAAGAAATTGTGTCAGACAATACATAAAAAAAATTCTCTTACATGTATCAACAGAAAAAAAATGGATGGCAAGTGGACCTTCGATGTCATCCATGAGTATGGCTTGCAACGCCTCGATCTCCATTTCCTGTTCTTGAACATGATCTGGCCCAAAAATATTCACAAAAAAATATATCCCAAATTTATAATGACAAAAAAAAAAAAACAATCCAATCAAAACTGTTAAAGATAGCCATTAATTACAAAGGCATACATGGAATTCTACTGAAAACTCAAAAAATTAAATTTAAACAACCAAAAAACAGTTCCCTATCAGTGTGTGTACTAATTCATATCAACAGAGAAAATCAATACATTACAGTTCACGAATGACAACCGAAAATTTATTAAAAAAATAAACCATAAAAATTCAAATGAGCAGATAGGGTCTCCAGATTCACTAAAAAGATCGCGCCTTTGAAGTAACCATTAATCAAAACCAATCCCGAATACGCGTTCACAACGTAGAATTACTGAGAACTGTATGTAAAACCTAAATTCATGTAGGAAACCCTGATTTTTAAAGAAATTTGGGATCATCGCATCAACAACATGGGATGTAAGAAAACAATAGAAAGAAAGAAAGATTACCCGACATGGTTTCTGGAGCTAAGAATTGGAAAGAGAGAGAGAGAGTGTTCGAGAGTCAGGGGAGGAGAGAGAGAGAGAACCTTCAGTTGTCACGTGAGAACTCGATCTCTCTAGGGTTTCGGTAAAACTGATTTTTTTTTTTTTATTTTTATTTTTTAGGGGGATTTGGTTTCCATCCAGTCCCACTCCACAATAAGCCTCGTTTGGATAGCAATATAAACTATCATAGAATATATCATTATTTTAGTATAATTAAAAAATAAATTATTTTTTATTTGATTATGTTTTTAGTTATTCTAATTAGAAAAATGTAATAATAAAATTTTTATTGTTTAGTTGATAATGAATAAGTTGTAAATACAAGTGAATAAAATGTAAATAAAGATGTATAAAAATTGAAAAATTGATTTGATATGTAGTCTCATGATTTAGTAGATGTGATGATAAGTGATATGACATGTAAATCCCTTTTATACCAGTTAAATGGATTGGATAAAATACCACAATTTCAGTGGGACCTCCAGAATACCAATACCAACTTATTCTTATTTATTCTGACATAGCTATATCCCTTTATTCCTTGTAAACAAACAATTTTTAGTCTTATTCTCCTTTATTCCTATTTATTCCTATCTTATTCTCCCATTTAAATAGGGGCTAAAAGAATGACATGAACCCTAGAAACCCCACCCCTATCAACCCCTATCATTTTAGAGGTTCTCCTCCGACATCCATCACAGTCTCCATCAACCCCGATGGTCATTGCCGTCTCCCCCGTGCGCGTCGTCTCCCCCTACGTCCATTCAGTGTCTCCATCGTGGTCGACAATGCCATTAATCATTGCTATTTTTTTTTTTATTTGTTTGGTTGTTTGTGTAAGCTAAAGAAGAAGTAGGTGAAGACGGAGACAAGCCTCAGCCACTCGTTGGAGGGGTTCAATCTTTTGCTCTTTGAATTAGATTTGTCTTTTTTTTTTTTTGGATCTTGAATGATTGGTCACTTGGGGTTAATTAGACTTATTGGAGAGGGTTAAGAATACCCCTTCAACATGCAAACCCAACCCCTGTGTTTGTCTTTTATGAGGTTAGGGTTTGCATCGAGAGAGAGAGAGAGAGAAGGGTGTCGGGGCCAGGGGTGGTGGAGGCGGGCGGAGGAGATGGTGGTGACGGGAGAGGACGCGATGGAGGGGGATGGGAAGAAAGAGAAAAAGGGAGTAAGAGAGAGATGACGGAGGGGACGTCAAAGGCAGAGGGGGTGGACGGAGGGTAGGGGAGAGAGAGAGAGAATGAGAAAGAGAGAGAGACAGAGAGGAGAGAATGGCCGAGCGCGGGGCGGCGCAGCGGCGGCACGACGGCGGAGCAGCAACGGCGCGACGGCGGCACAGCGGTGCAGATGCAGCAGATCTGCGTGGGGCAGCGGCAAAGCTGCGTAGGGGCGATGGGGCGTCGACGATCAAAGAAAAAAATTAGATTCAAGTTCTGATAGCATGTTAGAATATGAAAAGAATGAATCAAAAATCTTATAAGGGTTTATATCCAATATTTATAGTACAAAAAGGAAAACAAGGAAAAGGCTAATCTACCTTTAACCTTAACATATATATACATTTAACACCGATCTCCACCACCGTCGCTGTCATCGTCGTCACTAACGCCGCACTCCACCTCCCTCTTAACCCCCTCTGTTTCTCTTTCTCCCTTTCTTTCCCCCTCTTTTTTTTTTTTTTGTGCTTGGGGAGCACCCCACCCCTATTTTTTTGGGGTGGGGTTCTCACCAAGTAGGGTGACTTTAATTTCTCCTAATTTATTTTATATACTCATTTAGGCCATCTTCAACCCTTACTCAAATCTATACTCAAATTTCACTAAAACTTTAAATAAAAATTTCATTTGATATGGTGTCTCTAATTATCACTTGCGTTACTCAAATCTTTTAAAAAATTAAATTGATTGATATGAAAAGTTGGGGTTGAAGAAAAAACAAATCATTGAAATTATGGTAAAGGTTTGATTCTTCTTGATTTGGGTAAAAAATTGAATAAAAACTTGATTTGGTAAGGATATGAGTAAATGGTTGAAGAGATTTTTTTTACTGATTTTTACTTAAATTTAAATTTATATACATATTTAGATATATGATTGGAGATGCTCTTACGTTCCATAATCAATCCTCAGCCGTCATAGTGAAATATATAGTGTTATTCCAGTGTCTACTACACTACCAAATATTTTATTTTTTTTAATTTTTTTTCAATAACGAAACACATTGTGTAGCTCATTGTATATTTTATTTGAAAAATATTAGAGAGTTCTGTGGACAGTTCAATAGACAATTATGACATGTTTTAATGTTTTAAGGTATATATTTTGATAAAAATTATATATCCTCCATCACGAATTAAATGAACTTATTTTTAACAAATGTAAAAAATTATCGATGTATATATTTCACCTAAAGAGGTATATACATCGCCGGATGGTAAACGAGGTATATGAGACTATATTTAGGGCTGTAAAAAAGATTATGCATAACAACACTCATTTTATTTTTATAATAATATGTATTTCAATGGACCAATGTATATTTAAAAAAAAACAGAAAACAAGACTGCACACATAATTTAAATTCTCCCTGAATTATTTTTAAATTCTGCACATTGAAAATTGTTCAACTTCTCCCTAAATTATTTTTAAATTCTGCACATTGAAAATTGTTCAACCCGTTGATGACCATGTTAATTACTTCATGAAATCTCTATTTTCTAAACCACTAATTGCTCAAATTCCACTATGGTTTCATGTTCTACAGCTAATGACAGGATTTGCTTGCATTTGTGAATTATTAATATTTAAAATTTGAATTCTACAACAATTTATATGAAGAGTGTCTTATTATACAGCAAGTTGGTTTGGGATCATACGATTATGGATCCTAAATTCTAGTTTCTAGACTTTGATCAAACGTTTATATGGATAGTAATTGTAGTATGGAAGGCAAATATTTGAGAACACATAATGGATATGTAATTTATGATACCATCGAGAGAGTAATATTACTATACCACAACTTTTGATCGTGAAAAGGAAGTCTGATAAAATATAATTTGCATTTATACATGTATTTTTTCTCAGAAAATCTTAGTAAAATAATATAATTTGCATTTATACATGTATCTTTTTCTCAGAAAATCTTAGTAAAAGAATATAATTTGCATTTATACATGTCTCTTTTTCTCATAAACTCTTAGGGTCCGTTTGGAAACACAGATTGAAAAATAGCTTTTGGAATAAAGCTGTTTTTTAAGATGATTTTAGACCTTGACTTTTTTAAGATGTTTTTTTTTAATTCATGAATCAATATTTGGAAGGAGTTTAATGTTTGGTAGAGAAAATTGCTTTTCAATTCAAAAAATCGATTCTGACAAAAAAGTATTGTTTCTGAGCTTTTTAAAACACAGATTTCGAGGGAAAAATTAAAAGAAATCCAGCTTCCGATTCTGTAAAAAGCTGTCCCGTTTGACTGCACGATTTTAGCTTTTAAGTTTTTTAAAAAACAAAAAGAGCGTCCAAATGCGCAACCAAACAGGACCTTAGTAAAAGACATGCTCTCATAAACCTCAAAGCTTCTTCAATCATCAATGTTCACATTTTCATTAAAAAAAAATTGGTTTATGTATTAATGAAAGTACTTTAGATATATTATATACATGCATACTTTAGCATTTGTTTATTATTTTTTTAATGATGTTTATGACATGAGATGAATCTGTCATGGTGATCAATGGCAATAATTCTGGATCTTATTCATCCTCTTTATAGAGAAAAGAGAACTACTATTTCACAATACCTTTTATTCACCAATCTATTACTGCTAACCATAAGATCCAACATTAATAAAGTTTTTTCTTTTCTTGAAATAGGGACAACCATATCTAATGTAGGTATCAGAAACAGTAATTAATGCATTACAAAATTAACAGCACATGAGCTGACATAATGCATTACATGATGCGTTATTAACATCACTAATGAAAACAATAATTAATTTCCAAACACACGACTTGTTAGTATACACTGATCACACAGTTTTTCCTTCAACAAACAAATCTTGTATAATTTTTTTCTATACAAACATATTTTGTGTCATGTAGTAGGGATATCTGAGGATATGAAATTACAAGGTGGGATATGAACAGACTTCATAGATAGGATATAAAACACGCTTAATTCAACATATAAAGTTGTGCATATAAAAAATTTATATAAACATTTTCATCTTCAAATATAACAGTACTTCTTTCCATGTGGGTTTTTTAAATAAATAACTAGGCTAGGAAGTCTTTCAAAGTGTATTTTGTTAAAATGGGAGTTTTAATCATTTTGGACTTAGGCAAGATATTTGATGACTGGGTCATCTTCATATGCAAGTTGAAACTGTAAAATGCTCTCATGTTCCTTTGCTTCTAACAGCACAAAGCAAAGATTCTTTTAGCCCCCATTTAGAACGGGAATATGCCCCTGGATAACCTCGGATAAAAAGAAATAAGGGATAAAGGGTATTTGAAAACATAGAATAACAAGGGATAAAGTATGCCAGAATAAACTGGTATAAAGTGGTATATGGATTCCAACCAACCCCTGGAATTAAAGTTATCCTAGGTATATGTAGGTCCACTGTCAAATCAATTGTCATCACCTCTTATAAATCACCTGTCAAATCAAGTATCATTATTTTTTTACTTTTATAAATCATTATCCATACTTTATTCGCATTTTACCTAAACAACAAAACATTTATTTTTACGTTTACCAACGAGAATAGGGGGCTGATATCCGCACCCCCATCTTACAAGAAACCCACCCCTTTAAAAAAATAAAAAAAAGTTTTTATGTACTGTAACAGTAAACAGAAACCCACCCCGAGGTCAGCATTCCCTCTGGCGATGGTGGTGAATGATGGTCGCCAAAGGTTCCGGCGAGTGTACCAACCCAGGTCAGTAACTACTCGGGCGACGGTGTTGAAGTATGGTCGCCCAAAGGCGTGGCAAGCTAAAGTAAGATAGAATAAATTCACATTTTTATAAGTTTCAAACCAAATAGACAAATTTCACATTTAAACACATATAACAAACAGCCATAGCAGCATTTATAACACATCAAAATATGACGTTCGCATTCCATAACCAACTATTCACGGGACTACACAACAAAATATATGTTCAAATTCCACAACCATTCATGTGACTATATTGATTTTTTCATATATAAAAATAAATAACATATCCAATAAAAACGATTACTCCTTTTTTCAAAAAATAAAAATAAACATAAAAACAATTACTTGACCACAAGAAAAAACCTGCTTCGTCTCCACCCCCTCCCTGCTTCTGTATTATTATGATTATTATTTTATGGTACTTTTTTTTCTCTTCATGTATGACTTTTAAAATTTGAACATGTATTTTGTAGTGTAGTCATATGAATGATTTGTTATGGAATGCTAACATTATATTTTGATGTGTTATAAATGTTACCATGATTGTCTATTCTATTTATTTAAATGTAAAATTTGTCTATTTTATTTGAAACTTGTCATGAATTTATTATCTCTGACTTTAACCCACCGGGCTTTTGGATTTCTTGTAAGATGGGGTGCGGATATCAACACACATGAGAATAAGTCAAAATACAACCAAACACAAAATCATTTTATCCTCACTTATGCCAGAATAAATATATATCCAAGAATAAATCATATTCCCGTTTCAATCGGGGACTTAAAGGACAACAAAAATTTCTTCACAAAACATTGTTCAACAACAATGATTCATATCTAATTAAGATTTGTTTCACTTACAATTATTTTTCATGAAATTTCCTGAACATTAAAACATAATCTAATTAAGATTCATATATATACACTCATGGTGGAATACATATTGCTTTTAAAGTGATTTATATATTCAATATATATAGTGTTAGGTGACACGACAAATGCAGAGTGACTGCATAAGTGCAACAGCACACATCATAAAATCCTCCAAAATGTAACCTACAACAAACACAAGCCAAACCATGAAGCAGAGACCTAACAAAACCTGTCTTCGATAAAAAGAAGATAAAAAGAGATACCACACGACTCAGCCAACCACAACAGTACTTCATATCTGAACCACGATCCACTGTAACTAGAATATCAAAATCTGTGATCATGTTTTTGACTAACAGAACAAAAGAAAAGAAAAAGGTGATTCAAAGAACTGGGTACATGATCACTTCTTCGCCGATCTAACAGCCTGCCTGGTCTTCTTCTTCGCGCCGGACTTTGCGATCTTCAGGCTCCGGTACACCACGCTCACCCTCGCAAGAGCCGCCTCCTTTAGGTCAGGTCTGTAGTAGTTATCCCCAACCTAAAGACACAAAAACTCGAGTTTAAGTGAATGCTGATATAAACCCAACAGTGAATTAACAGAAACATGTTTTGATCTTGGTCACCAAATCAGCACTTCGCTAGTCATTCATACAGATGTCACATCACCTACAGACCATGCTGATATTCATACAGTGCATGCATTCAATTCAAGTATATGCATGAAGATGTAGGATGATCTCAATTAAATATAAGAGGGTTGGGGGAGGGGGGCAATTTTTTAAAATGACCTCAATTAAATAAGTATTTTTCACACTACTACTCTTTTTCTTGTACAAAACTAACCTTGGACCACCTTTGACCCAAGGTTTACATGACCATGTTAGTGGGCGTGGGGGTTATGACCCTGGTTTTTGTGAATTTTTTTTTTTAATGAAGATGTCGGATGATCTCACGCTATATGAAGCAGCATGGGATATGGATTATGGGCGTGATATTATTCCACTATCCCCAAATGGCATGGAATGAACCCACGCCATCTGATGGCAGGAGTTCCACCCCCTTAAACCCTCCCATACTCCATCCCTTTACATCATTTCTCCTATCAAACCCACCAGAGACCCTCACTTCCTCTCTCATAGTGACCCACTATTAAACCCACCCAAAACCAACCCTCCCTCCCTCCCAATGATCACTTGCTTCCTATCATTGAGTCACTGTGAGGGAAGAACAAGCTTCGAGTGGGTTGATATGAGAAATTGTGAAAAGGGATGGAGTGGGGGAGGGTTTAAACTTTAAAGGGGTGGTATCACCCATTCACCCCTATGATGGTTATGGCTTATGGGGACAGTGCGACAATCACACACTGTTATTAAAAAAATTCACAAGAACCAGAGTCATGACGTGGCGTGGGCGTGGCCACATCGACCCTGGTCAAAGGTGATCAAATGTTAGTTTTTTAACAAAAAAAAAACTTACATCTTCAATGTTCCAAATGATTGAATAATAAAAACATGTGGCGAACCATTGAAAACAAACTTAGCCTATCAGATAAACTAAAGGTAATATGTGGTAAAATTTTAAAAAAAAGTCTATAGTGGTTTAAAAATGAAATCGGTATAATAAAATTCTCTAAGACCTCTTCTAGACTTCCAACATGGGATTATTTGGTTCATGGTGTAAGCTTAGGTTATCTTCATATTGGAACACACAACTATGGGTGTTGCCTTTTTTTTCTTTTCTTTTTCTCTTTTTTGTTCGAAGATCACTCGTCTCCTTTTGTATGAGGCACTATCTATTAATATAATTGCTCCTTTCATCAAAAAGACTTCTTTTAGACAACTTTTTTGTTTAGTACTTTTAGACTATTGCTTTCCACATGGTAAAATGATGTGATTCCATATCACAGCAACAAATCATAAGTTCTCAGAAGCCAAGCGTAACAAGTAAATTTCATTGAAGAACTCTCAGGGAGTTCTTCTTACATGTTAACAGCTCATCACCGAACTTGAATACCAAAAAAAATGTTTTAAAACTTTAGTGACAATGTATGTTCCTACAAAATGACAAAAGATAGTGAAATGATATGAATCCACTTACAGCAACAGAACATAAATTTCCTAGAACAAACATTTTATGGAACTACGCCTTTTAAGGAGTTCAAGAAAAAGGAAAGCCCATTTGAAAAGAAAAAAAAATCTAAAAGGAGAATCTTGCTCTTAAAAGAATGACAAAAGATAGTAACTATTTCCTATAAAAAAAAAAATTTGGTCTCATCCTAATGACAATCAACAGAATGTCTTAGAGACCTTACAAACTTAAAGAGAGTTAGATTTCCATTTCTTTTAAAGGGAATAAAGAGCCAAAACCAAAATAATATTAGAATCAATCATTTCCATTAGCAAAGAACATCTATTTTCATAAGATGAAGCAGATTATAAAAAATTTAAAAAGCAAACTTACATATATACGAAGCAAGCATTTACTTGCATCTCCATGATCTATGACACTTGAATGCACATATAGGTATGTAGACAAAACAATTTCATACTAATTTAACACCCCTAAGTTTTATACCTTCAAACAAAGGTCAACCAAAATCAAGATCATGTTCCTCACCATAGTTTAAAAACCTGTGCGGACCCCATATGTGGTGAGGTCCACATTCAGTACATGCGGCCGCACATTATATATTTTTTTATAAAAAAAATTAACCAAGCCGCACATGACCACACTTGAGCGGCACATGCACCGCACCAAGGCGCACATCAACATGTGCGGCCACACGTACCGGTACATGCGGCTCCACTTTGAACTATGTTCCTCGCATGTGTCTTTTCCAGAATTGCAACTTCCCAAAACCAAAAACAATAACTATTTCCAAAACATCATGTTTGTATCATTCAAGAATCAGGTAAATAAAAATTTCTCAGTATGTATACATCTATATTGAATTACAAAAAAACCACACTGAAGTACTCTACCTGGTCACTAAATCATGCAGTTCACTGATGGACTCAACACCAATCACTGCTCAAATATCAAGTAAAAGCTAAAAACCATCTCATGAAGCAGAAAACAAATGGTGCACATCCTCCACCAATTAAAACCAATGACTAAAATCAATAATTCCACATATTCAACTACTGCTCCTCATGGAATAATCAGCACACACATACATGAAATGACACTATACATAGCATTAATTAATTCTCCAAACAGGTCATACAAATCCAACATAGATCACACATGCCAGAGATGAACCAAACCTGGTTGATGACTGCCTTTGCCATCCTCCGGAAGTCCTTCTTCATGACCGAACGGTGGAACAGGCTTGCCGGCTTGTTCTGTTTCTTGGTCTTTGTCGTCGCAAGTGTCACTGACAAGTCTTTCCCTCCAGGTAGTATCTCCACCGTTTTCTTGTTCGCCAAGCCTAATCATTCAAAAACACAAAAAAACCCATAAAATCCAAATCAATTCCATGCAAATAGCATAAATGATCAAACATGGAAAAAAACATGTAAAGGCCAATTACCAGAGTGCTTGAAGGAGTTGACATTGTAAAGGTTGTTGCTTTCCTTGCTGAACTGCACCTTCTGAGTGCCATTGCCGAACTCCTTCACGAGGAAGGCATTGTTCTTCTTCACAATCTCCCAAATCAGAGGGCCCGGAACTGTGGCCATCGCTCAATTACACAGGTCTACCAATACCCAAAACACAAAAAATCAAATTTTTATTAAAAAAAAACTCATCAACAATGAAAACCCATATAAAAAAATACGGATGAAAGAAAACCCATTTTTTAAAAAATCGATAATAATGAAAACCCAATAAAGTGGGATCTGGTGAAACCCTAAAAACCTGAACATCTCATGAGAAGGGGTCATCTGAACACATGAAGCAGATCGAAAAAATACAAAAAGATCCAAAGAATATTTTTTTTTGTGTGTTGTTGATACTGGAACCCAAAAAATGCTAATTAGATCTCAAAAGATCACGAATTTAGACGGATCTGAAAATGAAAGATTAGGGTTTTGGGAAAGTAGGACTTACCGGAGAAGGAAATGAAGAGACAAATTAGGGTTTTGGGTCTCCCTATCTCTCTCTCTCTCACGGCTTCAGTAGAGAAGGAGAGGACAATAAAACTAATGAAGGTCACTTTATACGAGACTTCAAATAACCCTAATTTTGATTTTGATAACGTAAATTGGTCTTCAGATTTGAAGAAATGACATGTATGTCCCAATTTTTTGGTGGTCTTTTTTTCTGGGATCTATGCTTTGTAAATTGGGTGCATCTACGGAAGCCTGTCAATCGATACAGATCAGATATGCCAATATCTATATCCTAACTTTTGAATTCGGATATTAATTTTCAGATTTGGATCCCTTCACATACGGATCAGATACGAATTTTTTTTGGATAATTGACATGTTTGAATATTAACATTAATTTGGATAATCAAGTGATATTTTAGAGAGACATCAAAATTAAAATTAAGATTTTAAGGCTTATTATCTCTTTCAGATATCATACATTAAAAATTTAATAGTACTATAATATAATATCTTAGTGATTAATCATACAAGATAACAATATGGGCAATATATAATACAAATATATATATATTTATATATTTATAATATATGTCGGATACGGATATTTTTCGGATCGGATAGACTGATATCCATATCCGCACTCCGGATATTCGAATATCGGATATTTCTGTTTTTTCGAATACGGATTCGGATCGGATTCAGATTTTTTTTAGATAATTGACAGGCTTACATCTAGGGCAGCTCTATCTCCACTTTACATTTTGCTAATCCCCCTCCCCCTAACTAAACCCACCAATTGACATATTTGTTATTTCTAAACCCACCAATCTATATAATGAAACCCAAAAATTTCTAAACACACCC
This sequence comes from Acorus gramineus, assembly GCA_030737835.1. Taxonomy (NCBI): domain Eukaryota; kingdom Viridiplantae; phylum Streptophyta; class Magnoliopsida; order Acorales; family Acoraceae; genus Acorus; species Acorus gramineus. The sequence goes on along the minus strand of CM060854.1, from coordinate 9,400,843 downwards.
ATCTACAGTCTCACAACAATCATAGGGAGGGCATCGGATAGGGGGAGGGGACCGCAGGCACTGGCACAATCACAAATTCACCGGAGTATTCGTGAATTTTCGTGAAAATCCATCGATTCATGCACTGGCCAAACAAATCGCTGATGATCCATGAGATTCGGCAGCTTGGTGTATATGGATGTAATTCGGGACGAGTGGGGTATATTTGGAAAAATTCAAGTCTCTGTTCTCTCTCTTCTTCTTCTTCAGATCTTCTTTACTGGTTGGTCCTCCCATGGCTTCCTCAGAAGAGAAAGAAAGAAGAAACAAGTGAACGGGGATAGCAAAGGTACACAAGAGAAACAGTTGGAGAAACCCAGTTGGACTGGCGTAAAACTCTTTGGAATGAACATATTATGTTATGGGATTTTTATTTTTTGTTCTATAGATTAATTCACTCATTGTTGGATTATATTTAACACGCAATGTATTTGATAAAATGGACAGCTCAGACTTGGGTCTCATAGAAAAATAATGCCCACCTTAAAAAGTTGTGTCGAATGTGAGGAGATCAATCTGGGCTTGAGAAACATCATGATCAGGCTCTTTCTCTCTTTCATATATTTTCTAAATCGCATTTTTTGGGTTGAACAGGGTGAGGGAGGATCAGAGAGTTTGGGACTTTATTTGACCAAGCTTAGTCACCCATAACATACAATAGCGACTCTATGTGGTTGATCTGGAAGGTTTAAATCACATTTTTTGGTCAAACAGGGTGGTCAGTGTGGGTTAGAAAATTCAGGATTCTATTCGACCAAGATTGAAAATATATTGGCGACTCTGTGTCGTCGACCTGAGAAGTTAAAAACACATTTTTCGGGTCAAAGAGGGGTCGGTGGGAACAATCAAACTATGTTTCTAGGTTGGTTGGGAGAGATGACATGGTGGGGATAGCCATTCAAGAAACAAAAATGAGTATGATTTTTTTTTTTTGGTCATTGGTGGGTTTAGGGAACCCCTTGGTGGGGATGGATGCACCTGTGCATCTATTCCCCCAACCAACCAAAAAAGAAAGAGTTTTGTAATTTCAAGTACCTCGAAATATGCCATTTAGGGATCGATCTCTCTCTCTTCATATTTCTTTTTAAGTACCTAATTTCAATCGCTTATTTCATTTTTAGTCATTCGTCTATATACCATTAGTTTGTGAATTTTTATTTTTATTTTAAGTCCCTGTAAACTATATTATTTATTTATCAGTCCCTCCCTTCTTGATATTTCATTTTAAGTCCCCGACTTCAAATACTTTTTTTTTATCAGCCCAATATAAAAATTTGCATGATTTTATAAGTATTTTAATATTTGAAACATGTAAATCAAAACTGTATTTACATTGTCAAGTGTTCAATGATAATTTTAGTGTTATTCAACACTGCATGTACTCACCCAATCCGATATTGCATTCTCTTATAGTTTTAACTGTCCACTTAGGATTCATTACATAAGTCGAAGAAGAATGATTACATAAGCAAAATTTGAGGGTTTTTTCATTATTTAATTTTGATTTAAGTGATTTTTTCCCCTGTTGAACATTGTGAAATATTAAATTAGATATTTTGAGCAACTGTTTAGAATTTTAAATTTAAAAATATAGATGTCAATAAAAAGATTTGTAGCAGTGTATGAAAGATTTATTTTACATGGTTTTAAACTTCTGTCTATTATTTGTCTTGATGGATTCCCAGGTTCATAGGCAATTTAGCAAGAAATTGGTTCATAAATTTCTTAATGATATCCTTCAATCTACAGTGATCTTCCATTCCAATCCTTTCAACATGGATATACATACTGATATTTTTTCTTATCAAGTTGTGATTATTATTATTTCCAGGTTACCTGGCTTATTTTTTAGGCATTATGAAGATGAATTTGTGATTACAATTGTGATTACAAACCAAAATAAACCATAAGAAGCCAACATCAAATTTAATTAAAAACATTCAACTGAGTCATTTTATAACAAACATAAGGATAATAACAAAATAATTTAAGTGGCATTCTAGACTTACATATATCCTATAAAGACTGCAAAAGTAGTTTGATGTTGCTAATATTAGAGAATGTCTTATAAATAAGTATGAGAAAAGAACATTAAAATACAAAAGATCTTTGCCCTCTCATCAAAAATAAGTATGAGAAAAGAACATTTGATTAGGGATCATGATTCAATTGAAGGGGCCTATTTATGATTGTTTTATTATAAAAGAACTATATTGCATTGTTTACAATTATTTTTTTTTGATGTGGGCTCCATTTGAGAGCGCGTTGGAGTTGGTGGTGGAGTTGGCGGGTGCCTGGGACTCGAAGGGGAGACAAATGACATTTTCTGTCACTGCATCAATAACCCACAGTTACCTTGTCGTATTTGTTTTCGACCTTTTTCTACGTTTCCCAGACGGGCCCGTCTATCCCCACCAAAAAAATTTCTTATCCCACCACCGACCAAAAAAAAAACCCAAAACATCACATTTGATTTTTTAGTGGCTAACCCCACCAAGGACATCTCTTCCCACCAACAAGAACTATATACTATTGCTGTTCCCACCTCCACCAGTGAGAATAAAACACTCCAACATGTCTTGTTCTCTCTCCCGCCCATTTCTTTCACGGTCGACCGTGACATTCGCCCTCGACTTGCCGGCCAGAAACACAAACACTCTCTGGTGACCACCACGACGACGTCACTGACCGTCCCTGACGATTCTCCACCAACTGATCGCGCCCTTTCTGACTCCCGCCCATTTTCTCCACGGTCAACCGCGACGTTCACCCTCGACCTGCCAGTTGGAACCAAGAACACCCTCCAGCGACCAACACGGTGCTACAGACCCTCTCCGACGACATTGCACCATTTCAAATTGATGCCCTAGTTCAGAACTCTTCATTTATGTGAGTATCTATTCATTTTTTTTTTTGTTAAATTTTTTGTCATTCTCATGGATGTGGTGGCATTGATGATGCTTGTTATGAATGTGGTTCCAGTGGTGGTGGTTGAATTTGTTGGGTTTAGGATTGTGTTTTGTTTTGTGTATGATGGTGTAGTTCATTGTTATGTTGGTGGAGGTGATGGTGGTAGTGGTAATGACCATGGTTGTATGCGATTGTTGTAGGTTTTTTTTTTGGGCTTCATATGTGATGTGTTTGTTGTGATGGTTGTGGTTGGGTGGTTCGTGGTTTGGGTTTGTGGAATGTGTCCTGGTAGATGTTATGTTAAAATGGATGGTGATCATGGTGTTGTAGGTTTTGGTGGTTGGTTTGATGATAAGTGTAGTCGTTAAGGCCATCTCCAGTCCTTACTCAAATCTATACCCAAATTATACTTAAAATTTGAGTAAAAGCTTGATTTGATATGATGTGTCTCCAACAATCACTTTGTGTTTTACTCAAATCTTTTAAAAATTTCACATCTTCTTCTAATTATTTCCTATAAACATTTTCAAAGTCCTTTCCTTAAACATTTTTACTACTCAATTTTTCTTTGCTTCAAAATATTTAAATTTAAAAATTATTATCATCAAATTTTTTTTAAAAAAAGGTAAAAGTAATATTTTTTTTATTGGAGTAAAAACAAGAAGTTAAAAAACAAAGATGAAAACTTAAGAAAGATGACCTTTTTTTTTTTATTTCAAGAGATGGTGAAAATTTTGGGGGGGTGGGAAAAAATCTAATATAGTTAAACTAAAGGTGGAGTTGAAGGAAAAAAAATGTTACATTGGAAGAAAATGTGGAGATAATGAAAAAAAAAAGATGTTAAAATTTGGGTAGTCTCCCTTGATTTGAGTAAAGATTTGAGTAAAAGCTTGATTTGGTATAGGTATGGGTAAATGATTGGAGAGGGTTTTGGGTGATTTTTACTCAAATTTAAGTTTGAGTAAATGTTTGAGTATATGATTGGAGATGCTCTAAACATGTCATTGTGCATTTTTTTTTAGCAACCATGTGATTTTGTTTATCAACCATTGTTCTTACAGGCATGGTCGGACACGGATATGATCAACATTGAATTATAGAACCACCACAAGTGTTTGAAGCATGAGCGGTGAGGTTAGCATTTAGAATTCGTAATCTTACTTTATTTAGACCCAATGATGTATATGTAGTCATGACATATGTTAAATGTATATGCAGAGATTGATAATACCTTTCGTTCAAGATGTTGAGGAGCCTTTCCCTGAGGTGAGGGAGGCCATTTCCAATGACCCTATCACGAACATTGACACCATCGAGCATTTCTCTACATCCTTGGTAATATGAAGCCCTCAAACATTAATTTCATTTGTTGGTATATATGAGATGTCCAATGTATATATTTGATATTCTCATTGTTTCATAGTTTCGACAATCGAACGGAACTAATTGACTGGGTCAAAAGAGTTGGTAGAAATATCGGAGTCATCGTCGTCATTGGGCGGTCAGAACATTCAAGGCCGAATAAATCAGCCCGAGTGGATCTAATATGTGAGAGGGGGGGTAAATATGATAGTCGACCAAGAAAGAAAGACATTGACAAGAAGGATAGAAAGAAGCGTCAGTCTGGTACGAAGAAGTGTGGTTGTCTCTTCAAGTTGCGCGCCATAGAGCATTCAGGGAGATGGACATTGAGAGTGTTATGTGGTTCACATAATCATCCCCTTATCATCAGCTTCGAGGGTCACTCTTTTGCTGGAGGATGAATACACAGTGGTAGAAGGAATGTCAGTGAGTGGTATGCGGCCACGCGACATCCTAATGCACTTGAAGTGTAGAGATCCAACCAATGTCAGCTCAATGAAGACCATATACAATGCTCGGTTGAAAATGCGGGTCCTACAGACGTGTGGTCGCACACATATGCAACAGTTGATGAAGTTAATCTATGATCACGGGTATATTGAGCGGCATCAAGTGCAAGAGAACGCTGAGGTTGTGTCAGAAATCTTTTTTGCGCATCCTAAGTCTATTCAGCTAGTCCACGCGTTTCCTTTGGTCTTCATGATGGACTGCACTTACAAGACCAACCAATATAGAATGCCATTACTGGAGATAGTGGGGGTGACTTCCACAGGCAAGACATTTGTTGCAGCCTTAGTTTATCTACGAGCAGAAAAGGAAGATAACTATGCCTGGGCGATGGAATGTTTTAAGTCACTCTTTGATGGTATCCCATTCCCGAAGGTAATCATAACCGACCATGAGCTCGGTTTGATGAAGGCTGTATCTATGGTGTTTCCTTCTACTGTCTGCCTACTTTGTCGTGTTCACATTGCAAAGAATGTCTTGAAAAACTGTAGAAAAGCATTTTCTGATCTAGAGACATGGGACAAGTTCAATGGAGCATGGTTTGGAGTGATGAGAGCATTAACGGAGGAAGAATTTTGTAGAAAATTGCAACTTCTGGAAGATGAGTTTCGTGCATTTCCAAATGACCTTTCATACCTTCACAAGACTTGGGTGGTCAAGCATCGCGAAAGGTTCGTCTCTGCATGGATTGATAAACATCTACACCTTGGTAACACATCCACAAATCGAGTCGAAGGCCACCATGCAAAGCTGAAGCGACAATTGCAAACATCCATTGGCAACTTTGTGAGTTCCTGGCAAACGATCCACAATCTGTTGGAGTTGCAGATATCTGATATAAGAGCTTCCTTTGAGGAGAGCCTTACAAGGATCCCCCATAGGTACAGAGGGTTTCTTTACCGGGAGCTCGTGGGCGTGGTCTCCATATATGCATTGCAGAAGATACATACAGAGTCATATGTAGCAGATGGGATTGGTCCAGATAGCAGCCTTTGTAATCATGTTTTGTATACCACTTGTGGATTACCATGTGCCCATATGATTGGGAAATACAAGCGAGAATGTTGTGCAATACCTGTTGCTGCGATTCATCCATTTTGGCGTAAGCTTGGGATGACTCCTTTCATCGAGGATTTCACCGACGAGGTGGACATAGGCCCGGAGATTGAGATGCTTCTCGAACGCTTCAATCATGGGAATATTGCCCAACAAAAAGAGATGAAAATTTGTTTAAAAAAGTTGAGTGATCCAACTTCCACCATTCTTCTAGAGCCCACCGTTAAAGTAAACACCAAGGGTCGTAAGAAAAGTGGACGGAAAAGAGCAATAGCCCTTGCAGAGGAATCAACCAAAAGATGTCCAAGTGGTTTTGAATACGTACTTCAATCAGTGGAGGAATCAGTTGAAGTGGGGTCTGCTATTCCACCACAAGCCTCACATTCCCAGGGAGCCAAGCGTTCAAAACAATCGAAGATGAGCGTACAAAGAGGAAGAGTTAGTCAGAGTCGATCTGTCGGTGTTGAAAAATACATTGTTGAATTTCCCCCCTTCCTAACTCCGTTCATAAGTAACATATATGATGTTCCAGGGGACGGTCATTGTGGATTTCGGGTGGTTGCATCCTTTTTGGGTATGTCAAACAATGGATGGAGAGATGTTAGAACCGATCTACTCGCCGAGATCGAGCAACATCCGGACGAGTATAACCTTGTGTTCTATGGGTTGGCTCATGTGCAAGAGGTGAAAAGAATTCTGAATTGTCAATCTTCCACCGTCGGCAAGGAGCATTGGATGTCAATGCCAGATATGGGATTTGTGATTGCTTCTTGTTACAAGATCGTGGTGATACATATATCAAAACACCAATGTCTAACATTCTTCCCACTGAGGGATCCTCCACCGCCAGTCAGTGCCCACCGGATCCTATCGATTGGTTACGTTAATGGGTGTCATTTTGTCGGTTTGGAGTTCACCACGGACTCGCCGTTACCTCCCGCAGCAAGAACATGGGATCGATTCCGTCTTGATATGGCTAGCTCATGGGTGACACCCTACATTGAGAGGATTGATCGGTTCAGAGCCCTAGCAGGGACTGATGTTGCAGTGGCTGATGTGATCAATCTGGAGTAGTCAAGGGTATAAAGGTCGCAATGTTATTATGTATAGGTGGTGTAGGTAGTCAGAGCGATGGTGTGAAAGTCAGAAAGTGATTATTTATTTCTATGTACTGTAAATCAAAATCCGTTGATGGTGTAAAGGTCACACAGTGATTTATCTTGTATATGTAGTATAGTTAGTCAAAATAGTCAAGGTATAAAGGGCATGATATGATTCATTTTGTATTTAGTCAAAGATCAGTAGTACTCTTGTAAATTTCACGAGTTCATTTTGTTCAATCTAGATGATGTTATTGTATAATTATTTTTCACGCTTCTCTCATTTGTTTATATATGGCTCATGAATGATTGATGAGTGAGAATGAATGATTGAGTCATTTGTTATTGTGAGAATGCTTTAGTGATTCATTTGTTTTGTCACGCCCCGGGCGTCCCCGAGACGCGGCAAGTGTATATAAAATATCAGAATCTACACAGGAGGTCAATAATATATCATACACAAGCTACTAAAATGACATACAGACAACAAAAGCAGGGCTGACATGATATATACACCAAATGCGGATAACTAAGACTGAATCTGTAATCAAAACATACTACAGACTCCATACATAATCACGTGTCCTGTGAGAGCCAATATACATACAAGGACGTCCAAATACAACACAAACGCGTGCCCAAGCACGGAAAATAATACATATTGGTACAAGGGATGCTGATAGCCTCTGAAACTCGCGGGACGTGGCGCTACTCCGCTACTGATGAAGTCCCTCGGGGAGCTCCTCCTTCGGATCCGACTCAGATGACACTGAAGAAAAATATTATGCGAGGGGTGAGCCACACGCTCAGTGAACGGCACAACCCATGCATCACAGACAATATTGACCACAACCAGATATCCTTATAATCCACAATTCATATTACTTAATCCACAAATGATAGCACAACTCAAAGCCGTGGGTTGCTCAATCGCCAACCCACTACACCCTCACCCTCGCCCTTCAATGGGCGACAAAGGATATTGGGACTGGCTACACATAACCAGCGGGTCGCTTCCGCCAACCCGCCACACCCTCACCCTCACCCTTCAATGGGTGACATAGGATATTGGGACTAACTGCACCAAAAACCAACGGGTCGCTTCCGCCAACCCGCTACACCCTCACCCTCACCCTTCAATGGGTGACATAGGATTTTGGGACTTACAAGCATCCAATCACAACTCCAGTGGGTCGTTCATCGCCAACCCACTACACCCTCACCCTCACCCTTCAATGGGTGACATAGGATTTTGGGACTGACTAGGCTGTTGGTCACCCTTGGTCCACCGATAGTCTCTCCTCCACTCCGTAGGCCGCCTGGTCTACTCCCACATTCAGCACAGTCCGTCCTAAATCAGGAGGTGCCTACTGATGGGAGCCCTCTGTCAGGAAGGCCTGTCTAACGCTGGGGTAGTCTCTACCGGATCCAACGAAGGGAACAGAACAGCCTACCCATCGCATATGATCCACTTGGATCCGCAGACGGCACATTATAACAACACTAATGTTCTGAATTCCTCAGAACCCACCAGGGCGCATAACTACGATGCGGGGAACATGCATAAGGTTATAATAAGGGTGGAATATCATTGGGGGAAAGAAACTCGGGAGGGCAGCGTGAGTCCCCGTTATAGGACACCCCGACAACCAAACAAGGAACACGGTGTACCCTAACCCGGGTCTCACCGCTGTCCTCGCAAGGCCCCTCCCCTATAATATTCACTATAACATGCACTTTAACAAAATACTAGCATTTAATTTAATAAATAAACTAGTAGGGCACATGCATCGGTCGGGCTTCCTAACAAGGAACCAGGGGACATGCTGCATGGCTCATACACATCCTAAGGGTGCAAGTCCCTAACATGCAGAGTCTAGGGTAACATGCATTCTACATTTAAATCATACAAACATGGATTACATATTACTGCTGGTTAATATACATCCATGGTGCCCCAGGAGAGGTCGGTATACGCCCAAAATGCGTATAACGCCTCTCTACTGGGTTGGATTGTCCCACTCACAGAGATCGGGGTCGTCGCGCGACCGTCCGTCTAGATCTGCAAGACAGGGTATTAACTGGGTAAGTATAAATCCGCAAGTACTATTAAATACTCAAATAAATACCCAAAACCCACAACTAAACACCCCACACTCGGGCAAACGTGCATACGACCCGCACGCACGCTAGCCCGAGTACTCCTACAACCCCCCGCACGGCCGGCACCCACCCGCACGGCCACCCGACCGCCCGGACGCGCCGCCGCGCCTCAGCCCACGCACCCTGCACGCCTCGCGCCGCCCGCGAGCACCCCGCGCGCCCCCGCGCGCAGCGCCTCGCCTCGCGCGCACCCCGCGCGCACCTCCGCCACCTCGCCGCGCCTCGCGCGCACCACCACGGCCTCGCCGCGCCCTCCGCGCGCACCCTGCACTCGGCCACCACCTCGCGCACGCACCTCCGCTGCCTCAGCCACCACCTCGCGCACGCACCTCCGCTGCTCGCACGCCTAGCACCCGCGCGACCAGCTCCTCGCGCACCAGCCCGCCCAGCACGACCAGCACGCGCCCCGCACGCCCGCGCGCACGCCCATGCGCACGCACGCGCGCGCCCGGCCTGCTGCGCTGCTGTGCTGCTTGAGACCTCCAGCCCGAGCACGCCAGCACTGCCAGCCCGTCCCGCGCGCCCAGCACGACCAGCCCCTCGCACCAGACCCGCGCACACCCGTGCGCACGCCGCGCGCACGCACACCCGCGCACGCACGCGCGCATGCCCGCGCGCGCCCAGCATGTGCGCTGCCTGGGCCGCTGCCGCTGCTGCCTGCGTCCGAGGACATCTCCCACCATTCCCGAGCACCCAAACCACCACCCACCGACCTCCGACCACCTCCACCGCCCTCCGACGGCCACCCACAGCCGCCGACCTCCTCCCATACACAGATCCACACTCCTAGCATACATCTATGCAAGAAAAGTGAAGAAAAAGACCTTACCAAGGGGAGGAAGCGAAGTCCGGACGCTCTCCGCGCGCCGAAACCTTTCTCAAAGGCTCTCTTTCGCCCTGATCTACCACGGCCCTCGAAATGGCCCGAATCAGAGGACAAAGAGAGGGGGACGGAGTGGCTAGAGTCGTCGGAATCGGGTTTTGAAGACACCGGAGCGTAGATCGGGACCCGATCTACACTTCCCGTGCTTTAGGTTTTTAGTTTTGAGGGGTGTAGGGGGCTCAAACGGAAGAAAAACGGAGGAGAGGAGAGAGAGAGCTCAAGGTCGGGGATGATGAACAGTAACTCGGGTTTTAGATCTCACTTATTTATAGTGCGCGACTTAAAAACCCGGATACGCCCCGGAACTGCGAAATTTTTGGAAACGTTGCCGGAATTCAACGAAATTTTCATGAGAGGTCTAAAATGGCACCAGGACACCAAATATGCAGTTAGATTTTCAATCGGAGTCCTCTAACTCAGGACGATAGCTAACAATCCAAAAATTAGCGGTTCCGATCGAAAAATCGAAAAAAACAAAAAACTGCCAGAACGCTCCAACGGTTACCAGCAGGCTAAAAGTGACACATATATAACATGTTTTGTAACCCCTAGCCACCGTTCGACAAAAACAAAGATATGTCCAGCCCTGTTCGACTCAACAAATGAAATTCACAACTCCCAAATTGACTACACGTAGGCGTCTCTGTAAGTTATGGGCGATCTATTTCAATCAAACCCAAAAAATAAAAAATCATACAAAGATTTAGTATAAACATACTCAATCCATTTAGTATAAAAAAAAACCCCTAGTCGAGCATAATCCGTCGTACCTTTTGTCTATAAGCGACTAAAACTGGTCGAACACTTTCAGAACACAGGCATGTGAAATTCAGACCGTTCGACCGGAATGGGTCGTGGGTTTATGGTATGGGCGACTTAAACCGGTCGAACACCTTCAAAACACAGGCATGTGAAATTCAGACCGTTCGACCGGAATGAGTCGTAGGTTTGTGGTATGGGCGACTGAAACCGGTCGAACACCTTCAAAACACAGGCTTTTAAAATCAAACAGTTCGACCCGAATGAGTCGTAGGGTTATGGTATGGGCGACTGAAACCGGTCGAACACCTTCAAAACACAGGCATGTGAAATTCAGACCGTTCGACCAGAATGAGTCGTAGGTTTGTGGTATGGGCGACTGAAACCGGTCGAACACCTTCAAAACACAGGCATGTGAAATTCAGACCGTTCGACCGGAATGAGTCGTAGGTTTGTGGTATGGGCGACTGAAACCGGTCGAACACCTTCAAAACACAGGCATGTGAAATTCAGACCGTTCGACCCGTATAAGTCGTATGTTTATGATATGGGCGACTGAAACCGGTCGAACACTTTCAAAACACAGGCATGTGAAATTCAGACCGTTCGACCCGAATGAGTCGTAGGGTTATGGTATGGGCAACTTAAACTGGTCGAACACCTTCAAAACACAGGCATGTGAAATTCAGACAGTTCGACCCGAATGAGTCGTATGGTTATGGTATGGGCGACTGAAACCTGTCGAACACCTTCAAAACACAGGCATGTGAAATTCAAACCGTTCGACCCGTATAAGTCGTATGTTTATGATATGGGCGACTGAAACCGGTCGAACACTTTCAAAACACAGGCATGTGAAATTCAGACCGTTCGACCCGAATCAGTCTTATGTTTATGATATGGGCGACTGAAATTGGTCGAACACTTTCAAAACACAGGCATGTGAAATTCAAACTGATCGACCCGAAGCAGTCGTAGGTGTATGATATGGGCGACTGAAACCGGTCGAACACATTCAAAACGCAAGCATTTTAAATTCACATCGTTCGACCTGAATTCATCGTACGTTTAGGATATGGACGACCGAAAGTGGGCGAATACATATGATCGGAATGAGTCGTATGTTTTGGTTAAGGAGGTCGAACCAGTGAAACAAGTCGAGTAAAAAACCAGTCTCACCCAGTTCGACCAGAATGAGTCGTAATCATTGGTTATGGGTGACCATTAGTGGTCGAACAAAGTCGAGGACCCACTAAACATTCGTGACAGTGATGTATGCAGAAGTAACATATTAAACCTAAAAAATATTGTGGCTTAAGAGAGGCTAAAACCATCAATGAAGAAATAATGTGAACCCTGAAAGCAAAGTCAAAGAAGCAAATTCATATCATATTTAACTGGATGGACATCCAAAAAACACCCACTTTTGTCTACACAAAATAACAGGTTACATACTAGCTTTCGCTACAACATTCGACCATTGATGAAAATGCTTAAATCTGTCAAACTATCCAAAAAAAGTACATAAACAACCAAAACATGACACTGTTTTTTTTTTACATCAACAAGCAATGTCAAATCCTGCAATCATGCTTCCTATGTTTGGACCTTCTCTCCAATACAGGTGAGTGAGGGAGGGGTGTCCCGTGTTGGAGGAAATTCATCATGCCTTCAAGAATAGGCCTTTGGACCGATGTGAAGGTGCTTCCCCTATCAAGTAAATCTTCAAGAAACTGACATGCAGTTGTGACACGCTGTATGAATGAAATATAGGGTCAGTTCTAAACATAACATTTCCAGGTTATGAGAAACCATCAATAAAATAAGTGAGAATTTATTACCGAGAGTAGGTCAGAAGAGGTACTGCCCCTGTTAAACAGTCTCTTGTTCTGGGGGTTTTGTAAGATTATATGACTGATCTTTGGAAACCACCCCAAGTAATCTGGGACTGCATCCCATGGCATTTTGGCACGGTCTCCCCTGGTGGCTGCACCTAGTAGGTAATCCTCCCATTGCTCAAGTACTTCCACGCTACCAGGATAATCAACTCTGTAACTGGTAGCGCTACGATGCCTTCTCACATTTGAACGGGGTCGGATTGGTGCTCTAGGGATGCACTAAACATGGCCAAGCTATCGAAGTACCCTGTCTGGCAGATAGGGTTCAAATATCACATTGACACAAAGACACCCCTTGAAGAAGGCGTAGTCCGGGAGCGGTCTACGTTCTCGGACTGATCGATATGGATCAAACTCTACCTAAATGAAATAAAAAAATGTGACTGCATTTTACAATTTAAGTATATAACAAATAGAAAAGAAGTAAAATATTACTTGCTCGGCCGTGGTCATATCTAGAATCTCCCGAATGATATCAACTGAATTATTCGGCAACCCAGGTGCATTACGACAGTTGGTCCATCGATTAGAACGAGGGGCACTTCTAATGAAATTATCGTAAATTGCAAAACAAGAACAAAGCACTTCTAATGACACCTTAAATACCGTATCATAATTTTAGTTTTTAATATATCCATGCAATTCTTTGGAGTATGTGCTTGATTTTTTATAAAAATATATACTATTTGTAAAAAATCCAAAACACATGTAGGAATTGGGGCTGTACATAGCATGGATAAAGTTGAATCATGAAGGCATTTGAGGAAGGGAAAACTGTATAAGTTAAACCCTGATAAATTAGAATAAAAATTTAATAGTCATATTTGAGGGAGGCGGTTATAGTTTTTTTTTTTTTGAAAAATGAGATAGGTGGATCTGCCACTTCTTTGATTGTACAAAAGGAGTATAAGTCCAAAAACAGAGAAACCTAAGCACAAGTAAAAGAGCCTAGAAACAGGAGGAGCTAATAGACAGGCAGTGGCTATAGTTAATTGCACTTTACCAAACATAAAAAGTGAATAACCAAATGTTTAATCAAACAGATGTGTGAGGCAAGTGGGAAGCAATTGAGAATTTGTCTAGACAAGTTGTATATTTGCCTAATGTGTGTATATTAACAAACTGTGTACATAGTTTGTGTGTCTCAAAAAAAGCGTATATTTATTTGTGACCAACTATTACTTTTTTAACAGCAAAATCAGGGAAAAGATGGAGCTTTTATAACATTTATAAACATTTCCTCATAATTTATACACTATTTCCACTAGATTTTCCCTATGAGTCATTTGTTTCATACACCTCATCAAGTCCATGACTTGAATTACCTACCACACGTGAATATAAAAATACCTGTAAAGAATGTGTTGTGCAAAACCATTTTTCATAAAAACCTCAATCTTATTCAGTTTCCTCTCAAGGCATCTCGTATCTTTTGGCGACCAAAAGGAACTGCTTTTTTCCCATCAAGTCACACAAATTTGTTTTGTTGTGTGTCATAGGACTTCAAAAACAGTTCTTATTTTGGAACTCACACACACAAGGAAGAGAATAAAAAACCAAAACAATAAATGTAATTTCAACAGGTCATCGGTTTTGGCTTGAACTCTACTTGAAGTGGACATTCAGAATCTCAGATTGATTGATCTGCGAAGTTTAAACAGACAGTAAAGGTGGTCCCCTTTTATCCTCCCTTTTCTCTTTCCTTCACATGCATAGCATGTGTTAGGCTGACTTGTTTAATTTCAGCTGTTGTTTCTATTCTTGGAAAAAAAATTATACCTCTTTTGAGCCTCCTTGCTGTACTTCACAATTATTATTCTATAATGAACATGGCTCTACTATTTTTTTCCCTATCATTCTTTAAGGAACCAGTTGCACAAAAAAGAAAAGGAAAAAAAAACATTGTTTCACCAATGCTAGGTCCCAACATTCTGTTCATTGCAGGGTGATTGAAAGCATTGGATCTCCACATAAGGTTCTGGACTGAATGGGGACCTATGATTTAAATGAACAAAAGAAGGAATCTGCAAAGGCAATGAAAGCTTTAGGGACGTCCATCATACAATTTTCCAGAAATGAATAAACAAGATCAACACTGGTTTGAGAAAAAAAGAGGGTGGGGGGCCACATTACAGAACTGTTGAATGTCAATCAAATGTCTGCGTTTTGATTATTAAAATTAACTTATCAGTAGCTTTGGATTATGGAATTCTATCATTCAAGAAACAACATTACTTATGATTTATTTTAAACAAAGAGAAAGAAAAGTTGGCATGCAGAGGAAAGTAAATATGGTCAATGTGAATAAGGTGTGTTGCGGAGAAGATACCGAGAAAACTAGTCATGGGGCCAGTCTATCAATGTGCCATTCTTGCCTTCCATCTGTCTCTCTGAGGGAGTATTGCAGCCTGTCAAAGACAACTAATACTGCATTAAAATTGAAGTTGGAATATGGATGCATCATATTAATCAGAAGGGACTGCAGGGAAGTAGTTGTTGACTCACCGGTCATGCAAGAGAGATGGATGTCCTTGCCAGAATTCAAAGAGCTGGGGCGTAAGCCTATAACCTGCCCAGTACTCTGGTTTGGGAATCACACTTCTGCACATTCACAACACCAGTGCAAGCTCAGTCTTCTATCGACATTCATTAATTAAATTCTGTCATGACTTGAGTGTTGCAGAGGATTGAAAAATTGACCATGTGGGGTTATAGACATGATCAACCCACTGGCCAATCAAGAGAATCTGGGTAGATTTGAGGCCATAAAATTTGATGATGCTGAAATTAGATAGAATGTGTATATAGTTGAGGACTTGTTTCTTATTTCCTGTTCTTGTTGCCAAAAAAATTTCCACAGTTACCAATCACAACAACAACAAAAAGCTTCACAACTCTAGTCAAGAAAGAAGAATAGCCTTGTCAAATGAGAAGAATGTAGAGATTCCAATATTTTGTATATAAGTTATGAATTTTGACACTGGGTTCTCTTTTATTAATAAATGTAGTAGTTGAAGGGTTCTGCTTGTCTTTGTAATTTCCTGAAAGAATGAAAATTTGGAATTGAAATTGTGAAGTGGATTTTTTTTTTGGGAATATAAAGTGGATTGTTTTGCATGTGCCAGATCAGGGGATTGGTATTTGGATTAGAATGGTTAGATTAAAAAAAAAAGAACAGATTCATATAAACATGATTAAAAATTATACTAACTGATACAGAGTGATACTCCAAAAGAATGCACAATGAGGTACACAATATACTAGGAGGCAGGAGCCGAAGAAAAGCAAATAAAAAGCGTGATGATGATTAACTCTACATAAATAACATGAATCAATTCAAACACTGACCCCAAAAAAAGTGTAAAATTTATTATTTGCCATCATGAAAGTTCATTGCTCAATGACCATATGCATATGTAGAAAGT
Source organism: Acorus gramineus (assembly GCA_030737835.1). NCBI lineage: Eukaryota > Viridiplantae > Streptophyta > Magnoliopsida > Acorales > Acoraceae > Acorus > Acorus gramineus. Next base: position 9,384,741 of record CM060854.1, on the reverse strand, counting down.
ATCTTAATATGTTACATTGAACACAACCATTCAGAAGCTCATGTACTGTGGAAAGGACACAATCACCCTTAATATTTTTTTTGTAGGTAAATGGTGGGTCTCGAACCCATGACTTCTTAGTTGCAAATTCTCTTGTCAATCATTGAGCTATGGATCCAAGCCCACAATCTCCCTTAATAGTTTGTATGAATGACCATATTTTCCTCCTATTCTGTTTTTATTTATGTTCCAGCTTTATTGATCTACTGGCATATAAAAGATGCATTCTTATTTTGCCAATTGTCATACACTTAAGCTGCTTAGCTAGTCATTATTAAACTCATATGTGCCACTCAAGATATAAATAAGGATGGTACATATGCAAATTGCATGACTTTGAATGTTCCAATTCCCTTAAAATCTATTTACAGGTGCAACTATACAACTCAAAATAATGTAAATATAGTTGTATAATATTTTTACAATGGAAATTAGATGTATATATTGTTATGTCACATGAATTCATCAGAAAAATATCTAGAAGGATAATGGCACTCAATTTAACACTGCACAACAAATTATCCGCCTTGCTTGGCAAAACCCAAGAACACATTTCGTGAAACCGATTTAAATACATTGGCACAAATAGCATACTCACCAAGCAATCCTCATATAATAACAACAAAACAAGCAAAAAACAATAGTTACCTTGATACCCAAGTAATATTTCAACCCCAAAAACACACAAATCAAAAACAAAACAAACATTAATCAATCACAACACACAACACTGGCATAAAAAGAAATTCAAGAAAAAAAAGAGTTTTTATGGGGGTCTCCTTTGAAATGGGTGAGTTGTGGGAACCTCTCAGTTTTTGCTCCCCTCCCATGATGAACGGCAACACATGTAGTGTTATATATGTGTCACTTTTAACCTGCTGGTAACCGTTGGAGCGTTCTGACAGTTTTTCATTTTTTTTCGGTTTTCGATCGGAACCGCTAATTTTTGGACAGTTAGCTATCGTCCTGAGTTAGAGGACTCCGATTGGAAATCTAACTACATATTTGGTGTCCTGGTGCCGTTTTAGACCTCTCACGAAAATTTCATCGAATTCCGGTAACGTTTCCAAAATTTCGCAGTTCTGGGGCGTATCCGGGTATTTTAAGTCGCTTACTATATAAGAGGTGAGCTAAAAATATCTGGCACTATTCATCATCCCCTACCTTGAGCCCTCTCTCTCCTCTCCTCCGTTTTTCTTCCATTTGAGGCCCTTAGACCCCTCAAAGCTTAAAAGTTAAAACCTAGGAAGTGTAGATCGGGTCCCGATCTACACCCCGGTGGTTTCAAATCCCAATTCCGGCGAGATTTGCCCCTCCGTCCGCCCTCTCTTCGTCCCTGATTTGAGCCATCTCGGTGGTGGAGGTAGATCCGGGCGTTGGAAACCTTTTGGGAGAGGTTTCGGTGCGCGGAGAGCAACCGGATTTCCTTTCCTCCCCTTGGTAAGCCTCTTTTTCCTCTCTTTCTTGCTTAGATGTATGCTAGGAGGGTGGAAATGAGGTTGGGAGGCAGTTGGCGGCGGTGGGTGGCCCATCAGAGGGCTGTGGGAGGTGGTCGGAGGCTGTGGTGGTGGTCGGAGGTGGGTGGTAGAGGAGCTCGGGCTGGCAGGCGTGCAGCTCGGGCTGGCGGGCTGCTGTCTCGGGCAGGGCAGCAGCGCAGGGTGGTGCAGGCGCAGTGGCTGGCGCGGATGCGCGCGCGCGTGCGCGCGGGCGTGCGCTCGGGCGGTGCTGGGGGCCAGCAAGGCTGGGCGTGCGGGCGCTCGGCTGGCGCTGGGGGCCAGCAGGGCTGGGCGTGCGCGCTGGGCAGTCTGCGGGGCTAGCTCGGGTAGGCTGGGAGCAGGTGCACCAGGGTGCCGGGTGCGCGAGCGCGTGCGCGCGGGTGCGCTCGGGGGGTGCAGGGAGAGGCGTGCGGAGCAGGCTGACTGGGCTGTGCGCGCTGGCAGGCCGGGCGAGCTGGCTGGGCGCGCAGGCGAGCAGGGCAGGGGCGCTCGGGCATCAGGCGGGCAGTGCCCCGGGCGTGCAGGCGAACGGTGCTCGGGCCACTCGGCGACGCGCGCAGGCAGGCAACGCGGGCAGCAGCGCGGGCAGGCTGGTAGGCGCGCTGGGCGCGTGCTGCCAGGCGCGCTGGGCGCGTGTTGCGCGGGCGTGCGCGTGGACGCTGGGTGAGGGTCCCGGGTGCTGGGCGCTGAGCGCTGGGCGCTGGGTCGCGGGTACCGGGTGCTGGCCGAGGGTGCTGGGCGCTGGGCACCGCTGCGGGGCGTCGTGCAGGGTGCGCGCGGGGCGCGGCGAGGCGGCTGGTGGTGCGCGCGGGGTGCGCGCGGGGCGGAGCCGGCGGTGCGCGCGGGGTGAGCGCGGGGGCGGAGCTGGCGGTGCGCGCGGGGCGAGGAGCTGGGCGCGCGGGGCGTGCGGCGTGCTCGCGTGGTGTGCGCGGGGTGTGCGCGGGGCGCGCGCGGGTGCTGCGGGTGGGGCGCAGGGCACTCGGGCGTGCGGCAGGGAGTGCTGGGCGCTGCGCTGGGGCGCAGTGCAGGCGGGGGGTGCGTGCGGGCGCTGTGCGGGGGCGCGGTGCGTGCGGGTGCACCCAGGGCCGGACGCGCGGTGCGCACGGGCGTGCGCGTGCGTGCGCCCGGGCGTGCAGTGTGTCCGGGGCTTGCGGGCAGATGCTCGGCAGGCTGTCCGGGCGCGCGGGCCGGGGGCTCGGCGGTGCGCCCGAGGCGGGTGGCCGTGCGTGCGGTTGCCCGGTGGGCTCGGGAGTGAGTCGGGATGCTCGGATACGCGTGCGTACGGGCCGTATGTACGTTTGTCCGAGTGTAAGGTATTTTAGATGTATTTTTGTGTATTTATGTATTGTTCTCACCATATTGAATGTCTGTCTTGCAGATCTAGACGGACGGTCACGCGACGACCCTGATCTCTGGTGAGTGGGACAATCCAACCCAGTAGAGAGGTGTTATACGCACTTGGGCGTATACCGACCTCTCCTGGGACACCATGGATGGATATTGGCATGTGTAATATGTATATCATGCGAGCATGATTTAATTGTAGAATGCATGTTACCCTAGACTTTGCATGTTAGGGACTTGCACCCTTAGGATATGTGTATGAGCCATGCAGCATGTCCCCTGGTTCCATGTTAGGAAGCCCGACCGATGCATGTGCCCTACTAGTTTATTTATTAAATTAAATGCTAGTAAATGTTAAATTGCATGTTATAGTGAATATTATAGGGGAGGGGCCTTGCGAGGACAGCGGTGAGACCCAGGTTAGGGTACACCGTGTTCCTTGTTTGGTTGTCGGGGTGTCCTATAACGGGAACTCACGCTGCCCTCCCGAGTTTCTTTCCCCCAATGATATTCCACCCTATGTTATAACTGTTATGCATGTTCCCCGCATCTTAGTTATGCGCCCTGGTGGTGTTCTGAGGAATTCAGGACATTAGAGTTGTTAGGATGTGCTGTCTGCGGATCCGAGTGGATCATATGCGATGGATAGGCTGTTCTGTTCCCTTCGTTGGATCCGTGTAGAGACTACCTCAGCGTTAGACAGGTTGTCCCGTGCAGGGGCTCCCAGTAGTAGGTGCCTCCTGATTTGGTAGAAGGACTGTGCTGAACGTGGGAGTGGCCAAACGACCTACGGAGTGAGGAGAGACTATCGGTGGACCAAGGGTGACCAACAGCCTAGTCAGTCCCAAGAGCCTAGGTCACCTGTTGAGGGTGAGGGTGAGGGTATGGTGGGCCGGCGATGTGGCGACCCACTGGATTGTAAGTCCCAATATCCTTGGTCACCCCTTGAGGGGTGAGGGTGAGGGTGTGGCGGGTTGGCGGAAGCGACCCGCTGGTTTTGTGCTGATTAGTCCCAATATCCTTGGTCATCCATTGAGGGTGAGGGTGAGGGTGTAGTGGGTTGGCGGTAGCGACCCACTAGTTTGAGGAATTGTTGTTACTTGTGGCTATGGTAATGTGGTTGTGGATGTTAAGGATTATCTGATTGTGGTCAATATTGTCTGTGATGCATGGGTTGTGCCGTTCACTGAGCGTGTGGCTCACCCCTCGCATAATATTTTCTCTTCAGTGTCATCTGAGTTGGATCCAGAGGAGGAGCTCCCCGAGGGACTTCATCAGTAGCGGAGTAGCGCCACGTCCCGCGAGTTTCTGAGACTATCAGCATCCCTTGTACCAGTATGTATTATTTTCCGTGCTTGGGCACGCGTTTGTGTTGTATTTGGATGTCTTTGTATGTATATTGGCTCTCACAGGACATGTGATTATGTATGGAGTCTGTAGTGTGTTTTGATTACAGATTCAGTCTTTAGTTATCCGCATTTGGTGTATATATCATGTCAGCCCTGCTTTTGTTGTCTGTGTGTCATTCTGGTTGCTTGTGTATGATATATTATTGACCTCCTGTGTAGATTCTGATATTTTATATACACTTGCCGCGTACCGGGGACGCCCGGGGCGTGACATGTAGGGCATGGGACCCCAATTTTTAATTTTATAACAGTGACTCTTATGTTGCTTCTATTAAATCTGTATAGTATTGTGTTGTCCCAACTCATTTTTCATTCACCCAATTGTCCAGACACACACATGAGTACCCTATCTTTTTTTCCCCAAATACAAGGAGGGGCCTGAGCCCCTGCTTGTCTTCAGGTGGCTCCGTTCTTCAGGTGGCTCCGCGCCTATCAAAGGCTCAAGCTTATTTCAGATAAAAAAAAGAAGAGAAGAGAAGTACCTGAAGAGGGTGCGGAAATGAAAACACGGCCTTTGTTTTTTTTTTGGTCGGAGGAAATGGTGGTCGTTGACGGAGTGATCGATCTTCGCCGGTGGCACAGGACGACGGCAAGCGGCACAGGACGAAGACAGGCGGCACCAGGGAGTGGTTGGAGGTCAACAGGAGTGGTGAGTCGGGAGAAAGAGGAGATTTCGAAATGAGATGGGCTCAGGGAAGAGAGAGAGAGAAGTTTTTGAAAAGGGGGAAAGGTGGGATTAGATTTTCAGGGAAGATATATTTATCTCATGGTGGGCTCAGTCACTTAGTAAGTTGTAGGTGGTGGGTAGAGATTACTGGTGTATTAAGAAAATATGTTGGTGGGGATAGACGGGCCCTTCCCAGACTCCATGGAAACAACGATTCCTGGAAACACAGGTCCCCCCCCCCCTCCGGGCCGGTCCTGAGAATTATTTTTTTTAGCGGGGCCCTAAGCGAACTTTTAAAGTGGGGCCCCATGTACATTCAATTTTTTTTTTAATGTATATCCCTTTTTAAAAAATTATGCATTTAATTAAAAAAAACACATTGGCTGCTCTAAAAAAAGATACAATCCTAAATAAAACTTGAAAAGCAACAAAAAAAGGGATCTTAATAGAATGAAAAAAAATCTAAAAATACCTTAAAAGAGGGTTTTATTTGTTCAACCTTTCACTACTACAACAATAAGAATTTTGGGGCTGTAGGGAGAGAGATTTGGAGAGACAAAGAGAGAGAGAGATGTCTATGAGTTTGAGAGAGAACACAAATAATCATATAAACAGAGAAATTAAGAGAGAGATAAATATATAAAAAATTGAAATTGTGGGAGAGAAAAACGTTGGAGAGATTTGGAGATGTGAAATGGCAGACATTGTTAATAGGGTGGGAGGTTTTTAAGGATTTAATAGGGGATGAGTTTCAGGGATTTTAATGGGGACAGTTTGAAAAACATTGGTTGGGATTATGTCCATTTTGGTTACTTGGGGATGTATAATATATGTTGTTAGGCCTGAGCGGATGGGCTTTGAGTTTAGTGAAAACTAATGACCAAGCAACCAGTTTCGTTTTTTTTTCCATGGACTTAAGCTGGATGGGCTAGGGCTGGGGCCCTCCCTAGGTGGGGGCCCTAGGCAGTGCCCTTGGTGGTCTCTGCCCAGGGCCGGGCCTGCCCCCCCCCCCCTGGTGTCGAGCCAACGTGGACACTCGTGGACATGTTCCCAAACGAAGCCGTCGTCTGGTGGGGGCTTTAATGACGTTTCTACGATTTTTTGGCTCGTGTGATTCAAATGAAGGACCTATTTGTGATCATTTTATCACACAAGGATTATATATGAAGGACCTATTTGTGATCATTTTATCACACAAGGATTATATTACAGTGTTTTACAATTTTCTTTTTTTGCTTCGTCTGGTGGGGGATCTGAATGCAAAAGTTTTAAGGATTTTCCGTTTAGTGCACACATAGAGTTTATCTATTGGTCAAAAACCATGTTTCATGTTCCCATGGGAAACAGGGGATTCAAATCCCTGTGGGGTTTTGTCCCGCGACCTTTTGCTCGGTTGGTAAGGGACACCGCACCTCTAGAAGAGGTGGGAAGTTCGAGCCTTGCATCTAGCAAGGAGAAACGATGGATGAACAGCCCTGTTGGGCTTGGTGTTTCATGGGCAGTGGCCCAGTATGACAGCCCAGTTGGGCTTGTTTCATGTGCGGTAGCACAGTATATTGTAAGGCCTCATATGGGCTTGTTGTTGTTGTATGTTACAGGGACTTGTAGCTCCTTTGGAGTCTTTAATACAAAAAAAAAATCCTTGCGGGGTTTTATGTGGCTGTGCGAATCTCTATGGTTATTGAAATTTGAATATGGTAAAAATTTGATTTTCATAATCACAAAAAAAACAAGAAGTCAAAATTTTGCATTGGACGATTTAGGTAGTGTTTGGTTGCACAATTAGTCAGTTTTTGCTTCTGCAATCGTGCAAATCAAACAATTTTACTATAGCAGCTTCATACAGACAGATTTTAGACAAATAGTACCCAAAAGCTTGATTTCCAAAAGTTGGAGGGGGGATGAGCTTCTTGCAGAATCAGTTTTGCAATAGCTTCATAAAACTGATTCTGCAGGAATCTGCGATTGCAAAACTGATTCCGCAGGAAGCTCACTTTCTCAGCTTTCTGAAATCGCAGCTTTTGAGCACTATTTGCCTGAAATCTGTGTGCAGGAAGCTGCTACAGTAAAACTGTTTGGTTGTACGATTGTAAACGCAGCTTCCTGCAATCGCAATCGCAGCGCAATCGCGCAACCAAACGCACCCTTAATGTGCTAGGCCAAGCCCCAAGTCACTATGAGCTGGCTTGCTGTGATTTGGAAGTGTCACTGATTAAGTTTTTAATATTTTTTCTTCTTTTATTTCTTTAGCAGTGGACAAGTCAATGCAGGTTGAACATAAGTCTGTTTATCTCGACCGCTTGTTCCAATACTTTTATGGACAATGTTACATTCAGTCCCATTTTTAACCTCAATTCCAGTCTTCATGTATTTTGAATTTTTTAAAAATAATATACATCATCTAATGAGGTACATGTTTTTATAAAAAATGAAACATATACTCCAATGAATTGCATGGAGTCATCATTGTATGTTATGGGCTACCAATCTTTGTCGAACAGAGTTTAGAACTCTTTAACCCTTCTTGACCCTCGTTCGACCCAACAAATGTTATTTAAACCTCCCAGGTCAACTACACATAGTCCCAATTATAATTATAAATTATGGGCGATCAATCCTGGCCGAATAGAGTCTAGAATTCTCTTACCCTCCTTGACCCTATTCGACCCAAAAAAAGTGTTGTCACATAGATTCCAGAATCTTACTAACCCTTGTTATAGTGCTGTCACATAAGGAATATTCAAAACCTACTCCGTGTGGCTTTAGAGAAGCTAAATCATCATTGAAGAAAAAAAAACCTCAACTGAAGGTCAAAGAAGCAAATTTGATATCATATTTAACCAGAAATGCCTGACATCCTAAAAACAGCTAGTTTAGTCAATACAAAATAACAATCAAGTTAAAGACTAGCTTCTGCTACAACATTGGTAAAACACAAAAAGTTCGTAAGTGGCCAAAACGTTACACAATGTTCTTTTACAGTAACAACTAGATCAAACCCTGCGATCATGCATTTGTTTCGACCTCCGCTATAGATGAGTCAGGGAGGGGTGTCCTGTTTCGGAGGAAATGGATCACACCTTCAAGAATGCCTCTCTGCACCGATGTGAAGGTGTTTCCACTACCAAGAAAACTTTCAATATACTGAACCTCCGTTCTTACACACTACAGGACACAAATTTAGGGTCATTTCTAAACATAGCATTATCAGATAAGGATGAAACTTGTATGAATTATTGAACATATCAATGTTTTATTTATTAATTGTTTTCATTCAATCCTTAATTTCATTGAATCAACTAAAGCCCTAAACCAAACACAAATTGAAAAATGATTCAAGCCATTATCAATACAAGAAACATTATCATCAAATGACCCTTCAATTCTTCATACCAACATCAATAAAAGAAACAATGCCAATGTCAATGTCATTTCAATTCATTGTTTATTTCATTTCATTTAGAATCAACCAATGCTACAAACCATTGTCAAACCATTATGGATTTGATAGATATTGACAGGTATTTTATCATGGGGGTGTGTGGAGGATTAGGGTTGAGCTACCAAATGCTTATCCTTACAAGTCTCCATCTTTTAGATTTATTAATAAGATCTACCACCCAAATGTATATGAAATGTGAGTCTGGTTTTGTTAATAAGATCTACCACCCAAATGTATATGAAATGTGAGTCTGGTTTTGTTAATAAGATCTACCACCCAATGATACTACATTTTAAATATAAAAAAAGCCCCCTCTTTAATAACCCTAATTTTCTTTCCCAACCCACATTTATTTCACAACTCACATTTCACAAAAACAACATCAACAATCATTCTAAATCTTTATTTCCTATAACAATCATTCAAACTTCACCATTCAAAGTATTTGAATAATCATTTTTCATTTTTCCAAAAAACCTCAACACAAGATCTGGTTTCATCTATCATTTTTCAAAGAAAAACTCCCCAATACAAACAATCAACTTCATATACAATGTTAAAAAAAAACAAACCTTCCACAACCCTAACTTTCTATTACAAACCACATTTTTACACAGATACCCTAACTTGCACTCAAAACCGTAACAATCTTTATTTCATAACCCATGAACCACAACAACAACAATGATCATTCAAACTTCACCATTCAAAGTATTTGAACATTTTTTTAGATGAAATATGGACGTCTAGATCTTTACCTTCAGACAGCAATGATTTTAAATGGTAGTCGACGACGGCACGGATCTCTTTGGGAGAAAGGGGAAGAAAAATGAGAAGGGTTGGGGAGGAGAGAGATTTGGGTATTAAAAAAGGTCTATGGCAGGATTAGTTTTTTTTTTTTTTTTTTTTGTATTGATGTATTTATTACATGGTGGGTTTAATAACCTGTTAAGTGGCAGGTGGTGGGTAAAGATTGGTGGTGTATTTAGGAAACCCCTTGGTGGGATAGACACGCCGCCATCTTTTTTTACCATGTGAATCCACGTAAAGTTTCAAGCATCCGCGTGACCCCGTTTGGTTATTATTTTATGTTCATATTTTTTCAAACTCATAAATATTCACTCACTCATTTATATTATTTTTAAGCGGCCCCACTAAGCGGACCACTGGTGATCGCGGCGGCGGAAGAGCTCGGGAATAAAAAGGCCATGTGACCCATCAAGACCCGGGAAACTAAAGAAAGAGAGTCCTAGAAGAAGAACAAGTACCTGCTTAAGCGGAGGGAGTCCCCTACTTTGCCCACCTCCAATTTTGGCGGTCCATTAGTTGGATCTTTCTTTCCCGTTGTCGGGCTCAACATTTTGTGTCAATATGTCAAAAAAAAAAAGAACTAAAATAGCCAACCAGAAAAGCCAACCAGTTCGACTTTTTCTAACATGAAAGGTCAATGTAGCTGCTGAGAATCTACTTTTTGTCTTTAGCATGGTCCCAGAGGCAGATCACGGCATCGTCTTCTCCAACTTGGTTAGATGAGCAAAGAGAACCCAATGGGAGGGATAGAGGAGAGAAAAAAAGAAATAGAGAGAGGAAAGAGATCTACGTGGCAAAATGGAATGGTGGTGGTTTTAGTTTTAGAGTTAAGAGGTATTATAAGGCAGTGAGATTTGGGAAGAGTAAACTAATAGGAGTGGGTTTAATAGGGTTGTGGGGAGATGAAAAGAGGAGGTCGGAGTAGCTTGACCCTTTCTGTAAATGCATTTATACAATTCATTGGAGTATATGTTTCATTTTTTATAAAAATACGTATCTCGTTAGATGAGATATATTATTTTAAAAAGATTCAAAACATGTATCAACTAGAATTGGGGTTTGAAAAGATACTGTAGGTCACATTATCCAAAAGTTTAACCAAAGAGTAAAGGGCAGAGATACTCCCACCACCTAAATTATATGTCCCACCACCCTTTTGAATCCCCCACCTCTCATTTTGATTTTCACTACACCCACCTCCTAATAAATACCAACTTAATAGATCACCAACCCCACCACCTACCCTAAATCCACACAGCTAACTCTCTATTCTTCCCCTTCTCTTCTCTGTTTTATAGGGCTTCTTCCAATCGAGGGCTTCTTCCAAAGTGAAAGAGGCACCGTGAGCCCTCTTTCAATCCGCCCTGAATCCACCTTAAGAGTGCATCACTATTTCGCCATCCCCTACCACAGCCCTTCCCATTGTCACCTCGTGACCTCTCAAAGTGAAAAAAATAGGTATTTGATTTTTCATTTGTCCTTTACATGAGTGGTATTGGTCATTCATGAGTTGTATTCATTGATTTTTGACTATTGTATAATTATTGAAATTTTTGTTAGAAAGTTAGGGTTTTAATAGAAAGTTAGGGTTTTTAAAGAGAAATGTATGGTTTAGGCTGAATATTTTTATTTTTTTAATTCAAAGATATGATTGTGATTGAATTTTCATATATTTGGTTTAAACTGTATATTACTAAGTATGAGATTTTTTGATACAAAGTTAGGGTTTTGATAGTATGTTAGGGTATTTTTGGGGAAATATATGATTTAGAGTCAATTTATTTTTTATTTTTGGATTCAAAGATATGATTGTGATTGCATTTGTTTAGTTTAAACCCTATGTTTTATCATCATTGAACATGTTTGGATCAGATTTGTTAGTTATTCAGAGGGATTTGTGGCGTGGGTAATATGATTTTATAATGCCTTTAGTCGTCACCTACCATTGGTTCAATGAAGCTTCAAAACAGTAAATTGTCATCTAATTTCTGCAATGGTTTAGAGGTGGCACCCAGAAACAAACACATTCCATCTACCATTTGGGGAAATGAGCATCTCCTTGGACAATGTAGATCAGATCGTAGGTATTCCAGTAATGGGTCGTGCAGTGTCCAAGCCAGTCATTATAAAAACAGAAGAAGTTGTGAAATTAGTTCACAGATCACTTCACCTCAATCCCACTGACATTTCTGTTGAATTGGAAACATTCAATGGAAGATCAGTCAGATTGTCTTGGCTGAAGGACAATTTGGCTAAGAAGACCAGTTCAATGCCCACGCATAGCATTGAGTGTGTTGTTCGAGGATATCTCTTATATCTATTGGGTTGCACCATTTTTGCTGATAAGACTGGCACATATGTCTCTGTGGAGTATCTTCAGTATCTTGAGGATCTAGACACGGTAAAGAAATATGCTTGGGGGGCAGCAACTTTAGTTCACTTGTATCGTCAACTCAGGATGGTATCAAGGGCAAAGTGCAAATCAATTTCTGATTACCTCACTTTAATCCAGGTATTATTAACTTATATCTTAAATTTCTATAACAACATTATATTAACATAAATGATCATTTGCGTAATTGATTTCATGAATATAGGCATGGGTGTACGAACACTTTCCTGTTCTCAGGCCAGGAGATGAGATTCGTGTACACAGGGAATTGCCTCGAATGGCTCTATGGAAGGACTGTAGAAATAATCCTGGATTGCAGAAGAACAACGTTGTTCTCATAAGGGAAATGTTTGATTCATGGGAAGCAGAGCAGGTATTATATTTTATTGTAAATGCAAAATAAAAGTGGGTAGTTATTATTTCTTTAACTTCCCAATTTTATACATTTCGTAGATTGATTTCAATCCATACCTACCCACACGTGATCGTTCTCCATTACAAGATTTTGCGTTCTTCAAAGGTTGTCTAGTCGCCAATAGGATTTCTGAGCCATATATGCCAGATAGATACCTCCGACAGCTTGGTCATGTCCAATCCATCCCAGGAGAGCCGATTCAACCCATTGGAAAGACAAGAAGATCACGCTTAGCTAGCAGCTACCGAGTGACATATGGAAGTAATGTCACTCAAATGGAGCAGTGGGAGGATGTACTTTAAGGTCCGAGAACAAGAGGCCACTGGAATATCAAGCAATGGGACACAGTGTCAAATTATATGGGGTGGTTCAGAAGAGTTAGCCACCCTTCTATATCAAAGCCAGAGAGTAGAAATTTTTTTAGGTATAGTGGGAATTTGGGTTCTACCACACCACAAGAGGATTGGGTAAGTATGATTCTCATTTATAAATAAATGATAAAATCTAATAGCTTTATTAACACATTAATGTTTCTTTCTTGTGTAGCGAACTCATATATCACAATACTTGCAACCACTCGCACAAGGTCGACATACAGCGAACGTTTGGCAAAGGCACATGCAAAATGTATTGGATTATTGTCAAGACAACGTACCACTTCCGTCGTCGTCAGGTCCCCCAAAGTCACCGACTAGAGATCGTCGTTCTAAGAGGTTGAACGACAATTGATATATATATGGAGCTTATAGATTCAACAAATCATTTTGTTTTTTCATCGATTTGTTGAAATGGATGTTTATTTAAGTAACAACAAGGAACAAATCAGTTGTGTATTATATGGTTTTTGTAGGATCACTTGTTCAAAGTGAATAACTATCTTAGATTAAACAGTGTGGATGTTTATTTGAATGGTGGTATCTATGGTTTTGAATGCAAGTATCTTACTAAAAACAGTGTGGATGTTTATTTGAATGGTGATATTGATGGTTTTGAATGCAAGTATCTTACTTTAAACAGCGTGGATGTTTATTTGAATGGTGGTATTGATGGTTTTGGATGCAAGTATCTTACTTTAAACAGTGGAGTTGTTTATTTGAATGGTGGTATCGATGGTTTCCATTGCAAGTATATCATTGATTTTTCTGTTTCCATCGACTTGAGTATTGTCTAGGAAGTTTAAAAAGTTAGACACTGAATATGTCTAACCCATTTCAGAAAGTATGTCATTGATTTTTCTATTTCCATCGACTTGCGTATTGTCTAGGAAACATAAAAACTTAGACACTGAATATGTCAAACCCATTCCAGAACCTATGGAATATTTTTCTGTTTCCATAGACATATTCATTGTCTAGAAAATTTCAAACTTAGACACTGAATATGTCTAATCCATTCCAGAACCTATGGATTATTTTTCTGTTTCCATAGACAAAAGCATTGTCTAGAATATTTGCAAACTTAGACATTACATATGTCTAACCGATTCCAGAACCTATAGATTATTTTTCTGTTTCTATAGACAAAATATTTATCTAGGATATTTGCACAATTAGACACTGAATATGTCTAACCCATTCCAGAACCTATGAATTATTTTTCTGTTTCTATAGACAGAAGCATTGTCTAGTAAAGTTGTAAACTTAGACACGGAATATGTCTAACCCATTCCAGAACCTATGGATTATTTTCTGTTTTCATAGACAGAAGCATTGTCTAGGAAATGTGCAAAAATAGACACTTAATATGTCTAACCCATTCCAGAACCTATAGATTATTTTTCAGTTTTCATAGACAGAATTGTCTAGGAAATGTGACATATTAGACATTGAGTATGTCTAACCCATTCCAGAACCTGCGGATTATTTTTCTGTTTTCATAGACATAAAAATTGTCTAGTTTATCTACAAAACATAGACAACGCGTATGTCTAACCCATTCCAGAACCTATGGATTTATTTTTCTGTTTCTATAGACAGGATTATTGTCTAAAATATTTAACAACCTAGACATTGTGTGTGTCTAACCCATTCCAGAACCTACGGATTTTAATACTTTTGCCATCGACAATCATAGTGTATAGCTTTTATTAATTCATAGCCCACTTGGGTGTCTAACTCATTCCAGAACCTATGGATTAATTCTTCTGTTCCCCTCGACATAAGGGATGTCTAGGAAATATAATCAGTGTAGACATTCAGTGTGTCTACACGTCCAGAAATATAGGTTTGTGTGTCTTTAGAGATAACTTTTTCTTTCATTAATGCAATGGAGTCAATGTCAAATTCCCACCATAATATAACATCCAACACAAATTCCCAAACTTTCTACTATAAGATATTCAGAACCGTGGGCAGACCTTACCCACCTATTACATACAAAACGAACACTTTCTAATTTGGAGCTAACCTACCTATTACATACAAAATGAATGACTGTTGTCATATACAAAAGATATACAGCTCCACAATATAAACACAAACATCTCTATGTAAGACTTAACAAAAATACGGTCTTACACAAAATGTGATGGTTTTTTGTAGCTAAACAAGGTCCACGACGTCGATCAAAGCAACATTGGTACCAGCTAGACTTCTGAATACCTCCATTCGACTGATGTACGGCGTCACCCAAGAGCTTGCGCTATCCAAATGGAATCTTTCCCAAGTCGTTGTAACTGGAGGTAAAGGAGCATCCGGAGTTAACTCCAAACCTTGAAAATGGCAGCCTCCAACATAACCAATACATAGGATCCGGTGTGAAGATGCAGGAGGTGGAGGATCTCTTATTGGAAAAAAAGTCAAATATTGATTCATAGATATGAGCACAACTACAATTTTGTAATATGATGAGATGACATAACCCATTTCGGGCATTGTCATCCAGTGCTCCCTGCCTGCAATTGAAGTTTGACATCGTAGACTCCTCTTTACCTCCTCTACACGGTCCAACCCATAGAACACTAAGTTGTATTCATCTGGGTGTTGCTCAATCTCCAAAAGAAGATCATTCCTGACATCACGCCAACCTTCATTCGACATCCCCAGAAATGCAGCAACCACTCGATACCCGCAGTGGCCATCTCCGGGTACGTCACGAATGTCAACTATAAAAGGAGACAAGAAATCTGGAAATTCATTCTTATATTTATTGCACCCGATGAACCGATGACAGAGAACTCTTGATCGTTGCACATCTATCTTGGATTGCTTAGTAAGTGGTCGATTCTTCATTTGCGAGTGTGCAGGAGGAAACGCTTCTGAAGCAATGGATCTCTCAACTGATTGAAGAACATATTCAAAACCACTTGGATTTCTCTTGGTTGACTCCTCTTCGATGGCCTTAGCCCTTTTCTTTCCATTTTTCTTACGGCCCCTAGTGTTCACTTTGACAGTGGGCTCTAATAAGAGTGTCGCAGCCGGGTCACTCAACTTTTTTAGACTTTTTTTTATTTCCTTTCTTTGGACCATATTCCCAGTTGTGAACCGTTTCATGAGTAGTTCAATCTCTGGCGCAATATCAACCACATCGGAATAGTCTTCAATGAATGGAGTCATACAGAGTTTACGCCAAAATGGATGGATGACCGATAGAGGAATTGGACAACTCTCATGCCTGTATTCAGCAATCTTGTGTGCACATGGTAGACCACAAGTTGTATGGATCACATGGTTGCATATATTATTGTTCGGACCGACCCCATCACTAGCATGCACCTCATGCTCGATCTTTTGAAGGGCGTATATGGAAACCACACCAATGAGATCCTGAAACAGGAAGCCTCGATACTTATGGGGAATCTTCGTAAGGCTCTCCTCGAGCGAGGCACGAATGTCAGAAATCTGCAACTCAAACAAGTTGTGAATTGTCTGCCATGAATTTACAAAATTCTGAATAGATGTGCCCAAATACCTCTTTAGCTTTGCATGATGACCCTCAACACGATTAGTGGTACTGTTATCGAGGTGCATGTGTCTATTAGTCCATGCAGACACAAATCTTTCTTTATGCTTGTCCAACCACGTGGCCCGAATGTAGGAGATAACATGTGGATAATTTTCAAACTCATTTGCAAAAAAAGTCAATTTTCTTGTGTAATCTTCTTCGCTTGAAGCCCTCATCACTTGGGACCATGCATCCATAAAGTTTTTCCATGCTTCTTCGGAGAATGTTTTTTTGTAATTTTTCACAATGTTCTTCTCAATATGCCAACGACATAAGAAATTCATAGTGTTTGGAAAGACTACAGAAATAGCCTTCATCAGTCCGAGCTCGTGGTCAGTGATTATGACCTTTGGAGGGGGGGATTCATCAAAAAGTGTTTTGAAGCACTCCAACGCCCATGCGAAGTTATCTTCTTTCTCCGCTCTCAAGTATACAAAGGCGGCAGCAAACGTCTTCCCAGTCGATGTGATTCCAACTATTTCGAGGAGGGGCAATCTATATCGGTTTGTCTTGTAAGTGCAATCCATTATAAAGACAAGCGGAAATGCTCTAATAAGCTGTATGGATGTAGGATGAGCAAAAAAAATGTCAGACACCACCTCACCCTCTGCCTCCATTCGATGTCGCTCAATATACCCATGCTCGTATATCAACTTCATCAGTTGTTGCATGTTTGTACGACCACAAGTTTCTTGAATACGCAACTTCGTCCGTGCATTATATATGTTTCTTATTGAGCTAACATTAGTAGGATCTCGACTCTTCAAGTGGGTTAGGATGTCCCGAGGACGCATGCCACTCACAGACATGCCTTGTAATACAGAATACTCTTCGTCTAGCAATTTTCCAGCATATGAATGACCCTCAAAATCCTGGATGAGGGGGTGATTGTGTATACCACAAATGACTCTTGAAAACCATTTCCCAGAATTTTCAATTGCCCTCAATTTAAATGGACACCCACATTTTTTTGATCCGGTTTGACGCTTCACTATGATTTTTTTGTCTACAAATCTGATCCTTGGTCGCGTGTCAAACTTGCCCCCTCTTTCACATATTAAATCAACGCGTGCTGGCCTACGATGACTTGTAACTTCTGAGCGGCCAATCACCACAATCACCCCAACATTCCTGCCGATTCTCTTCATCCAATCGATTAATTCCGTTCGATTATCAAACCCCTAAAAAACAATGAAGATGATCGTTAGTGTCTTTACCCTAACGACTATATATGTACATTTGAGGAGAATATGAGACTACATAATTAAAGGACACAAATTACCATAGATGTTGTGAAAGGTTCCGTGGTGTCTACATTGGGATTAGCCTCGGCCGGGATGACCTCTTTGATGGGGATACTCTCCTCCTCCCCCGGAATGTAATCATCTACATTTAAATTTAATTGTACTATTGACCTCTGCACATATAATACACATATTAACATATAAATATTTCATCAAATATATGTAACTATACATTTAGAAGCACAAAGACTGACCTCACTGCTCATTCCTATATAGTTGAAGATATTTGAAAAAAAACTTTCTGATGCTACCAAATCGAATGGAATACCTATAACAATATTGAGTTAGTAAACATAGTAATTTATGCTAATAAAAACAACAATGATGAAAATCAAACAAATATATACTTTAAAAAACCAAATGGTCACCACCATCCCCCCAACAATACATACCACAACTAACCCTAGAACAACCCACAACTTTGTTCATCACCACAAAGTCACAATTCTCACCAACACCACCAACAACAAGCACACTTTGAAATGTATCACAACGATAAACAAAACAAATTTTAAAAAAATTACCATTATAAACAATAAACCCTAAATGTACCAACACACCTGACAAACACAAGAACAAAAAAAGAAGCAAAGATTCAAAAGAAGAATGGATTATCACCTTTTTGGGAGTGAAATCTTTTCTTTGAGCTAAGGCATCATAAACTAACTCAATGGAGATGATGATCGTTGCAGGAGTGTCGTCGGAGGTGGAACAAACGGTGAGTCTCAGCTGATTGTTGAGAAAACCGGGCGCAATTGCCGCACAAGGTGGTATGAACGCGGGAAGAGAGAAAGAGCGGGTAAGTATTATGTGTATTTTGATTTGGGTAGTGGGCTTGTTCAAACCAAATTGATAGGGTGGTGGAAGATAGAAGGTGGTGATCTTAATTATTATTCCTTAGAAGTGTTTGAATGCCTTAGAAGTGTTGAGGAGGTGGTGCCTAAAGTAGTTTAGGTGGTGGCAATATCTCTGCCCAAGAGTAAATACATTTATGATAATGAATAATGTTTTTTAAGCCCCAACTTATAGGCTCCATCACATGCCCCAAGAGGTGGTAAATAGAGAATTTCTATTATACCCTTTTGACAACCAATCCCTCAAAACGTGCAACGGTTACAATTTTTATATTTGCATCCGTGCAACATTAATTACCGTTTTTCTTTTTTTAAAATGCTGAATTGAATTCTTATTTTTTCATCATTAACTCGTTCATTTTTTTTCGGAACTAATTTTTCCATGAAGAACACCTAGTAGCAAACCTGAATTTCTGCTTCAGAGGAATTTGAAGTCACGGATTCTTTTTTTTTTTTTCTGATTTGGATTTCGTCTCAGTGTCTATCAAATCAGGTTTAACATTTATTATGTTTAGGTTTGACATTTGGTGTTTGGCTTTGAATATGATGTTTTTCTGTTTTTTGTATAGCCTAGATTGAAGAATGTAATAGCATTTATTTTTTCATGAACTCAATGTAACATTTGTTAAATGTAATACACAACGAAAAAGGTGTTTGACATTTTTTATAAAATGTAACTGACTATTAAAGAGAGTATGTTTTTAAATTGTTTAAACATTGCATGGAATGTAAAACATTTAGGTAAATGTAACTGTTATATTACATAACATAAATGTAACATTTTTTTATGCAAATGTAACAAATAATTCATGTAACATTTGTTAAATATAACTCACAACGAAAAAGGTGTTTGACATTTTCCATAAAATGTAACTGACTATTGAAAAAAAGTTTTGTTTTTAAATTGTTTAAATATTGCATAGAATGTAAAACATTTAGATAAATGTAACTGTTATGTTACAGTTATGTAAATGAAACAAATAGTTGTGAGAGATGTAAACATTTAGGAAATGTATTTGTATTGCGTGAGATGTATCTTATCTTATTGATGTAAATTGAAAAGATATTTATCAAATGCTAGAATGTTCAATTAATAACATTCTTCAAAAAAAAAAATGTGTATAATACAAATGTAATTTGAAGAAAAAAAAAAGGCCGTTTGAAGGATTTTGACAAAAAACAATTTAAGTTAGTTTTGGTGTAACTAAAATAGAAATTCAATTAGTATATAAGAATTTCAAAATGGATAAATTTTTGTGTAACTGAGATTTATGTGAAAGATTAATAACTGAATGGAAAAGGAATTTGAGTTAATGAAACATATTTTTAATGAAAGGTATATCCGATATTTTAGGCCTGGATATGATCACTGTATAATAACATTCAATTTATAGGGTGTTAATACACAAATTCATTCAGTCCACTTCTCCCTACTGGTACACATTAGATGGATAAAATACAAAAGATATGCATTCAATATTCGATTACTTCTTTCTTTTTTTCTTTTCTTTTTCTAAGATATACATTTCATTGAATAAATATATACATTAAAAAAAATCAAAACATATTAGAAATTACAAAAGTGACTACAAAAATGTTGCTAACATTTTTCTTTGTTTAAATTGGATAAGGTGCCTCAAAATTTTAACATGGTGTACTTTAGCATGAACAAATTTGATATCATACCTTTTTTTTTCTTTTTTGAGGGAAATCATACCTATAGATTGGTTGGTTATCATAGATTAAAACAAGCTCCATGTAACAAAATAAATAAAAAAAAACAGATTTATTCAAAACATACCCATGTTTCATGGATTCACCATACCCAACAAAAATGCACAACATTATAAAAATTGACCTGTTAAATATGATTTATTTGTACCTGTAGAACTCTACAACAACTTGGAAAAACCTTCCTAAACTCCAGGCAGAGGAAACTTGGTGGTCATGCCTTCAACCCTCATCTTCAGATCCAATATGGATTCTTTCAGATTGAATTCCGTAGATTTCACGGCCTCCATGAAGTCGTTGAGCTTCTTCCCCTTCACAGAATCCTTCGCCTTGATTGCGATCTGCACCCCCTCATGAATGAAGTCCGCAACAGCTATGCAATCGCTCTCTTTGAAACCTCTGGTAGTCATGGCAGGTGTTCCGATCCGAATCCCACCGGGGACTAACGCACTCTTATCACCTTTTGTAAATAGGGTTTTAAAACAAAACACAAGAAGCCTTGTCACCATTTTGGAATTCAGGAATAATTCAACAAGGATTAAATAATTTGCCATGCTGTATAATTCGGGTTAAGTTCATCACCAATACTAAATTGAAGTCATGATTATCAAAGACTTCTGAATTACAGTTGTATATTTGAATTTCACGAAATAATAAAAACTAGCACAACAAAGCCTAGGCGAGTTTTTTCTTCTTCTATTTTTGGTTTTGATTTCATTGCACAAGCCAAAAAATGCATTATGCAAGTAATACATATTCATTTCATTTAATATGTGAATTATTGAATATGACATGTATTGTTAATGATGCGATTTATATGGGAATTATACCTTTTACCAAAAAGTGCACATTTAAAAAGTGAATTAATCAATAATCGGGAGTATTTGATAACAAGGACGAAAAGAATGATTCATTTAAATAGGCGTAGATTTTTTGAAGGGAAGAGAAGCTAAATTGTATGGTGATGAAACTTACCGGGGACCGAGTTCTTGTTGAGTGTGATTGAGCTCATGTCCAGGATTTTCTCAGCCCGAGCACCATCCATACCCTGTTGCCAATTAATCTTGCCAACTTCTTAAAGAAGAAACCATAAATATATGAGTGCGCAAAATAACATGGACGTTGTAGTAAATATACTTTTTTCCCGGATGTTGGGACTCAATTTTTCCATTTTGATATGGACCGTAAATATTATTTTGTGAAGAGATCGGAAAATAATTTATACAACAAACTCAACCATATTTATACAACAAACTAAACCACAAAGAAAGGACTTGCCAGTAAAATAAATATATATTTCTGATTGTTGGACTCAATTTTTCTACTTAAATATGGAAAAATATTGTAAATATTGTTTATGAAGGGATCGGATTATGATTTACTTAACAAATATGAAACATAAAGAGAATATAGACCTTAATAGTAAACACACATCTTTCTAAGGGTTGGACTCATATATTTCCAGTTAATTATAGGCCTTCCTGTAAATACTTAGCCCCCGTTTGGATACAACCAAACATGCCATTAAGGAATTGGATTAAGCACAGAGAGAACGTGGACCTACTAGTAAATACATATTTATCTACGTGTTGGAATAATTTTTTTCAGCTAAATATGGACCATGTATATATAGTCAAGGGGACATATTTTACTTTACTCAACAAAAGGCAGAGATGTGTTGTCCTTTTTTTTGGGCATTAGCTTTTATCAGGACTGGAATGCGATTTTCTCCCATCTAATAATGGAGATTGTTTCAATTGTGGTATAAATATAATAATGGACTGACCAGTTCATGGAAAGTGAAAAATTTAGGGAATAAACAGTGAAAAATTTAGTAAAGGATGGTTGAATATCAGTTGAAAATTTTTCAAAATCACTCTGACAGAATCATATGATGATGATCCATATATCAGAAACTATTAATATGGTTATTCAGTAGCATTCAAATGAAAAAAAAAAAAAAACTTGCTAGAGAGCGCGCTCACCAGTGGCCTGAGATCCACCAAAACCAGGTGATTGTCGGTGCCACCAGAAACCAGTTTGTAGCCCAACTCAACTAACCGATTCGCAAGAGCCCTACAATTCGATACAACCTACATAACGAGCAGCCATGCATTCAGTAATAGTAAAATAATTTTATGACATGACATCTTGTCATGATTTGGAAAGAATAGACTGTCTCTTACTTGAGTCTGATATGTTTTGAACTCCGGAGATTCTGCATGTCGAAGACACACTGCAAGTCCTGCAATTGTGTGGTTATGAGGGCCTCCCTGCAAGGAAATTTTTAATTTGAATGTGATTATTTTTTTTTTTTTTAGCCCATGATCATATTCAAGTGTTAAATTGGAATTTGAACATTATTTTATTTTATTTTATTGAAAAGAGGATAGGAGTGATCATATTAATAAAATATGCCCCTCAAAGATCTTGACCATTCGAGCAAGAGGACGTGAGATGATATAGCCAACAGCCCGTAAAAAAATGTAAGGCATAATATTGAAAACATGAATATATAGTTCTGCATCATCACAAAGCAAGGGGAGGAAATTCTGTCACTCACCTGCAAACCTGGGAATACGGCATTATTTATCGCAGTTTCTAAATCCATATCCAGCACAGGATCTTTCTTGTAGAAGATCATGCCACCTCGAGGACCTCGTAAGGACTGCAATGTAATGCAACAGATTTATATACAGGCATCAAGAAATCTTCAAAAAAAAAAAAAAAACCACAAACCATGGTTTTTCTTCTTCAAATTTGAAAACTGATGATGGAACTATAACAAATCATAAAGATAGAAGATCACTTGTGCATTCAAAGATTGTACACCCACTAAAATGTCTCTCAACTTCTGTCTTTCTTTTGAATGATATTAAGAAAAAAAAAAACTATGCTCCACTCATTTGCAGCCTTCATCATAACTTTCATATTTTTTTCACTATTGTAAGATACAAGAATCAACTAGTCACGATTTCATATTCTTCAAAAGAGGCATCGAAAATGCTGAGAGGTTAAAGCAATTAGCAAAAGGGTGTTTATAAATCTCTTGGAGATGTTCTCATTTGAAACATTTGACTGTGTGGTACAAACCAAGATATCCGTAAATAAAGCAATAAGAGAAGAGCATTTATAAATTTCTAATTGGAGTCCCACTTGAAACATTGGACTGTGTGGCACAAACCGAAGGGCTCTCAGATTCAACAGGTCAAACACCAATCCTTCCCTCATTACATCACGGGGAACAAATCACCTATATTTTGTCTTTACACCACAACAGTCATGAAAGTCTCCCAGATCTCCTATATTTATCATGTCACGCTTCTCATTTTGATTTTAGCAGTGTGCAAGTATCAATATTACTGGGCACTTCACCAACAGAAGAAGCCAGCTGTTGCAAAGAACTAAGATGATAAATGCTTGCAACCAAATTCTTTTGTTTTCCCCTTTCTATTTTATCTGAGAAGTATATAAAACCCCACTTTGTAGAGATGAAGTATAATGGTAAAGCCAAAAGGAGGGAAATGTAGTGCCTTAATTTCATTGAATTCTTATCAGTATGAAGATAGCAAATAGCACTAACCACATGAAGACCTTCTTTGAGATGACACCCCCCCATCCTTTCCTAATATTGGAAATTTATATTAAGGCTTTGGACATTCATGACTATGAAATTATTCATCAATCATCGATTGTGTAACAATATCCTATTAATAAATTCAACACACCGTGGACACAGAAAATTAAGATTGCAAAAGGTTCCAATCATCATATGACAAATGAGAGTCGAGGAAGAAAAATAATACAACCTTTAATAGATAACACAGGAAAAAAAATGAGATAAATTTGCCTAACAACAAATTCCCTGCAAAATCAGACTAAATATAAAATATTGCATGCAATGGCTTCGTTTGAACATGTGCAGAGGATGGAAAAATAAACAGTACTCAAATGTCAACACTGAGATAATGAGTGGTTACTGATGTTAAACATCAGGGTGAAATACTACAAGAATTCAAGCAGCATGGAGCTAATACCAGGAGTTAGTTACAAACTATCTAGAGTATGGATTTCCAGTCAGATTCTCAATTTTTTGGCTAAATTGTGCTCTATGGTGGGTAATATTACCCAGATACATTCTGGACAGATCAATGGCTTGCTAAGGGAATTCCAGCCGTCATGTTCCCTAGACTTAAATGTGGCTCTCAATAAAGAAAACAGTGTGAATACCGGCTTTCAAGTCATTGATGGCAGTGGTGTTTGTTTCCCTGGCTTGAAAGTAATCTTTCTGAAGGGAATGTTAAGTAAAAAAAATTCAGTCTATTCAGGTTAATCTGCATGCAAAGGATGATGTGGGATGGCAGAGAAAAGGAGCTGGACTTCTCTGTGAAATTTTACTATGAAATCCTAACGACTGGTTCTATGCTGGTTTTGGGGGGGTTTGACCAGGTGGGTTGTTGGAAATATAAGAGGGATCTGGAAGACTATAAATTCATTGAAGGCAGAGGCTTTTATCAGACCACCTGCATAAACAAGCAAACCGAGAAAAGCAGAGTGGGCCCCAGGAAGAAACGTGATCTGTGATTACTTTGAAAGGGATGCTGCCGATCACCTTTTCTTCATCTGCAGCTTCAGTAAGGTAATTTGGGGTAAAGTGAGGGCTGACTGGTTCTGCTCAACAGATATTTTGGTGGTTCAGTTAAAAGGATCAAGTTCAGCCTTTCGTTTCTTCAAGCTGGGTTGTGTGGCTGACAAGAAATGAAAAAATATTCAGCGGGAAGGAGGTGTAAACTGAAAAACCTGATCAAATGTGACTTGTTTTCTGCATGAATGACAAAAACAATCTGATTCTGATGGCAGAAAATGTCTCTAAAAGGAAAAGTTTATTCAGATGAGAGAGGGTTGCCTATTTTGTAAGGGAGTTTTGAGCTATCCGACCTTCCTAGTTTTGGTGTTGGGAAGGGGATATGGTTCATATCATGCACTTTTTTATAACATTTTTTTCTCTACCTCTCGTTGTACTCATCTAGCTGACCAGGTTTATAAAATTTGGTGAACCTTATCTCTTAAAATCATATACAAGCTTAATAGTGTGAAAGAACTAATAAATTTAAATTTAAATAACCATAACTGTGAACTTAATGTATCACAAGATTGCATGGTATTTCTTCTTTGTTAGCTCTACTATACACGCTCAAAAATCAAAATAAAAAAAAATTAATGACTTGGAACATCAGTTGGTGTTCAAAACCTTATGAGTTGTTGTAGTAACCACATCACAGTACTCAAATGGATCAGCAACTACAGATGCAGCTACGAGTCCACTTATGTGAGCCATATCCATCATTAGGAAAGCACCAACAGAATCTGCTATCTGCCATAATAAAATGGATGGAGGGAAAATCAAGATGTATAGAAAAACTTAAAGAGATCCCAAAATATTAAATAAATTGTGTACAAGCAAGTTATAGTCATGCAAGATTCATCATACCTTCCTCATACGTGGGAAATCAAAGTCTCGTGGATATGCGCTAGCCCCAGCAATTATGAGCTTTGGTCGGAAGAGAGTTGCTGTTTTTTCTAGCATTTCATAATCAACCAGCCCTATTTGCAAATAAATTGGTAGAATAATATCAGAAAAAAGCCATGCCCAGTCCCATAAAAATTACTCATTTCTAGCTACGGAAATTTTTTTCAATTAAACAAAAAGATCACCAGTAGATTCATCAAGCCGATAAGGCATCGATTCAAAAAAGATAGAGGTGGCCGATACTCTTCTTTTAGAAGTCATGAAGCCATGAGATAAGTGTCCACCATGGGGTAGGTCCAAGCCCTGCAGACATTACAAGTATAGTTAACATGTGGCATTTGCATTCCAAAATCTTAAATAAACGGAAAAAAAATGTAAAAAACGTGAAAAAGAAAAGCGAGACCATCCGACCTACCATAATTCGGTCATGTGGCTTAAGAAGAGCTGTATAAACTGCAAAATTGGCAGGAGAACCTGATAATGTTTGCACATTAACACCCCACTTCTTATCGTCTAAATGGAATGCTGAGAGAGCTCTTCTTTGGCAAAGAGTCTCTATTTCGTCAATGAATTCATTCCCTCCATAGTACCTGTATCACATGCATAATAAAAAAGACGTGACCATAATTAATGAATAATAATCAGTAAGTATACAAATAGAATAAAGATAAAAAGTGACATTTTTTGTCCTATCTTCCAAGACTTACCTTTTACCTGGTAATCCTTCAGAATACTTGTTTGTTAGGCAAGAACCAACTGCCTCCATTACAGCCCGTGAAGTGAAGTTCTCAGATGCAATGAGTTCTAAACATTTGAACTGTCGTTCCTTTTCTTTAATGATTAGCCCATACAAATGAGGGTCTGCTTCGCTTAGGGAAGGGTCTACTATACCGCTCAGGTCAACTAAGCAACAAATATGTCATGCAAAAGGAAACGTGTCAGTGCACATCTTGTTGGGAAAATAAATTTGTCTCACTGAGATAATTAATCCAACTGAAAAGGCGAAAAAGGAAAAAGTTCAAAATTCTTTAGATAATAGAATACTCCAATATTTTTGAATAATTCTGCAATGTCATTCCATATCACTCAAGGCTTGGAGTATGTGATGTATAAACTTCACTAAAAGCTTGGTGAATGTTGTCCCTTGCTATATGATTAACATGACTATATAGTTTAGTGTATACTCATGTTAGACTGTAAATATGAGTATGTGAGAAAACAACAGATTCAATAGCATTAAGCACACACGAATAAAACTAAAACAAACATATTACTGCTGTACATCATAACACATGGCCTACTTCAGGAACCTGTTCTACATTATCAGGTGGTGGGCTGAGATCATATACACTCAAGAGAAGCTCAACTACATGTTTCCCACCACACAAGTATATGGTTCCAGGGCTAATATAGCTCCAGCATGAAATGGATATGATATTTTAAAAATAGATGTAAATGGGGACAGGTACATAAACTCAAAACACCTGGCCACATAAAACACACTTTTATTTATTTATTGATAGAAGCTGGGATGTCCACCAAATTTTATAAATGCAGTACACATCATAAACAAGGAGATAATGTATCTCCTTAAGTCAGGAAGAACTTAAAAATAAAAAAGCAACACATATTGCTTATTCTATGCTAAATATCCCATCCTTATTGCTTACTAAGCTTATCAACCCCACATTGTGTTATCCCCCATTGAATCAAAAAGTGTTTCAAACACCCGACTAGGCATTCTACCTGGTCCTCCACCTTGCGTAGACCCAGGTCCGTTTGGATAGAGGCATAAGCTATTCTGGGGTTTATACCTATTCCAGAAATTGTTGACTTTATCAATGGAATAAGTAATTTTCTGTTTGGTTGTGTTTTTAGTTATTCTCGTTGGAAAACGCAATAATAAAGGTTGAGTGTTTGGTTGATGAAGAATAAAATGTGAATAAGATGTAAAAAGTTGATTTGACATGTGAGCCCCATTGATGTATAAGAGGTAATGATAGATGATTTGAAATGAAAAGGAAAAAAAAATTGTAGGACCCACTTATGATTGTTGTTGGAATAAGCTAATTCCATGAGTAGGGGGGATTACTATACCCTTTTATTCTTTGTTATTCCGGCATCCAAATATCACCTTATTCCCCTCACCCAAACACCTTTTTTCCCCTATTCCATGCCTATTCCCACCTATTCCTCCCCTAATCCTCTACCCAAACGCCTTACCTAAGAGGAATTGGGTCTGGATGCACAGCCTCAAGCACCCACCTAGGCATATTATAGATTAAAAATTATCATATAAAGCCTAAACTTATGGCCCCATCAACCCATTCCCCTTCTCTCACCAGTTAGAACCATCGACCCTGCTTCTCCTACCAGTTAAACCTATCCCTTCCCAGTTCTCGTATTTTGCGCCCACCTAGGCACCCACCCAGGCCCCATCTAGAGCCTAAAGAGCTAGGCCCTTCCAGGATTGCCTTTGGGCTATCTAGCGCCTTTTAAAACATTGGTTATGCTAATTTTTTTCCCTTGTGAATGATGTTGGATGCCAAGAATGTAAGGAAGCAGCATAGTCTTCTCAAAAATAATTTAAGAAAAAGTAATTGTTCATAATCCAATCGACAAATCATATTTCAGGCATCCAAAATATTATGGAGACTTCTTAAATCTTCTTAAAAAAGATATGGAGACTTGTGTCTACCTTCCCGTCTTCACCATCTAATTCATTTCATGGACAGAGATTTTAAATAAACACACACCAGGTCATATACTCCTTAAGAACCTTATTTTATTGTCTCATGTGAGAGGCAATTAAGTAAAACAGATATAGCATAACACAGCCTGGACTCTTAACTTCCAAAATACAATTTACATAAGCATAAACAATCAGATGAAATACAAATGAAGTACTTATACAGTCTTAAAGACAAATATACAAAAAAAAACATAGCATTCACAAGTTTCACTCGTATCAACATAAACAGAAAGAAATAACATATGAAATACAAATGAAGTATTCTAAAACCCCGTCTCACCTCTCTCATTAAAAGAAGGCATTTTCAAGGTCCCTTTGATGCAAGAACCTCGAACCGGCTTGGAAAAATTGAACCGGACACAATTCGAGAGCTCGTTTGGGACGGGCATCTTCTGACAAAAGGAAGACCTATTTGCCCAAACAGACCGATTTACAGTCTTCTCCATTAATCCGCTGGAAGCATGCATTATTTTAAGTCCTACCAACATGATACACACATCAGAATTCCAAGCCGTACATCAGAAACCAAAAATTGATTTTTTATGGAAAAATTATGTATGTTTTTATAAAATCTATGTTTTTTTAAAAAAAATTACCATTTGGGTGGTTTTTCAAGAAAATTTTAAAAAAATAAAGTAAAAAAAGGTAATATCTTCAATACATGAAACATAAAAAACATGCTTTTGAATGACATATTTATACTTCCAAACTGTACATCAGAAGAATCCTAAGCTGTACACCGGAACAAAATTGACAATTTTTGAAACATTATGTAAGTATTAATGAAATCTAATACGAATTATTTGGTCTTCATGAAAACTGTAAAAATCACAAAAAAATTAAAAAGGTGATCTCTGATACATGAAACATAAATCATTCACAACAGGAACATAAATAAAAACATGCTTTTGAATGACCATATTTGTAATTCAAGCTGTACAACAAGTACCTCTTTTGGGTGCCTTTTTTTAAAATAAAAAATATATTCATATACCATATTGCAAGATTTCATGAAAACAATTCAAAAAAACCACAAAAAAGAGGTGATATCTTTAACAACTGAAACCAAAAATAAATAAATAAAAATAAAAGGTTCAGGAAAAATATAAAAAAGGTGATATCTTTAACACATGAAACCAAATGGGTTCTCATGAAAATGTACAAAATCACATAAAACATAAAAAGCTGATATCTTTATCACATGAAACCAAAAAAATCATTAAAAAAACATAAAAAACATGCTGTTGGAAAAAAACAGATTAGGGTTTCTCCCTTGAATCAGCTCTGCAAGAGAAGAATCCGACCAAACATAACATGAAATAAAAATAAAAACAAAAAAAGGACCTTTTTTTGAGGGGGTTGCCTGTGATTGCTCTGATGGTTTTTAGGCCACTCTATGAGGAGGTATATATATTGTTTGTGGAGGGAAGGATATATGCATCAAAAGTGAGACCCAAAAATGGTGTCGTCTGAGGGTTTAGAAGGAAGGGTTCATTGAGTGATCATGATCGTTGTACCATATATCAATCACCGTTGATTCTTTGGAACCCTAAGACACACATTTGTGCTCCTACACTCATTTATGTGACCCAATCCTGAAATTCAAACTATTCAACTCTAAACTGATCTAACTCAGATTAGTCTAACTTGAACCCAACCCGTAATTAAATAAACCAACCTCACCCAACCCAATTTTCTAGCATCGTGTGCAAATTACCTAAAACTTTAAATTTCATATCAAAAGTAAAATGCAATTAGCATTTTCCTTATTCACCTTCAAGATCTTCCAAAATCTCTTTAATTTCAATTGGAGTTGATAAACTCTACAACCAATCTTCAATACAAATCAAGCTTTCTATGAATTTGGGGGATAATGAGCTTCGAAATTGATCAAGTATGCGTCCACATTCAATTCACTAAAAGCTGATTCAGAAATGCCTGATGATTAGGGTTCCGTGTATTTTGTTGTAACTTGTGAGATTATGTTGTGTTTTTTAAAACTTTGGATGGTTCAGATTAGACGATACAGATTGAATGGGGCCATATGATCGTTTTATTTAATATTAGTTTAATGGTTCGGGTTAGGTCAGGTTGTTACTTAACCCAAATTGGCCAACTCAAACTTGAACTTGATTTTTACCACCCAACCTATATAAACATCAGGTTCAACTGGACTCAAGTTGCAGCCTTAATTTTACTTATAGCATTTTAATATATACCATATTATAATATATATATATATATATATATGGCTAACTAGGCAGAAAAAACTCCCTTTTACAAAATATTAAAATAAATAAATAAATTGACTACCTTGAAATAGAAAAAACAAAAAAAAAATATCTCAACCATTAATTTTGTAAAATAAACTTTCAGTATATTTCTCCCTCTAGAAACTCCTTCTTAAAAATCTTTTATGATTTTCTCTTCTCTCAATCAATTATATTTTACATAAAAAAAAATCCTCAATCATTAAAGCCTTCAGTTTAAATAATAAAAATAAAAAATCAGTCAATGTTAAAGTGATAACATTGATCGGGTTCAATGCTATTTTTTGTATGAGTCTACGTATTGTTTTACAAAATAATTTATTTTATTAACTGAATATATACTTTTAAAAAGTAAAAAAAAAAGTGTGTGAGCCGCAAACCAGACTGAACATAATATTTATCCGATCCATTCACATACTTAATAATTTATGGATTACTATTACCAACATCAATACATCAGATCTACCATTTGAAGAACAGATCTCATAAATCTTCAATGATGGAAAGATCAAGCATAAATGTGATATCTATTGTATATAAATAGGTATTCGAATCCAATGTGATGTGAATAATGTATCCAAATTAATGTTCTGTTATTTTCTATATTGAACTCTCACTGACTGTGCAACCCGAACACAGTCCTCACTTTTTTTTCTTTTTAAAGAAAATATACACAAATCCATTTAAGTATATACTATATACTATTATAGAAAGTAAAATATATACTAACATATATTAGTATATTTTTTTCTTTAAAAACATAAAATAAATAATAATTTTCACACACTATCAGCACTCAGCAGTGCAATATACACTGGGCTATGGCAGTGCAGTAGACATTGCATCTAGTGGCCCATTAAAAGTGCCACATCAGGATCAAACACAATGGAAAACATGTTTCTTGTAACACCACATTAATTCAAGTTAAATATTATCGTTCAATCCTTTTTCAACTTCGCATATGTTTTGATTTTTTTTTCAAAGTATACACTTGATTAATGAATCACATTTTTTTATATATATAAAAAAAATACAAATTTGTATGAATTGAATAAATATACTTTTACGTTTTTCATAATGAAGTATATACTGCATGAGACAAATTTTATTATCTTATTATTTATGTCATTTTTGGGGTTAAGATATTTGAATAACTCAAATTCCCGTTACTATAGGATAAAAAAATATGTCAACAATTAATTATTTGTTGACATACATTTTATTCTCCCAAGTGGACCAATTGACCCGTTAAATGTGATTTATTTGTACCTGTAAAACTCTATAACAACTTGGAAAAACATTCTTAAACTCCAGGCAAAGGAAATTTGCTAGTCACCCTTTCAGAATTTGGGAATAATTGGAATTCATTTCATTTAATATGTGAATTATTGATTAAGACATTTATTGTTAATGATACGATTTATATGAGAATTATACCTTTTAACAAAAAGTGCGCATTTAAAAAGTGAATTAATCAATAATTGGGAGTACTTAAAAACAAGGCCAAAAAGAACGATTCATTTAAAAAGGCATAGATTTTTTTGAAGGGAAGGGAAGTTATATTGTTTGGTGATGACATTTACCGGAATTGAGTTCTTGTTTTTTTTTTTAATAAATTGTGAGCATTTCCAATTCAAAAGGTTTCAAAATAGACAGTGTCCGAATTGGAGGTGAGAGAGAACAGAGTAAAGAAAAAATACAGAAAAAGATAAACAAACTGCGCACAGTGACGAAAGAGAGGTGGGGACCGGACCGAGTTCTTGTGGAGTGTGCTTGGATCCTGTTGTATGCTAGCTCTGTAAAGTGTAAAATTCTTTTAGTATGGGAACCATGTTTGAACATACATGTGGATTGTGTGGAAACAGTGATAAGGGTTTCCAATTATTGGGGTTGTGCTCTTCTCTCTGTCAGGTCAATTTTGAGAGTTGATCAGTATAAACAGAATTCAAACTCTGGTTTGAAAGGTTAGAATTTTGCATTGAACATAGAAGGTGGTATCTCATACCTTTGTAAATGCCATGCATGAGTTAAATATTTATTACAATTCAGCAATGAAGAACTATTGCATGCATCGACTTTGTTAATCCCTCAGCCTCACTTAGCTGTAGCAGTGGCTCCAGTTGAAGTCATGTCTCTGGGGCATTGTGACACATAGGGCTTCAGCTGTCCATGCAATACAACAAAACATGTTATTAGAAGTGGGTCATGAGAGCACATAAAGACCATAATATTTGATAGAGAATTAGGCAAAGTGGCAAACCCATAAAAAAATAAAATTGAATAGATTCAGATTAAATCCTCCAGTCAATATGGAAGAATAGATGGCCCTCAATTGTGATACCCCCTGCCAATCCACCAAACAACCTCCCCACCCCAAAGAAAAAAAAGAGGTGAAATCAAACAAGTTTAAGATATTTATAAGTTTAGAGAAGATCTGACTACATGCATGCCAACTCTTCTCCAAAACCAGCCAATATACTATGTAACTAACAGTTGTTTTCCACTTCTATAAAATAGAAACAGTTGTTTTCCACTCATCAGTTGGTGAAGAGGAAACAAAAAGGATCCCATGGTTGGTTTGGCCTTCAGCTCACTGTCCGCTTTCAATGATCTCGAGGATATGTGGAGATGGTTCAGGAAAAGGCAAAAGCATAGCAATGAGAGCAACTTAGCAAAAAATTTAAGGGGTATTCCTCACATAGTTTGTTGGAATATTTTGGCTCTCACGCAAATGCATCTTCCAACATAAAAGAACCTATGTGGAAAAACCTCGGAGGCAATCATGTCTCTCCATTGGTTATGGAGATCCTAGGTGTGGAGCCGCCCTCTACCATCCTGGGTAACACATGGCTAGGGTCATGAACTCTTTAAGAAAGACATTGTAGGGGTATCCACATTTAGAGAAGGCTTTCCTTTTATTTTCTATCTTGCTTTTCTTAATCTTCTTTGCCAAAGAGCCCTCTTGTAGCCCTGGAAAACCAATTTTCCTACACTAGGCAGTTACCTAGAGAACATTTCAGTAACAAACCAAAGATATGTTGTCATTTATGCCTTGGTTGAAAGTGAAACAAAACCAAATTCAATTTAATTTGAAACATTCAAGCTAGTTTCAAACTTAATCACGGTATAGTCATGCTCAAATTTCCTCTGAAAAAAGCTGCACCACATCAACGGATGGTAAACCAACCAGACACAACTGTACCATGTTAATTTCAAAGCACAGGAAAACAACATATAAAACATTGTCATATCAACATTGTAATAATCCGTCATACACCTCCATATATCAAGCATCAAAATCCCTCACACACAAGAACAATTGCATTTCCTTATAAGAAAACCCTTCATATCTTATTAGGTACTAGTTTTATCATAAAACATTCTTAGTTCACTGAAACCCAATGAAAATTAATGCTCTTTGCTCACTTATATGAGACATTCTACTCATTAAATACCCCAATCCAAGGATAAGTCTTCAAACTCAACTACCAACCCATTCATTCTATATGATCATCTAAAGAGGCACATAAAAGAAACCCAAAAGCTAATACTATATAATGACAACAGAGCAACTAATGGTGAAGGATTCCTTTGAAAATCAAGGTATTCATGTGGTTTTTGTAGTTAGAGCAACTAATGACGAAGGAGTATAGAGCATGATGGGATCCTGCCAACTCGACCACATATGTTCTATGCGTCACGACCCCAGAGAATGTCGCGCACCTCTTCTGTGGTTGTCAGGTGGTTCGCGAGTTTTGGGTGGTTGTGGGGAGACATACAGAGCTGCGAACAAACTTCCAAACAGTAGAGGAGCTGTGGGAGGCAGGGAAAGCAGTAAAGCGATTGGATGATAACAGCATGGCCACGGTGATCTCACAATCTATAGTCCCGCCAGAGGCGTGGACGATATGGAGGACTCAAAACGGAGCAGTATTCAACGGGGCTCGGGTGTATCAGGAGAATATGTGGGACATGTTCCATGAGTGTATGAGGGATTGGGGACTTTATATCACCAAGGTGGGGGACGTCCAGTTCCGAGAAGGGTGCCTGCGTATCACGGAGTAATCTGAGGGCGTGCGCCTCAATTGGTTAAATACCTCTTCTAACCAAGGGGCACCGCGAGAGGGTCCTGTCCTGTTGTACGCTTTTCATTTTCATTTTCATTTCCTTTTGAAATGATTTATCTCACTCTATTCTCCCCCAATTCAGAATTTGTAATTTGAATTCAGAAATGAAATCAAGTGACAAACATCTACCTTTTATTCCAAAAACAAAAAAATGTTACCTTGAAACCTGTCAAATCGGGGACGACGTAACTGGGAAGCTTTTCATCCATAACCACCTAAACCAAAAGCATCCAAAACCATCTCAACCCAATGAAAGATACAAAATTTGAGACACTCACTAATCAGATGAGGTTTGATTTGATTTCTCTCTGAAGAAGTCCGAAGAGGAGGGAAAGAAAGAGAGGACCTTTGCGAGTGTGGAAGCCAGTGGACTTGCAGTTCTTGCACTTGTAGTAGTCTCAGGGGGGCCTCTTCGAAGAGAGGATCTGAAGAGACGACGGTCTCTTCCTCCTCATCGCCCACCCCAACTCTAACAGCAACCCCAACGCCATTGTTTCTTTATGGCCTAAGTCCCAGCGATTGCTCTGCAATGATGAAGGTGAAGAATAGATTCTAGGGTTAGAATCAGATCAATGGTCTAAATCTAATAACACATTGTCAATGGTTTGAATTGATTAATATGCTTTTCCATTAGTGTATTTAAAAAAAATAAAAATAAAATAAAATAAAATTTATTTGAGTAGTGCAGCTATCACAGTGTATAAGCTGTTGGAAAATCTTTTTTGAACCGTAGATGAGACTGTAAAATGAATTTTACCTCAACCCAAATAATGACAACCCTGTACAAACACATAATATAAGTTGTTGCATATCACACACTCATTCTGTAATAGGTATATACTAGTCAAAACAAGGTAAATACTTTATAGAGATGTGTATATGCTCAACTCTTAGTCTCGTATATTTATTTTTATCTTTTTTTAACGAGATATATACCTCGTTAGATGAGGTACACGTATTATTATAAAATTCTTATAATTTATAAATGGATCCATACAATTTCATTCAAGGATTATAACTTATTTTTGTGTGAACTTGTTCTTTGCAAGTATTAAGATCTAACTTTAAAGTTGTCCCTGCGTTATCAAATGAATCCAAATGATATAATTTTTTGTATATTAAAATTTGTCATACATTCGACACAATTTTTTGTGTGCAAAAGGTGCACACAACTTCAATCTGCATAATTTCTTTTTCTTCATTTAAAGTTTTTTTCAAAATGAAATATATATGCTTCACTCAATAAAAAATATTTTTTTTTTTACAAAAATAATAAAACAAAATAGATTTCATACATTGGATTTTATGCTTTATTTATTTTTACGTAAAAACAGTATTAATTTATAGGGTAATTAGCAGTTTTAGCCCCCGAAAATTAAATATTTACAAAAATAGCCCCGCCACCCGAATATTTACAAAAACTAGCCCCGCTGATATTTTACACTGGAGACGGATTATATAATCCGTCTCCAGTGTAAAATATTCTCGTTCAAACAATGATAATAAAGTTGAATGACTGAGCATATATATACTGGAGACGGCATATATATATGCCGTCTCCTGGAGACGGTATATATATATACCGTCTCCAGGGCACGGCATATATAAGGCCCGTCCCCGCTGCCAAGCCCTAAAACCCTCATTTTTCACCCCTTTTGTCCCTCTTTCACCCACCCACCCGCTGCCAACCCCGAAAAATCATAAAAAACAACTCTGAATCCAAAGGTAAACATCAAAACCCTAAATGTTCTTGAATTTTATTATTTATTTATCAATTGTTTTGATTTTATTGATTAAATTAGGGTTTTTATAAAAAAATCCTAAATGTTGAATGTTGAATTTATTTATTATTGGAATGTTGATTGTATGATGTTTTGTTAAGTGAAATGTGAATTTTTTTAGGGTTTTGGTTATTTTAAAATTTCTTATTTGTCAAAATAAACTTTTAAATCTTAAAAAAATTTGATTGTCATATATAAAAAATTAAAAAAAAATTGTATGGCCTTAGGAAATAATTCAATGGCCTCTTAGTAAACATTTTAAAAAAATCAAATGCTATTTTTAGGAAATATGCTTTGTATGTGTTGCATGAATGTTATAGTGTTTAATGTGTATGTGTTGGATGGATTTTATTATTATGAATTTAGAAATATATTTACTAAGTTGAATAATTTATGGTTTAGATGGTAAAGAAATCCGATGTCCCGTTAATGTACTCTTTTAACGGGAGGATTGTTCAACGTGAAGATACTTCATTTTATGAAGGTGGTACCAGGAAAACCATCATCATACGTAAGAAGATCTCTTATGTCGATTTACTCCAAATGATGTACCATTTGACGGGGACCGATCCAAGTCTTTACAAATTGTCCATGAGTGCTGTGCATCCCACACACGTCGGGAAGTGTTTGGGTGCCCCTCTCGAAAATGATATGGGGGTGAAAGTTATGATGATGTTGTACCCACAGCACGCGCATGTCATTCAAATATGGTTAGAGAAGGAAGAGATCATACAAAGAGGTCGTGGCGCGATGAATTATGATGCAGAAGATTCATATCCTTCCATTGTTCGTGAACCATATCAACCTTCATCGTCGTCATTTGTTCCGTGCACCCAAGAGAATATGATTGATGCAACACCGACCAATGCCTATGGGAGTGTGAATATACCACATTTGTAAGTATTGTGAATTTATAGGATGTTTTTGGTGGGTGTATTCATATATGTAAGTATAATGTGTTTGCATTTATAGGTCCCCATTTCATGACATGGGTTGGGACGATATTCGTGAAGGAATTGAAGTGAACAATGAAGAAGAAGAAGATCAAGAAGGGGGAGAAGAAGAAGAGGATGATGATGAAGATACCGAAGAAGAAGAAGAAGAAGAAGAAGATCGTGAAGATGGCTGGGTTGAAGGACCTGATACTGAGGAGGACCATGATGTGAGGAGAACTGTCATCCGTGAATATAGTGTTCCTCAAATGTTTCCTACACGTGAGCTTATGGAGCAGGCGGTGGCTGAAAATGTCCATCCATGCATTTATGAAATCGGATCTTCTTCGTGTAATGAACTTGAGGTTGGTCAGCTTTTCGCGAATAAGAAGTCACTCATTAATGCTGTCCGAACCTGGAGCATAAAGAAATGCGCACAATGTCATGTGGTGAAATCAAATGCAGAAAAATACGTCGTTAAGTGCATAAATGATGAATGTAATTGGAGATTATATGCGAGGAGGGTCGGTGGTTCAGAAATGTTCAAGATTTCCACTCTGAGAGTTCCTCATACATGCTTGGATCCTCTTCTCAGTTCAAATCACAGACAATTTAGTTCTGATTATATCTCACAGCTGATTATGCCAACGATTCGTCATAATTTGAGAATCAGTCTGATTGAGATAATGAACATGATACGTGTTGATCATCACTATACAATTTCATATTCAAAGGCACACCGTGCCAAATGGAAAGCTATGGAGAGGATATTTGGAAATTTGGAGGAATTATATGCTGAGTTGCCTCTATATGTTGATGCCTTGAGGAGGTCTAATCCAGGAACAAATGTGTTCTTCGAAGGCCCTGTCATACAAGAGAATAACATGGGCAGACCGATCCGACAGTTTGAACGTGTTTTTTGGGCATTCGGACCAGCCTTAGAGGCTTTCAAACATTGTCGTCCATTGGTTTGCATCGATGGAACACATCTATATGAAAAGTATAAAGGAAATTTCCTGATAGCCACTGCTTGCGAGGGCCCTTTGTTATGACGATGGCCGTCGTCATGGCACAATGACCACCAATAGAGCAGAAAGCATGAACAGTGTCTTGAAAGGTGTAAGAGGATTGCCAGTCACTGCCATATTACAACAGACATTCATACGAGTGTCAGAGTATTTTTATACGAGGCGTGAATCGGCCGAGAGCATGTCAGGTGAACATGTGCCATCTATGCAGCAACATTTGGAGAGAACTGCACATGATGCAAGGGCGATGTTAGTAAGAAGGCTTGATAGATCAGAATTCAATGTCCAAGACAAGAATGCGGTTATGTACACTATTTTCCTATATTCTGACAATGCAGAATGTCAATGTCATGTTCCGAAGTTGTTTCACTATCCATGTGCACATGTCATAGCGGCATGTGGGTATGCTCGTATTAGTCCTGGGAGATATGTGTCACATTGGCTTTCCTCAGAGTCATATAGACACACTTATGAACCCCGATTCCACTCCGTTGATGATAAAAGTCGTTGGCCGATTCCTACGGAAAACGATCCCATCTTCATCCCACCAAATGTTAGGAGACAAGCGGGGCGCCCTGTATCAACTCGCCGACGTATGCATATGGACTCCAGGGATCCAAGTCTGAGATATACATGTTCAATATGTCATGAGAAAGGCCATAGAAAAAATAAATGTCCACGTAGAAATACAAATGCTGGTAATTGATGTTAAATATGTAAGAATTTTAAACGCATGTTACATTTTTAGATAGTGATAAATGATTTTATAACTACTTATCATATTGAAACTTTTGTTAACAGGGGGGAGTTACACAGAACATTACCGAGGTGCTTGCAAGGGGGTTGGTCTTATACCCCAACTGCGATGAGTGGGATCGTATAATTGCTGTGGCACGTGACTATGCAGAGGCGATGATGGGAGACAGGGGACAACCTTCGAGTACCTCCAGTGCATCTACAGATGCTGATGATTCTGAGGATGTCGTAGATGATAGTTTCGCTCACACCGAATTCACAATTGATGAGTTCTTCAATGATGTACGACTCGATGCAGAGATCGATGAGCAACCACAACAACCAGCCCCAGCTCCTGATCGAGCTCCACAGATGACACTCCAGACATATACTCGTGGACCACGCAGGGTTTGGTGTACTTCTACTACTGCCAGTCGGGGATCGGGCGAACAATTTACCACTCCACCACAATCAGGTGTGCCGCCATCCACAGCAACTGACGTACCCTCTTCATCAGCACCTCCTGCTCCGAGAAAAGCTAAAAAGAAAGGACTTATGAGAATATTTGGATGATTGTATTTATGGGATGTAAAACATGTTTATTATATTCATGCATTTTCATTTGTGTGTATTGTATTTATGTATTTTCGTTGGTGTTTAGAAACAGGAGTCAAGTGATTATAATGGATTTATGTAAATATCAATGCATTTTTATTATATTTATGCATGTTCAAGCAGGAATTTTTATACAGGTGAGATAACCAACAATGTATACAACCAAAAAAAAAAAAATTTATGACTGAAGACGGATTGTATATAATCCGTCTCCTGGAGACGGATTATATACAATCCGTCTTCAGGAGACGGGTTATATATAACCCGTCTCCAGTGTAAATGCAATAAGGGGGTGATTTACACTGGAGACAGGATATATATAATCCGTCTCCATTGTAAATGGGCCACTTACGGATTGCAACACTGGAGACGGATTATATATAATCCGTCTCCAGTGTAAAATATCAGCGGGTCTAGTTTTTGCAAATATTCGGGTGGCGGGGCTATTTCTGCAAATTTTCAATTTTCGGGGGTTAAAAGTGCTAATTACCCTAATTTATATTATACAAGGATTGTAGTTGAAACTGATGGTTCTCTAACTACATCATTTGTTTCTTGCTTCCATCAAACAAATTGCATCTAGATCCCCCAAAAGTGAATATGGTTAACGAATTTAGTCATTCTGTCAAAAGTATATTGAAATAAAACTCCCTTAAACTTATTAAAATTAAATTCAGTCCCTACAAACTTTATAAAATCAGATTTATCCTTTTATAAAATAAAAATACCTCCGTCATTTTTCAACATCTCCATCTCTTGAAATGTTATCATCAACGGTAAAGAAATAGCTATCGAACCTCATTTGATCTACAAAATCGAGTCATTTTTCAACATTTTCACCTCCTCAATCTCATCACAGAGACCGGACAAAAAACAATTACAGTTTCATCAACTCTATTACAAAATCAGATAAAGCAATTTAAAAATTAAATCAGAATTCTATAATACATTTTCAACTCAAAATTACTAGCAACAAAAAGTATAAAACTTTAACTATAAAACTATTAGATAAATCAATATATACTTTTAGATAATTACATGCACTTTTTGTAATTTTAAGAAGATTTAAGGGGGTTTAGACAATTTTTAAATTTTACAGACTTTTTTCAATTTTCATAAGTTTGAAGGGAGTTGTATCGATTTTTTCCAACAAAGAAAATAAATTTTAAATGGGTATAACAATAAGTTACCATGCATGGTTAGAGTTAACCATACATTTGGTTAGTGATAGGGACTAAAATGAATATTAGGGATCTGAGAGGATTTACTAATTTTACAAGGACTATTTTTTATTTTCATAAGTTTTCAGAGAGCTACATCCATTTTTCCCAAAAATATTATCGTTCAGTCCCTTTTAAACTTCGCACATGTTTTGATTTTTTTTAAAGTATACACTTGATTAATGAATCACACACTCTTTTATATAAAAAATACAAATTCATATAAACTGAATACATACATTTTTATGTTTTTCGTAATAAAGTACATACCGTATTAGATAATTTTATTATCTTTTGATTTATGTTATTTTTTGGGTTAAGATCTTTGAAAAACTTATAACTCAAATTTTCGTGACTACAGGATAAAAAAAAAAAGGGGTTACCCCAGATCCATTTCTAGCCCTATATGTGTCAATAGAAAATTAACAATGCATATGCTCACTTTAACGAGGTATATGTTTCGAAAGAAACTTTTTATATTTTCTATAAATGCATCCATACAATTCATTGGAGTATATGCATCATTTTTTATAAAAACATGTACCTCATTAGATGAGGTATACTATTTTTAAAAAGGGAAAAATCCATATAACCCCCTGTAATCTGGCCTAAATCCATATAACCCCCTGCAATCTTGATAAATCCATATAACCCCCTGTAATCACCCCACTATATCCATAAAACCCCCTCCGTCTGTCTGTTTAATGGGGCAGGGGGTTATATGCATTTATGGCAGATTACAGGGGGTTATATGGATTTTTCTCATTTTTTTTTAATTTTCTTTATATGTGGTTTAAAAATTAGGCTGTTTAACATTTACTTTTGAATTTTTTTCAAGATACCACGCACCTTTAATTTTAATAAAAGAAAAATGATTATTCAGATCATAAACACATACAAGATCACCCACCAAAGAGATAGAAGTAAAAGAGATATATACTTTTTCTTTTGGTATTTCAAAAAAGAACCCAAAACTACTCCTCCATGTACAGTTTATCCCCAACAAAATTCACTCATGACACCAACACAAGAGGTGCCCCAAGATTTAATAAAAAACAAAATTCGCATTTTTGAAAATTTGTTGGTTGATGTTACACACTTTTTGTTATAAAATTCATTTCTTTTACTTCTATCTCTTTGGTGGGTGATCTTGTATGTGTTTATAATCTGAATAACCCTTTTTATTTTATTAAAATTAAAGGTGCGTGGTATCTTGAAAAAAAATTCAAAACTAAATGTTAAACAGTCCAATTTTTAAATCACACGTAAAGAAAATTAAAAAAAAAATGAGAAAAATCCATATAACCCCCTGTAATCTGCCGTAAATCCATATAACCCCCTGCCCCGTTAAACAGATGGACGGAAAGTAGACGGAGGGGGTTCTATGGATATAGAGTGGTGATTACAGGGAGTTATATGGATTTATAAAGATTGCAGGGGGTTATATGGATTTAGGCCAGATTACAAGGGGTTATATGGATTTTTTCCTTTTAAAAAATTCAACCCACATATAAACTAGAATTATTGAAGCTGAAAATGAATTATTGAAGCTGAAAATGATGCTGTACATAACATTATTCATAAAAAAAAAAAAAATGTCAAAATATTTTGTGTTGACATACATCTTATTCTCCCGAGTTGACCAATTCAAATAAAAACAATAAAGACTTGGTAATCAAGTTTAGGAAGCCAAACAAACATATTCAAAGAAACAACTCAAAACGTGTAACGTGTGTAACTTGAGTTCAAAAACCTCAAATCATTGATTTTCCAATTGTTTTAAAATTTTCAAGTCAAAAACCACGTAAAGTCACT
This sequence comes from Acorus gramineus, assembly GCA_030737835.1. Lineage (NCBI taxonomy): Eukaryota > Viridiplantae > Streptophyta > Magnoliopsida > Acorales > Acoraceae > Acorus > Acorus gramineus. The sequence continues at coordinate 9,342,091 of CM060854.1, read as the reverse complement.
CAAACCCCGAAACCAAATATATATATATATATATACACACATCACATTATAAACAAACCCTCCAAAAAACCAAATTCAAAACAAAACCAAAAAATCTTATCATGGAAGGGCTAGAGGTTTTGGCCCGAAAAGCCACCGGAGATGGGCCGCCGGCGAAGCGTGTGTGTTACGGTCGGGAGTTCTACGGTCTCGATTTATTGATCGAGAAGCCGTTGGAGGACGTGGAGCCAGAGAAGCTGAAGGAGGATATCAAGAGATGGGCGAAGGCGGTCGCGCTTTACATTCTCGAGGTGCGGCGGATGGAGGGGTGATGGTAAGAGATCGATGGAACGATGTGAATTTGTAGAAAATCGACTTTGGACTGAGAGTCATCCATGGAGGCAACATATGTAGAAGGCTGGAGGAAGTGAAGAATGAAGAGGGTTTCATGACAAACAATTGGCATTGATTGATGCAAACAAATCCTAGCAAGTGATGTTGTGTGATTAACACATCATTAGTTTTCTAAATGATGGATTGTTTTTCTTTCCCTGTGTTGTCTCTGCTGCTTTGTGAATTATGTAAAGAATTATTAAATAAAAATATACAATACAATTCTTTGATTGATAGATTGATTCACCTTCTGTTGTCTTTGTGACAAAGGTAAGAGCATTATCAACTATGAATTGTTAGAAATACATCTTGAGATAGAGAATGAATTTATTATAACTTGCATGGGGATTTTGTTGAAAATATTGATATAGTTAATAGGTGATTTTTATCATCAGAAACATTGCATGCCTCAACTTCTAACATTTAAAATATATTTCTCAATGTCATCTTGTATAGATATTTAATGACTTAATTTTTTTTTGTTTATGTTAAATATAAACTTGTTTGATTCATATAAAATTTTACTTCATATTTTTTTCATATATGTTAAATCCTAAGCTTGACATGTTTGAACTGTTATTGAGGTTGCATAAAACATCCTAATAAAATGTAATGAGTGAAATGAAAAGACCATAGAGGCAAATACATGACATGGAGGCTGGAGGAATTGCACTATGAGAATTACATGACAAACTCTCGTGATGAAAGCAAATCCTCACAAGTGATGTAGTAACAGTCACACCTATATTTTATACAAAATTATCTTCACATCTAACCTATCCTAGTATATACTAGTTCAGGGGGGCGTGGAGACTACATGAATGACTAAGTGTATCAGCACAACTTCTGCAAAAACTCAATAGAAATATGTCATGCTAAGCATTTACAAAACCCTCTCCCTCAATAGATGCCAACACTTGACACACACTTCACAAGGATATACATGGACATACCTTTTCTTGAGATTTCGAAAATCCATTAAGCACATCAGAAATCAGAAGACTCACCGGTTAATTCTCCGTAACAGTTTAATCTCTCATTCACTATTCTTTTTTGAAGCTGTAAATCCTTCTCAGCTGCTTAGAACACATGTCCTGAGCCTGGGCTGTGTTCCTCACTCGATTCGCTCTAACCCAAGCCGGCTCCTATCACATCAACCAACAAGAAGAATTTTATTTTTGTTTTGCTTAGCTATGAAAATGGCTTTACCCAAAGATTAAAACATTTTTAGAAGGGAAAATGAATTGATAACCAGAATCTTGACCAATTTGGTGACTCAAAGTGATGTGGATCAATAACAGAAGTGATATCACCCATATCAAAAGGTGATAGGATGATATGTCCTTTTGTGATCGGTTCGGATCACTAAATTGATCAAATTCATTTGGACCCCGTGAAATTTGTGAAACCTACATAAACACCCCCTACATTTCAAAAATATGCACTTATACCCCCTATTAAATCTTCCGTTAAGATGGGAAGATGATAACAAGAAAGTATTCTTTTACCCCTACACTTGATGTATCTTTAAAAATGTGTGGATGGTTAGAATGGAACATTAATTGGAGATGTATTATGGATGACTAATTTGATATGTATGAATGATTTGTGTTACTTAAAATGTGTATGGATGGTTAGAATGGAATATTTATTGGAGAGGCAAAACAGTACTTTGATGTCACCGATTTTCCCATCTTAACTGGAGATTTAATAATAGGGGATGTAAGTGTGTTTTTAAAATATAAAGGATGGTTCTGCAGGTTTCACAACTTTCAGGGGGTCCAAATGCATTTTACCTAATATTTGGTCACTCTGTCAAGATTCATTTAGAAGAGGTTGGGAATTTGACCTCGGGCACGAAGTGGGAGAAACCAAATTTGATTAGGAGGAGGATGTGCTCGATGATGAGGATCGCAGCAAGTCCCGGCTCTATCTTCCATAGCCCCTCTTCATCGTACATGCAAACCAAGAGTGCGCAGTTGGTGCAGATCGCCATCACAATCAGAAACTGTTATAACAAATTGTTCGATATAAAATGATGTATACAAGATAGGAAGTGTTTCAGCATATTTATTACCAATAGTGACCTTAACAAAAGTATGGACTATATTACTATAAGAAAAGAAGAAATATTTTGGGATATATGGGATTTATCATGTGTTAATACATAAACTGATCATTAATTTTGGACAAGAAACATCTAGCATATTATAATACCCGTGCACTTAACCCACTTTTACCTTTGGAAACATAATTAGTTTTGTTATATAAACTACTCTAGTATTTGATTGATAAGAATCTATATATCTGTTAATTTAACCCTTGGTGAAATGAGATATAACATATTTGAAAGAGGAGATGGGTGATTGATACACCTATTCTTTTATTAATACAATATTTACAATATCTATACCAGTGGGTGAAACAAATGATATAAATCCTAATCCATCTCTCAGGTGGATTAATTAAACCACTATTTGAGGGTCAAAAATGGTATTCTACTAATACAGATTTTCCCAACGTCCTCGCTGCTAATTGGTATTGGAATACCATTTCAGCTTATACTATTATTATCAGTCATTGTACCACTGCCAAAGGGGGTCTAAGTGTTTGCTGGTCACTAATTGGTTTACATTCAAGTCTCTGTCCATATAACCAGATTTGATTATAAGCTAGACTGGGGCTAATTTCAAGAATAAAACACTTTCTAGCTTTCCATGAAATGAACTCAATTTGAAGTCCACAACTGAATGTTTGCAAGAATTTATCCATTTCAACCTATCAACTATCAGGCAGAATTGGTTGTATTAACAGAAAAAAAACTGATACTCATAGATGGTATAAATGGAAAGTAAAAAAATAAAATCAACCACCAACCTGAAATATATTCAACCAGGCTCCGATTGTTGCAGATGCCCGCGGAGCAGGCCGCCTCATCATCGCAAGAAGCTTCAGTGCATCTGTTCTGATCTCCATAATGTTGTTCTGCAGGAAGAAGAATTAAAAAAAAAGGCTTAATAGTTATCATATATATATGGGAAATGGAGAAGTTCGTCTTAATAGCAATATTCAGCAGGACTATGTAGTGTATAGATCTCGAATACATAAAAGAAGGTTCAATTATTGGACGACATTGCAACCATATTGTCACATTTCAATGACCAGTAAAATTTATAATACAACAAAACACCAACAAATCTTACTAGGGCGGCAAAACAGAAAACGAGAGGGAATGCACATGCAAACATCATTATCATTCCAAACTGCAATGCCAGCTCCAGAAAGTCTGCATAGAGCAACAACTTTCAATATGTGATCATTATAGCAAAAAAAAATGAGTGGTTATGTTCGGATCAATTACCATCAAATAATCCATCTTCAAATTCTGCTCCAATACTTGCAGCATAAGGTGGCTTCAGATACTCTTTCTCGACTCTTAAAGATACATGGATTGGCTTTCCCGTTGATTGCACTTTCTCATGCTTCTTCTTTCTTTACAATACAATAAACATGATGCATGTAAGAACTCCCATACTACAGCATGGAAGATGAAGGCTTTCAGTTCTTTTTACCCATCAACTTGAAATTAAAGATCTTGATTGAGCAGGTGATAGGGAAACTTACCGAACGGTTTTGTACTTTTTATAGCTGTATTTAAGGAACGGTATGGAGTTCTCTAGCAGATTTTCCAAAACCTATGATAAAATCCTTCTCAAAAGTTCAAAGAAGAGACAATTTGAAAGAAAAGAAAGTTAGCAGCACATAAATAAATCATAATCTTACTTGCGATACAATCAGGCGCTGGATGATGATTTGGCGAAGACTAACAACATTGCGATGCAAGAGGATATGATAAAACAAACCAATATAGGATTGCAAAAAATAGACGCCAAAAACCTGAAAGGGAAAAGTGAACATAGCAGTAAAGTACCTAAAAACAGGCAACAGTTCTCTCCTATTGTGTTTTTAGCATTGTTGGAACTCAAAAAAGATGGTGTATGCACCATGTACCTTGTATACCAAGCTATCAGCTCTTGATTCCTTGCCATTATTGCTTTCACTCTCAATAAGCATGACCGAGACTTTGCCACCTGTCTTCGTATAGTATTGTATGGCCAACAAATACAGAGCTGTTAGCCCAAACCTGTGACATATATACTCAAGCGTAAGCACCAATACATTATATACATCAACTCACATATTTTAAAGGTACGAGTTTAAACTTCATGTTCACAACCTTTTAAGAAAGGAATGTTGCATATGAGATGATTCAGCAACTGAATCTTTTAAAAAAGATAATACCCCAGCAACAAATATAAAATATTCATTTTTAAAGAAAAATGCCTTATTAAACTGTCAATAAAAAGCCTTACACCATCAAACCTCATTAATTTGTGATGGAAATAAATCAAGATTCGAGAGTACATGTTCAGGAATAAAGCCATGGCACTTAGATAATCGAAAAAAATGCTTCAATTATCCACCGATGCACAACATTCCAACATCTGGGATACAACAAGATGTATACACAAGCTGACATTTTCTTTTATGCATAAACTTACATAGACATACAAAAACACACACATGTTATTCATTATACATTTTCAGTGTCATTTAGTTCTCACTTCTACATAACATTTTATATGTTTTCCTCACAATAACAACATTCCAGAAGCAGAGATAATTAAAAATCCTTCAACTAATTAAGTAGTTGAACGAACCAGTACCCCACAATTTTTCTTTCTATCAGATCACTCCAGTTATTTTATTATTATTTTTCTTTTGAGAAGGGTGGTGTTCCATGAGTGTTAAGATAGATAATCTCTACTCACTACTCCAAAAAGGAAATGGAAGAAGGTTAGATATAGTGGGAGCTGGGAAGTCCAAAAAATAAAAAATATTCACAATATTTAGCGTAGAAATGATTTATGATAAACACTCAATAATCTGCCTTCTGTATTAGAACTGACTGATCATACAAAGGAAATCCCAAACATAGTATTGTTTATTTGTAAAAGCTCTTATATGTTCTTCATAATTAATGTTATGAATGGGTCATATTAGTAGGAACTAGGAAGAACACATGGATTAAATAAATAAATAAAATTCAATTTTTTTTTTTTACCTACACTAGGAAAAACCGATAGAAAATATAAGATGCAACAAAGATCCTTACTTTAGAACATCGGATTCAGTAAATTCATAGAAATGCGCATAAGCCAATTCGAAGGGCAACTGGAAACATATAATTGCTAAGAAAATGATTGCATCATTTCTGAATCTAAGCATATGTCCAAGCCACTCTTCTCTTTGAAACAATGACGTCTCCTTTTCCATTGGCTTATCATTCTCACACTTCTTTGCATGTTCTGTGTGGGTTTGACCGAAGGTTGTACCAATATCTAGAGCTTTGTTTCCTGTCTCCAAACCAATGGTATAATTTACACCCCACCTGCAAAGGAACAAAAAAACAATTGAACAAATATCACACACCTTGAATGCATAATATATAAGGAAAAAAGCTTGGGAAAAAAAAAACCATATTCACCTGGCCAGGAGGGCAGAGTTTTTGCGTTTCCAGAACTGTACTAAGAGTGCAGCCCATGATATAATGAAGATGAAGAAAATAGGAAGTACTAGTAATTGCCATGATCTGAAGGAAAAGATATGTAACATATCTCACAATTATATTACAAAAGCTTAAGATAGCTCACGCGCATATCAGGTTAACAAATACCATACCCAAAATCAATCAATTGCACTGCAAGTCCAAGCGCAGCTGGAAAAAACAACCACCTTGTGTACATTCCAAGAAAAGCAAAATATGTCGCTATCTGCATAAAAAATAACAAGTAAACAAACAAACAAAACAAGCAAATCTAGCATTATTGGCAGCCTAACTGACAAAGACCATATAAACCTTGAATTCTCAGTGGTTAAAATAGAAAGGGGAAAATAAAATAAGAATTGTATAATTGAAAGCAAAGTGTTCTAAAACGATGATAATTGCATGACATAATTGAAACCAATGCATTCTAGAATGACAGTAATTTCACCTTTATTCCAAAGTATGAGTAAATTTCATCAATCGGCTGCCATGTGATGGCTAACAAGTTAAGGGCCCAGTCTTTCAGGAGCTTCTTCCTCTTCATTTCATCTATGAACCAGAAATTCATATTCTCACTACTAAACCAACAAAGCAATTCTTTGGGGAAGAAAGGTGGGACGTCCCCCAGCATAAAAGAGCATACCATGTATTGGAAAGACTAGTTTAACAATGCCTTCGGACTCCATCCTTTCAAGTATGGATTCATTCACGTCCCATTCAAAATCCGTGTCATCAAATTTTAAAGGTATAGCTGCCTCGGTTTTGTTCACCTGAAAGATTAAATAATGCTTCTCAATATAGTAGTGACACATGGGTTTCTTTTTTCTTTTTTTTTCGTGTGTGTGTGGTGGCGGTGGTGGTGGTGGTTTGGGGGGGGAGGGGTGTTGGGTTGATGAAAGATGGCACATGGTCTGAGTGATTCATCATCAAGATATTTAGCCATAGAAATTAAAGTGAAGCATCAAATATTATCAAGGAGTTGAAGGAGAACCAAACACAAATGCCACCAAATTTCAAATATAAGTGTGGGGTGAGGCTTGAAGATGTGGGACAGCTTTATGGTGAAGTTCTGGGGCATAAAATGGTGCTCGCAGTCTTGCAAGTTTCTTTTAAAATCGTTATCAACTTCCTTTCAAGTAACCTTGGGGAAAATGCCATGGAAAATTATACAGTAATAATAGAGAGTGGAAAACTGGTCTGATGTCCAAAAATCAAGAGATTTTCTAGAGGAGGAAGTCATCAAAAGAGTGGAGCAGCATGAAAATAATTAAGGATGACCAAGCAATGATGGAGTTACATGGCTACGAATTAGAATCTGTGAAATCCTTCTTAATTCATTGCACTTTTTTGTTGGAGTGGGGAGAGGGAGATGCGTCAATTTGCATCAAAGAAGCATATACCAACTTAAAAAAGGGAGGCACTAATATCCACCTTCCCTAACGAAAAGGAAAATTGGAAAAGCTAAAGGTCCAAGTAGAAAGGGAGGAGGAATCAAGGGACCACCTCTTCTTTAAATATTTTGTTATTGTTAATGTTTGGTCAAGAATGAGCATGGCTATAGGTACTGATTGGTTATTCTCGTAGGTGGAGGATATGTGGAACTTCTTCAAGGGAAGGGTGAATAGAGGAGATCGTGGCAAGGAGACAAAGCTTGCTAGAATTATTCCACATGTGGTATGTTGGAGTACATGGTTAGCAAAATATGTGCATATATTCCAAAAGGACCAAAACAAGAAGGTGTATTCTGAGATTATTTGGGAGAAAAATCTTAACTCATTGGGCTTGGATGTCTACACTAATTGGAAGAAGACTCTAGTGAAGGCCGCATGGGGTGGTCAATTTGTGGGATTTTATCTCCTTTATCTTGTGGGGTCTTCGTTGTTTTCTTCCTTTTTGTGCTTTGCTCTATTGGTTTTCTGTTCTTCGTTCAGTTTTACTTTTGCAGATCCCTTGTCTTTGTTTCTTGTTCAAGGGATTCTTTCACTTAACGGAAAGCCCCTATTTTCCTTTCTAAAAAAAAAAAATATAACTAAAAAGGTCCAAGTAGAAGGAACATACAATTTCGTATATCAATTGATGGAAACAATGATAACGTTCACACCAGCTGAACAAGGAACCATCTGGCTGTCTTACAAATGCTGAAACTTCATCCCATTCAAATGGTAACTCCATACCTAGAATACTAGATCATCAGCCTCCAAACACTAGAAATGTGATGTACCCATCACATTCATAAGGATGAAAAATAAAGCAAATCATCTAAAGAACAATGAAAAAGGAACTACAAGGTTCTGCTGATGTGGAAAAATGAAGTTACCAATGTGTGTCAGCTTTCTTATCTGCAACTTGGCGGCAGCTCTGCCTAGGGTCTCCATAGGTGCGGCCAACTGAAGGGAACAGAAAAATGATGTAAGACCATAGCATCAAACGAACACAGGCTTCAATTTAAGACTACAAACAAATACCATACTAAATCCACTTAACTTGAAGATTGAGCAATTCAGAGATCATAATAATAAAATGGCAATAATATTCTTCATCATCATCATCAAATTGATAGCCAACATAATGAACACAAAAAGAACATCTCACACATCATGCATTAACACGACATGGGATTTCATTATTCTATGAAAATAATTTGGATAGTGCAACATCAACACTAACCAGCACCTTTAATCAGTATATTGATTAGCACTTTATTTGAAAGATCAAGTTGATTGCTTGAAACCGAAAGTTCTGCATGGCTTTGTCAGGTGGTATTTCTGTTTGCTTCATAGGGAGATACGTTTATGTTGTAGAACGGAAATTTGCATCAATTGTTTCAGAGCTGCTTGCACATCTATTTGTATGCTGTATGTCAGCTTGTCTCTTTGTCCGAAGATTGGCCTCAAAGATGAATGTAGACTGTATATAAGTGACCATCTCACCTTAATTAGCCTCAAAGATGAATGGGACTCTTTTACTTGCGGCAATAACAATATAGTTTTGGTGGCCTCAGTTTTGTCACAATTAGAATAATGAGGAAGTTGAGGAATGCAAATCCTTTCATGCTTCTCTTTGGAGATTTCACCATTAACTCTTTCTATAAGAGGCTTAATGCGGACTCCTCAAGAGAGCAAGCCAAATATGGAATGTCAATTATCTTATGAAACTTCGATGCTTTATCTGGTTCCTATCCCTCGACAAAGTCCTCACAAATTTAAATTGTGTAAAATGGGTAATGACAGAAATGTGGTTTGTGGCCTACATGGAGAGGATGATGAAACAAGAGAACATAAACTTTAGTATCATTTCTCCATATCTCTTCCATTTCCCTCTGTGTCTCCCATTTCCCTCTGCGAAGAGCATCTAACCCTTGTCATGTCATACTTCCTAATAGTTACTTTACCTCAAAGAAGCTCTAAAGTTGCCTCAGCCAATGCATCATGAACCCTTCCACAGGTGGCACTCCTAATATTCCTCAAAATTACTGCTCTTAGCCTACAATCTAGATATCCATCCACCTCAACTTTCTTCATATCCATCAAACCCAGAATCATTTTATATTTTAACTCCCATAAAAAAGAATTCCCAGTTTCAGTTGGTATGGAAAGTATCTCATTGATCCTTATTCACTCTTTCCAAATTAGACTTCTCTGACTGTGATAGTTTGGTCATACATCTCAAGAAGGAGCTAGGTGCCCAATGAAAATCCATCAATCATAACTAAGAAAATTCAGGGATTGCGAACCGAGCTTTGATTAGCCGGTTAGCACCCCTCTCTCTAAAAAGGAGGTGAGGGGATCAAACCGAGGGGGGCACCAATTTATAAAAAAAAAGAAGAAGAAGAAGAAAATTTGGTTATTAAATATCTCTTGTATCCATCGACAGAACAAACTTATGATCATTGAATTAATTTTTAATACCTTTGGGATCCGAGTATCCATTCATTTTGGATAGTTACAAATTTTTCATAATTTTAAAAATTATTCCCAATTGTCGTTGCCTCCTTCACACTAAGCATAAAAACCTTTACATATATTCTTGTACTAATACTCAACATACATCTATTAAATAAATTCTTTATGTTCGTACTTTTACAGTACTTAACATGTATCATTTATGAATGCATAATTACCATACCAAATGGAACTCTTGCCGAATATTTCTCTTACATGAAATTTTGTGACTATGCCATCAACATAACATGCTATATCAAGATTTATGAGGACTTTCTTTCCTTTACAGCTGAGAATAAATTCTTCCAAAGTTACACACACATGTATATACACACACACATGTTTCTACTAAACCGATCTTGTGGCCGGCCATGTCTGTGTAAGAATGCTGAATAGCATACACAAATGCAATGAAATCCATCAGCCTTTATGCCCAATCTTGGGTTGCCACCCAAGATCAGACATATCTAAAGACTATGTTTTCACATTCTTTAACCAATGTGGGACTAAGCATTATGGATGGATTAAATTTTAATGGAAAATTTTTAATCTCAATTTGGAAACTCATTAAAACATTTTTATGGAAATATATTAAATTTCCAACAAAAGGTACCCTCTAAGCATCCCATACAACCAAGTAACAATGTATGCTAAGTAACTGTCGACAACTTTGTCCACATAGCCTAGACAATTAATTAAGCTTGATTCATGACTATTAAACATGAACCCTAAAACCAAGAAACGGTTTCCATCAAACACACTGAATCCACTAAAAACTCAAAAAAAATAGAATCATAAAAAGAAAGCAACCATAATTCAAAGCACAAAACACACATATAAGAACAGCAAAACCACAAATTCACCAAACCTTTATGAACTCATCCGAGACTCCATGAACCCTCTCAACAATCAACCCAGCTCTCTTCAACTCCCCAACCAGAACCTCCACAGCATCTAATCCCCCACCCCAATCCACACCCCTCCTCTTCGGCACAACAACGCCCACTTCAAAACCAGTCACCTCTCCTCCCTCATCCATCTCTACGAGCTTCAATGCCTCAACGCGTCTCCGTCTCTACCCAAACAAGAACCAATTTTTCTCGAACCCCACACATGGGTTCGCCGTTTTGGACCCGAACAGACAAGTGGATACCTAAAAAAAACCAGTTTTTGAATCGTTTGGTGAAAGTGGGTCTTCCCCTTTCGAGGAGATAAGGTGTGGAGAGTGAGATTTCTGTGAAATGCAAACAAAAAAAACTTCGTTTTTCTTCGGGAAAAGATGGGGTTGATAAGATCGAGAGAGAGAGAGAGAGAGAGTACAAACGAAATGGAAAACAGAGGGAAAGACCACTATTGGGAAGCGACGATTTCGAGATCGAGAGAGAGAGAGAGAGAGACACGTGTGAGAGGATTCGTCACACGTGTCGGGTTTGTTGGGGGAAACGGCGGTTGCGCTGTGGCTGTCCTGCGAGTGAGTCCCAACTGTCTAAACGGGGACGTGGTCGGATGTTTCTGCGTAATTTTTAAGGAGGGTTTTTTAATGCTTTCGAAAGAGCCGTTTAACATGAGTACAAGTGCAGTAAAAAAATATAATCGCGTTTTTCACTTCGTGGGACATTTTATTTTAATTATTTTTTATATAAAAATGAATAAATTATTTTGTTAAACTAGCCCTTAGCCTATGTTTAGTTCAGAAATAGATGAAATAAATTAGAATTAGTTGGGATAGTCTCATTATAAATGTTTAGATGACTAGAATAAATGAAAATCTGTATGTTAGAATTAACTTGATATAAAATAATATATGAATTCCAGTTAATAATTAAAATTAAGTTATTCTAGGTTGTTTAAATTAAAAAAATAAATGTACACTGTTAAATTAATTATAAATCTTTTATCCACACTTTGTTCACATGCTTGGAGGGCATGAGGAAAATGGGGCAAAATGGATGACAGGAATATGTGTGTGATTGCTTTTTTGGGTGAAATGAAAAGGCTGTAGATTCCTTGAAGAGGTTGCATATAATAATAGACCCAATAAAAAGAATCATGTAGGACGATCTAGATTCTAGATCTCCCAAACCAGAATTTGAATTTGTATTTTTTATTTCAAATATGTTCCCTTGAATAAAACCCCTTCTTATGCACCAATTTATTTATACATATAATATATAATCTTACTTTGATGGGAGAAGACTCTGAGCATATGCTGCTGTGCTGCTTTAGTCAATAGCCACAGATGTCCACTTCTGGATCCTGTAGATCTAGTGGACTTTTTTTGTTTGTGTGGTGATTTTAGATCTATTAGGTCTCTATTAGGTTTAAGGTACTAAGTACAAGAAGATTACTCAAAACAATTTTTTAACTCCATTTGAATAGCGACATAAATTATTCAGGAATACATAACTATTTCAATATAGACATCAATACTAGGAGAATTAGTCATTTTTTATTTGATTGTGTTTTTAATTATTCTCATTGAAAACGTAATAACAAAAGTTTTGTTTTTGATTAACTAAGATAAATTGTGAATAAAAGATTAATAAAATGATTTATAAAAAATAAAAAAATGACTTGACATATAAATCATTTTATTTCAACGGAATAAATTAAGTGTAATAACACAATTCCAATGAAGACTTGAAAATAACATAACAATACACAGATTCTTTGCAAACAAACATACTTTTTATGCTCATTCACCACTATTCAGCTATTCCACATCTTCTTCTTTTTTTACACAAATAGTCACAAATGAAAAATATTTTAAATTACTTAATAGCTAATTACAAAACTATCCTAACATAAAATTTAAAGGGCATTGTTGTTACACGCAGCCCCGTGACATTTCATATACTCAATCAATGCATGTACATCATTAGTATTTTTTATAAATAAGTTTATACAATTCATTAGGATATATACTTCATCTTCTATAAAAACATACTCCAACCGATGAGAGAACAAGTTTTGAAAAAAAATCTAAACAAATAAAAATAGTTACACACAGAGTTGTCTTGTAACACGCTAATCCCCTGTATGGTGTTGAACATAATGCAAGAATAATAAAGAATAGATGAGAATAGCTAAAAAAAAATTGTTTGTTTTGATATAATAAACCCTGATAGTTATGTCTGGATAAGCTAGGATAAGACCTGATAACTATTCTAAGGAAATAGTGGAATTGCTTATCAAGGTTTATCTATGTCAATAGATAAAAATATCTTTCTCTGTCATTTTAAAAAATTTATCTCACCTAATAGACTCACACAGATTCCAAAAACTATCACATCTATCAAATCAATCATATATCTCCCACATTATTCCCAGGAGGTATAATTGTCATTTAAAAAATCATAAACTCTTATTCATGCATTTATAAAAAAATATAGTTCTATACAGTTCTCAACCAGATCTGTATTTTTTTCTCAAGTACATACCTTTACAAATAAAAAAATGTATACTCAAACATACTATATACAAACTCTTATATATTTGTCTTATCTTGTATAGTCTAACCTAGTAACACGTTTCAATCATATCCCTCAGTCTAAACAATCAATCATTCAAGTAGGTTAACAGATGAACAGGAAGACAAAAAAAGAGCAAACAAGTTATTCAGGACTTATTTGTACCAGTTGACAGGTTATCAAAGTTAATGTGAAGCCCTTAATTGTCATGCCTAAAGATGTTAAAATGGTGGTTCTAATTGAAACCACCTTGTGTCATATTGTTAGAGGTATCCTTTCTCCACCAAAGTTTGAATCCTGTACAAACGAGTTTAAACAACTTTTAGAGATTCTACTTTTATCGGAAGTATATTTAATCTAAACTCATTTTCAAATGCCTCCCAGCTTTTGATGAAAGCGAAAACAATGCTTCATTAGAAATTAATAGCTTTTTAGGAATGTAACAAAAGTGTGCATATAAAAAGTTGTTTTCAAAAGTTCCTTTAAGTAAATAAATAAAAAAGACTACCAAAAAAAAATTGGGTTGAAGGAAATTAGCTTCTATCAGAGAGAATAACAAGATCAGGAATACATTGCTCAAGGGGGGGACTAACATATCACATACCCATCAAAATCAAAGCAAACACCACAGCTGAAAACAGTTGTGGTGGAAATGTAGGTGAAAAGAATATGTTGGAAACCAATGATACAAGTTGAATGAATAAACCAACATATCAATGTACATGATATTATTATTATTTTTTTACCTGTTATTCTCATCAGCCTGTGTTCAGTTGCTAAGTTCATCCTACAAAATATGTATTCCACATGGTACAAGATGATGCAGAAAGATCTCCTGTTACCCTACAAGCTGGAACACAAACCCATTTCGGTGTGCTCGTGATTCATGAAAACTGCTGGGTAAGTTTTAAAAAATCACATGAAAATGGTTAGAGGTCATCAGTTTCTGCAGCTCCACCTTTCTAAGACCTTGAAGTTGTCCGGGAATATCTCCAAAAACTCCATGCAAGAACCAAGGCTCCTGCTGCACCAACCATTTTCTGCAGAGATTCATTTGAGATTTGAAGGTTAAAGCATCAAAAAGAGAAAAGAAAAATTGATGCATAAGCAGCTTCAGCTTCGAACATAGGTTTCCGAACTGAAACATCTCAAAAAGGTGAGTGTACATAATGTTTTGGGTGTGCGTGCATGTGTGCATGTTTGTCTGTGTGCCAGTGCATGTAAAATGGGGTCGGTGAATGCTTGACCTGGTTGATCTATCACCTGAATAGCTATTAAATTGTGAAATTTCATATGGACAATCATATAGGTTCCAATGCTACAATAGAGCCACCAGAGTTTATTAGAAAAGACCAGAGATGGGACGATTAAGTCTATCAATTATCTGAAAAATATTATATATTTAAATATCCAGAGTGTGGATATAGAAATCAATGTATCCGCTCCAAAAATATCGACATATAGTATAAAATTATATATGTTTATATCATTTTCAAATCAATGATCATGCATGATTACTCATAACACTGAAAATTTAGATAACTATTGTATCGCTTTTCTAAGATCTCTTAAGGAGACGAAAAGTGCTCAAGTTTCGATTTTAGTTCTTTATGTTTCTTATTACACCCTTCTCCCATCTCTAATATGTTATCTGATCACCTAAACTAGTGTCCATATTTAGACATGTCAATTATCCAAAAAAAACATTCGAATCTGCTGGGAACACAAAAAGATCTGAATTCAAATATTAATATCCATATTTGAATGATTTAGGATAGGATACGGATATTAATTTATCTAATCCATCGATAGGCTCAAGGAGGATGAGGAAATAACACTATCTCCCAACACAGCCCCCCCTCCCCTCGGTTGGGTACTAGAATACCCACATCCTACCAAGGAGACTCTCTCTGAAGACAACCCCCTCCAAAACTCAATTCAATCAAAATCTTAAACTGAACACTATCCCTCACGTGACTTTCCACTCCTACATCTGCATCTTGAATGGAACTTTCAAATTAAAGAGAAAAGTTCATACTGGTGAACAAAAGTAAATTTCAACTCAGGCATATGTAAATTAGCTTTTCCCAAAAGACAACACAATAGACAGGCATTTTGGGGAGAAGTGAAACGCTAAATGAAACCAACCACATGAGGCCATGACTCTATACATGTGCTATCAATATTTACTACAGTGAGCATCAGAATTCAATCTAATGCAATGAGAGATGTGAACCAAAATAAGTCAGCAATGACAAAAATATGTAAATATGAGTCCCAAGTCACTAATTATTACCTTGGCATCTAGGCTGAACCCATTTGATCTTAGCTTGAAGAATGACTTAAGCAACTTCAAGCGAGATAAGTATGGCATAAGAATGACTACAGTATACTGCTTTCTGCAAGGAAAAGGCAATATCCTTTGTAATGCCAGTTGGACTGTCAAAGGCGTCAAAGAATCCCTAACTTTAATACGTCCTTCATCTTGAGCCTGTAAAACATAGAACATAAAATCATGTCAAGTTCAAATTGAGATGAATTAATTCACTGCTGTTACAGGGGATAGAATGAAAACAAAAACAATCAGTTCTTTTTTTTCTGAGAAGGAAAAAATAAAAAAAAACAAAACAACCTGTTCATATGTTTATTAACATACAGATTTACATCTTTGATAGACATGAAGAGACGGGAAAGTGTTAGAGAAGACTTTCTTTGTGATTGAAAGCTGAGCACAAAAGAGGCAACTGTTTATGAATACTCAAAAGTTAAGATAGTGTGTAAATGAAAGAATCACTGAAGGGGGTTTCAAAATAAAATTAAAATATAATAAAAAAAACTAACTATGAAAACATCTTGATGAGAAAAAGGTGCATCATAAGAAGCAGACAGCAGATCCTCAATGCCTCCACTCATGGAAAATGCTATGCCTCTATGATGCTGAATATACATGATAAATCCAGTGTAAATTTCATGATTTTACAAGCATTAGATTTAGACTATATTTTATCTTTCTAATCAAAATTCATATACCCATAATTAGGTATATTTATGTGTATATAAAGGTCCTGAGATTGAAACCTTGAAAGATGTACTGGGATCGCCAAGATATGCCCTTGACTGGTAGCTGCGCAGAATCCTATCCAGCCAGTAATAGTTTTCCTGCAAATGCATTTAAAAGGTTAAAAAAAAATTCTAATTTTAACTATGAAAGAATTGTTCATAGAATCAACCTGCAGTCCATTTTCATGGGCTCGTTGCTCAATTTCGAGGATCGTTGAGACATCCCGCTCAGATGGACCTTGTTCTTGTAGAAACATTATCTCCTCCAAAGCAAGGTCGACCTGTCGAAACATTCTTCTTCAATTAAAAAATACACAGCCGTATACTACATTGATAATTACTCTGAATTTGATTGTATTAATCGCCGTATTATAAATCATTTATGCAACTTTTAGATGTGTGTTCCACATCAGATGTATAATACTGATAGACATGCAAAATATGACATTCCAGACCACACAGTAGTGTGGTGTTTTTTCTTCTTCAATGCAAGCCAAAAATTACTCTAAATTTTTTAAATAGAAGCATAATGACTTCATTTATTTTGAATGTAGCATTTTCTACAACCATTAATCCCCTATTGCTATCAAATTTAATATACGACCATGAACGCGTTCTAAGATACAATTGCATAATTTGGGACCTCCAAGTCATTTCTCAAATCACCACTCATATCCAAATCAAATTTGCATTTTAGTAGAAAGGAAAACCCACCAGCTTCCTCGAGATATCTGGGTCACATGAGAAATTTATGCTTATATCACCACGCACATCTTCAGTTCTTGAAGGTTTATTACCACCAAGAAACACAGACACACCCACAGAATAAATCTGAATAAAAATATGTAGAAAAAAACCATTAGATAACTATAAAGTATATGCTTTTACTTTTTTATAAGAGCACAACTAGAAGGTTGATGTAAAGATACCTGCCCATGCTTGAATCGAAGAGTTTGCATTATTTTTGTTTCCAGAAGCTTGCTCAAGAAACCAACATAATGAATTTCTTCCATCTGAACAGTAGTAAATTTTGAAAAAAAAATTACATACTAAAATTGAACTGTACAGAGCAGCACCATTTCATTAGAGATCTTGGATTTGAGATCCAATAGAGAAATCTACTTAAAAAGATTTAGGGAAGCTAAGGGTACATCCCCTAAACCTTACTTGTAAACCTAGTTCTAAGAGTTGGATTTGACAATAAACAAAGAAAATATATGGAAGGTAACATGCACCATAGAATTATTTTTTAGCTCCACAGGAAAAGCAAGCTGGACAGAGCACTGTGCTTCCACCATAGGGCTGCGCACTACCTCTCTGAAAACACAAAAAATAGTACATTTCAATGAACTCATGTGTAAAGACAAACCATGTTAAATGTAGGACTTCTATTTAAATAATCTTTAAAAATAAATAATTTAAAAATAGCCATTGACTCAAATTAATTGCAAGCCATCTGATTGCCATGTAGAGATGCCACTTAGATGGTCATATTGTTTGTGTTTGTGTTTGTGTTGTTGTTGTTTTTTTTTTTTTTTTTTTAAATTCTGTGTGAAACCAATACCTTAAACCCAACTTTACATATCTTTTCAAATCACATCTTGAAGCTGATACCCAAAATACCGGCTTCAAGATTTTTTTTTTCCAAGTGCCCTGAAGCTGAGACTTTAAGTCAGGCTTAAGGAAGATTTTAAAACAAACTAAATAAAAGTCAAGACTTAAGTCCTGACTCCATTGTTAAAAAAAGAGTTTATTAGGTTTTTCTTTTTGAAGAAAAACGGTAAGCATCCTACTTTAATTTTATTAAAAAGAAGCAAGTGCCCAAGTACAAAAAGAAAATAAAAAAGGGAAAACAACAACAGCAAAAAAAAAGGTCAACAAGACCGTCACAACCTAGGGTCCAGTAGAAGAGATATCTAACACCACACCAAGCTGAAACCCCTCATCAAAGGCAACACTACCTCAGTGACAATAAGATCCCCCATATGGAAGATGCCCTCATCACGCGTTAACCAGATGGACCGCACAACTACGGGCACAAAGAACTGAGATATCTTTGTTTTTGTGCTTCTGTCTGAACCTCTTCCCCGCTAGACACATTCCCTCCATGATATTGAATCCACTGCCATCCCCGTAGCAACAGCCAACCAGGCCCAAATCAGCTTAACCACCTGGCACTGAATGAGCAGGCGCTCCATGGTTTCATCCTCGGCGTGATATAAAATGCATATCTTGTCTTCATTTGGAGCCCATTTATCTCTGTAAGACTCTATCAGAAGCATGTTCAGGTACATCAGCCATATAAAAGCCTCATCTTCATAAAGAATTTGAATCCTCACACCTCCTTGGATTTGCTCGCCATCTCCTGAGGTCTTGTCTTCTCTCCTCCACCACCTGCTGATCGAGAAATCCATTCTCAGTTGAGGTTTCCATACCGCCATATCTGGCATCCCTTCCCTGATCCCTACCTCACAGTAAACAGCTCCGCATACATGACTACCTCCTCCCTCAGGTTGCACCTCAGAAGAACCTCCCAATGACCCTTCCTCTCCCTTGAATCCTTGATCCAGTACAGACCAACCAAACCATCCTTACGCACAGCCAAATTAAACAGACAGAGAAATGTTACCTTAAGAGGCAGGTCACTGCACCAAACATCATGCCAGAAAAACATTGTGACACTACCCCAACTTTCTAGCTGATTCTCGCTGAAACCTTCAGTCACACTTATGATGCCTTTCCAAATCGAAGACATCCTCGAAGAGTCCACCAGGAATTTGTCCACTTGTAAGCCACTGCACTGATTTTTGTCCCCCACCACCTGACACCACAACCGATTCCCGTCCTTCAACCACCTCTACAGCCATTTACAAAGTAATTTAAATTCATATCTTCCACATTCAAAATGCCAGCCCCCTATCTCCACCTCCCACCAAACCAAATGCACTTTCCTTCCACCATCTTCCACCCCATTCCAAAAATAAAATCTCTTCCGGATGCAGTTTAATCACATAAGGATGCCTCTCGGCACCTTGAAAATGGATAGAAAGAAAATAGGAGGCTAGACAAAACAGCTTGAAGGAGGGTCAACTTTCACCAAGACTTTGGAATCTGCTCCTCTATAAGTCTATCCTTCTCTAAAATCTACTAATTGATGGCATCCTTTCTTGTTTTGGGAACTTACCCAAATGAAAAGGAAGCCCTATATTCTTGATAGGTTAGATTCCTTGTTTCTGTCCAGAGAGATCTCCAAAACATCTCTTTTTTCAGGAAAAGGTAAAAGTTTCATTAATAAAAAAATGAAATCCCTCAAAAAAATCAGAGACGAGGGATCTCCTTAGGAGTTTCAACATATATCTCCTCATTGTATTTATACCAATAAACTTCAAAAATTGAATCCCATAAAACAAAATCGATCAATTAAAATGTGGGACAATTTTTTTGTTTTTCTTCTTGAATTTTAATTTCCATTTTATTCAATGGAATTATGGAGGAATTTAAGTGATTGGACAATTAAATAATACGTAGATGATTTAAAATTTGAATGACTGATTTTCAGGATATATATATATATAATCTAATCTAATCTAATCTAATCTCAATCTATCTAACTAATATATGATGGAAATAAAAGATTTAAAATGATTATAAAAAAATTTCTAGGATAGAAATAAAAGATACTTCTGTTGAAGATTTATACTTTGAATATCGAAACTCATCCAATTCTTTGTTGTGACCGCTCTTCCTAGGTTGGTCGTCTTACCTCAATTTAATTACGAAATGAGAAAAAGGGGAGTGGTCAATGTGACAAATGACTTGCTCTGAAAAATATTAAGATTTGTGTTTTATGCCACTGCTCGGGTCATCATAACAGAAATCAAATATTCTCATCCTCATCAAATCAATTATATGTGATTCATAAGATTCAAATTTTAGAATGTTAATGGTATTAAATACATTAAGAATATATGTATTGAAGATTTTTCTAGAACAAAACAATGAATCCCAAACAAACTCTTTTTTTAACATTGAAGCTGGGACGTTAAGTTCGCTTTAGATTTAGTTTTTTACAAATCATCCTAAAGCCAGTACTTAATGTATCAGCTTCAGGGCACTTAAATTATTTTTGAAGCAGGTAATTAGAATACCATTTTCAGGATGTGATTTGAAAAAAAAAAGAGTCGGTTTTGAGGTATTTCACAGAATTAAAAAATATAAAAAGCAAGATGGCCAGCCCTACATGGCGGTCATATAGTTATTTATATAGTTATTTTGAATTGATGATTATTTTTAATGATTGTTTAAATAAGAATAGCCCATTAAATGTAATACTAGGGATAGGCCAGATGCTCATACTAAATGTTAATAAAAATAACTATAACATCAACATATTCAAATTTTTGATTAGCATATTACCTGATAACGGTTGCAGGAAATGTAAACGGCAGGCCTCGTAAGTCATCACGATTGAAATGTAAAATTGGCCCAGATGGTTTTGGTATTCCACCCTTCACAAATGGGCAAAAATTAAGCAGCATAAAACAGTATAAGAAGTGCCTATAAAAGTGTATTGAAGGATGTTAAACCTTACCAAATATTGCAAAATTAGAGGAAGGGCCACTTCTTGGTGAATGTTTCCAACAATTACAATCGAAAAAGTTGAGGGGTCCTTGAAACAATTGTTAAAATATTGACATGCTTTAAAAGGGTCAACTTTTCTGAGGTCATCTATCCGAATAGGCTGCACAATGAGGAGTAAATGTCAACTGGAATCAAGCAAACACCCACCACGCCCCCCCCCTTTTTTTTTTGGGGGGGGGGGGGGGGTGCTGTGGTAGAGGAGAAGATCACAACACGAAGATGAGAGAGCACAAGGATTAGCCTTACTCGAAAAAAGTAGGAGTTGCCATAATTCAGCTCCCTTACACGGTTTGCGAATGCGGTATATGGATCCCTCTCTTGGGCAAGAATTGCTTCTTCCGCCATTTGCATTACAATTTTGACTTCTTGTTCTCCAGGGATCACATCAGTTGTGAATAGTTGGTAGACAAGCTGCATATGGTACAAGTAGCACATCAGTTAGACAAGCATCAATCATAACAAACCCATGAGTGGAGATTACAAGCTGGTGATGGTGGATCTTGCTCAATGACATACTTCAAAACAATTGGATTCTATGGTCAGATAAATTTTCCATGGTCCATTATGAGAGGCTTTTATAATTGCTATTTCAGAAATTTTTAAATTCACTATCTTTGCTTACCATCCTGACAGGCTGAATTTACTCAGAGCCAATTATTTTACATGCAATTACAATAGTGAGAAATGATATTGAAATTTTGTGGGCGAAAAACTTGTTTGCTCTACCTAATTCAAGTTTTCAACAGGGCTTTCATCAAAGATGCAAACATTAGTACTAAAGGGAATCCGTTCAATAAAGAATCAGTTTGTGGCTGCAATAGAGAAATATATGTGCAAGCAGATAATGTTTTTCAACTTATGCAAGCTGATGGAAGATCAGCTTAAGTGACCTGACTTGGCTGTGTTCCTGACCTACTGAAAATTGCAAAGCAAGCAATTCATTGTCAGTTTAAGATGTCATATAATCCTGCTAGTTCCATCCAAGTCCTTTTGGTTTAATTACATGAATGATTAAACAAAAATATCAATGAGAATGTGCAATAGATATTTCAGAAGGCAATGGAAGAAACATAATTTAATATCTCCATGATTCCATGATCAAGCTATCCAAGAATTTAAATATGTACTTGTTTCTAAAATAGGAGCATATCTTGTTATTGAAATGTATCAAAAGAGATATATCCCAAGGGTTTCTATAATAAACTAGGTCCTAGGATGTGAACTGTGGAGAAACCTAATAGAACTCGAGAAAAACATAGTATAAAACATGTCACTTAACCAGTAATGCAGTTTCCAAATCCGAACTCGAGAAAACGTAGCATTAACATGTCAATTAACCTGTAATGCAGTTTCCAAATCCGAAGGTGAGCAATCCCCTGAAAAGGTTCTCATGTATGAACCAACTTTTGTACCAACTTCAGCTCTCTTCCCAGCAAGCATATCCATAAGGACAGAAGGCTTATAACCAAACACACCAATTTCTCCAGCAATCGTTGAACCCAATGAGCAAGAAATATATTCACTTTCTGAAAGTTCAGATAGACCACCATATGCAAAGCCACTGAAAAGGACCTGCAGAATGAATATTGATGAGGAAATCAATTCAAAATGATGAATTGATTTACTATAACTGAACAGAACACCATGCTACCCAAGTCTGCATGAAATGGCCACAAGATAAGGAGATTCAATGGTATTCCTATGACATGTACATCAAGACTTTAGTGTCAAAATGAGAGGCACCCTCACAAAGATTTAAGAGGCATAAAACATGTTTGATATTCACCAGTGTGGATAATGAAAGGGCCTGATCATAAAGCTGAAAGATTAACAAGTTATAAAGCTCACTGTATCCTAATAAATTGGGCCATGTTTCAGACGTTTCAATGTGAGCAATTTTGAAAAAGACTCATTTCCAAACTTTTCTCCGACATGCCAATTAAATTAGGAAAAACTGGAGACACAGTCAAGAGACTGGGCCACACATGACAAGTGGCTCAATCGCAAATTAAGTGGCCTGATAGTTACTTGATGTCTCACTTTGCTTTGATATCTATCCAACTTGAAATGATCCTATCACATTTCATATATTAAACAGAAATGTGGCATTGGACTACTTTGCTTATAAAATGAATGTCATGAAAAAACATAACTGTATCTTCCTCTGCAAGTAGGTATGACAGTATGAAAAGAGTCCCGCAAATTCAAAATTACCATAATCAATGTAATATACATTTGAAATAACCTGTGGATGGGTTCATATGCATATTAAATGTGTCCAAAATGATCAATTCTCATTATTAGTACAAAAATAATGGAAGTAACCGGAAATTGTTGTTGCCTTGTTGGCCATATACAGTTAATTTCTTTACAAAACAGAGACAAGGGATCTCTGATATTAAAACCCAAGATGGCAAAATAACCATATGAAAAGCATAATCCCAAAAAGAAAAAGAAGAAAGGCCACAAGGCCCCACAAGGTGAAGGGATACAAAGCCCCCCAACACACCCAACCCTCTTTAGAATCTCTCCCCAATTAATGTATTCGACAAAGCCCAAAGAAGCTTAGGGGGCCACTGAGGCTGCTGGAAGCCCACCTAACGCTTAATCCCAGACACCAGCTTAGGCCAATATTGGCCATTGACTTTTATTCCTGAAGAACCCCTAAAGCCAGAACAACTTTTCCCTCTCCTCTAGCCAATTGGCATGTCCTTTCCTTGTGAATACCTACCTATGTTTAAAATATCGATCGATATCTCAAGATACCAATCGATATATCAATTTTGGCGAGTAAATCACTAAATCGAAACAGTTCACGAGATTATCACGAATCTGTCATGTTGACGTCATCAATAAATATTCGATATATCGTCGATATATCAAACATTTTCAATATATCAACGATATATCGATAACCCCAACAGATAAAATATGTTAATTAAAAGAACCTTCCTCATTTTTTCTAATTTTAACCCCACTTCTCCTACCCTATGAATACCTCTCCAAACCTTCATTTTCATCACAGCAATTCAACAATCTTCTTCTCTATTACTCAATCTCTTTTACACACTCTCTATTACCTACATTTAGCAAATAAATTCTCCCAAAAACCCCTCAATCCCCAAAAAAATCTTCATTTCACTTTTTTTTTCTTTTTTTCCTATTTTTCAGAAAAAAATAAAAATAATAACCAAATCAATATATCGATCGATATATTGTTTTGGGGGTATTTCGATATATCAAAAATATCAATATTTTAAACATTGGTGAATCCATCCAGGCACCTGTCTAGAGCCTCACATGGACCTAGGCGCTATTGCGCTAAAGACCACCCATATTATCTTTGCTTCGCCAACTCCCTTTTAAAGATACAAATCTACTTGACTTCTACCAATGTCAAATTGGGACGATAAATATGTATCTATATGAGAAGAGAGAGTTAAACTAAAGATGAGAGAAAGTCCCCACCTTATCTCTTTTCTATATTACATTAATTAGCTTATTGCAACCATCAGCTTTGGAATGTCCAGACACATTTAGAAGGAAATTCCAAACTAAATATAGAATGCACATTGAAGAAAGGCATGAAATCCACAGTTATATGGTCTGCATATGAGAACTACAGCAGCAGAGCAGCCTCAATGAACCAATCCTTACTTCAGAAATCAAAATTCCAGAGAAAGCAAAAGAACACAAGAGTATATCTTCCAATACATCATATTAAGAAAGCCCAGAACTTACGCCACCTGATCATCAAGGAAGTTTGTGCGTTTATAGCTGACACGCATGCCATTTGATAGAATCAGTTCAGTCATCCCAATACTAGAAAACTCCATCTGATGTACAATGCTCCTGCAATGAGTATTGATATTTTTTTTATTTTTTTGACAGAAAATGGGTATTGATATATTGTGAAAATGATATACATAGACATCAAACTCCGAATAAAAAAAAAATAAAAAATTAAGAGCACTGAGAGATGATACCAAGAAATAATTCATTGACACAACAGATCTAACATGATTATATGAAGTGAATCCAGGTTTCTGCATATCCCACACTAGTTCCAGGTTAGAAATCAACCTTTAAGATAAATGTTTTGCATATAACAAGAAGCATCAAATAAAATTTAATAAATAACGTCTGACTCTTACAAGTTATTATGAATTTGTCAAAACTAATTATCTTTCCAATGGTTCAGTTCAAATAAAACAGATCTTATAGTCGTTAAATTATGTAGTGAAACTAAAATAGATCTGACAATAATAATGCACATGTTATGCATGTGTCATTTGGGGCCTTATTTTTTTCGATCGGAGTCGCTAAAATTTTGGATTTTAGCTACCTACAAGAGTTGGAGTACTCTGATTAAAAATCTAACTGCATATTATGGGTCCTGATACCGTTTTGTACTACCCATAAAAATTTCATTGAATTCCGGTAATGTTTTGAAAAATATGCAGTTCCGAACCGTATCCGGGTTTTGAGAGTTCCTGATTTGGTTTGGTCGAATAGTGTTAGATATTTTGGTGAATATGATGACCTTTGGTAACCTCACCCCCCCTTTGCTTAATGGTTAAGTAAACTTTGGTTATTTTGAGTGTTAGAGGGTGAGACTAGGTTAACCTCCCTCTTTTTCCATTGCACTCACCCCCCCCCCCCAAAGAGAACTTTTGGGGCTCTCTCTCTCACTCACGTCTCTCCCTCTCCCTCTGTTTTTGTGTGTGTTGTTGCTGAAGAAGGAAAAGAAGAAGAAGAAGCACAAGAGAGAGTGCATGAGGGTGAGTGTGTGTGTGTGTTGTTGTTGTTGTTGTTTCTCTTCTCTCTATCTCCCTCTCATGCCCTTTACCCCCTGTTTTCAGCCAAGAAAGGCTTGAGGAGATGCTGATGTGGTGGTGGTGGTTGAGGTGGTCGTGGGTGTGTCGAGAGCCCCGCATCTCCCCATTTCCCTCCCCCTCTTTTGGTAAGGCAAATCTCTGTCTTGTAAAGATCTCTGTGAAACTAGTATTTAGAGGCATATTTTTGGATTGTGTCGTCATGTGATATGATCCTTCATGTGTCTATATATTATATATGAAATTTGGGGTCATTATGATATCTGTGTTGTAAGTTAGAACCTGTTTTGCATGGCCTGTCCAGATTCGCGTGGGAATTGACCTACTTCTGAAAATATTTTATTTTGGGCTTGTAGAGGCAAAATTAGGTTATGATGTCTTCATAGATTATGATCCCAACTTGTCTGAAAATGTGTATGATTTATTTCATAATTGTTGGATGTGTATTTGGTGCTGTGGAGATCAAATAGTAGGGCTGGTTGCAGCAGGTTTAGCAGTTTTGCTCGATTGTGTGTCAAAGAGTTGTTATGTATGTTGTGGAAACTATCAAGAGTTAGGTAGTCTTTGTTTGAAGTACTCACCCCCTTTGATGCCCTTGCCTTGCAGATCTCGTCGGTTGGATGCGCGACGACCCGGGTATCGGTGAGTGGTTCGATCCAACCCTTCGGGAAGCGTTGGATGCACGTAGTCGTGCGTCGCGCATCCGTTGGGCACCCTGACTATACTACTTATTTAGATAAGTAGTGTGGTCATGTCTGACCCCTAATATGCTAGCTATTTGCATGCTAGGTTATTATAGCTCGTATATTGCGTAGAACCCTCTTATTCTACCTTATACTGGCCTATGTATAGTATTTATGTGTGAATGATCATGGTTGCATGTATCTTGTGTGTTTTTATGGATGTATAGAATATGGCATGCCTTAGGTAGTCCTTTCTAGTAATACTACCCTATTATTAGTAATATCCAGCATGATTAAACCTGGGTTAATAAACTGGCACATGCCTAATATTCCCTTGCGATAAGACTTGAGGGCGTGGTGTAGTTGTTGCGCCCATGCTAATGGGGCAAAGCTATGACCAACTTCTTGAGATGATGAGCTCTCTCTCGCCCTCTCTCTTTGTGCGGACTGAGTAAGTAGATATGGTTTCTACTTGACTTAGGTTCGTTTGGGAATATTGGCATGCACCTGTCAGTGCGCGAGATCGCACTTGACCCTTCCCTTTTAAGTTGGTGATATCCAACGCATATTAGGGTATACCTTGTATGCTTGTATGCATATTACTTAGGCCATGCCTGGTTATGTATGTTGCATATATATTGTTTTGCTTTTTATCCATGTTAGGGAGTATCCCTATAATTAATTGTTATGTTATCTTGCATGTAGTTCATGTACATAACTACGATATAATTCTCCTGTAATATATAAGCGCATGTTAAACTGATTAGGCCTATCTGAAATAGGCGTGGGTATGACCCGCTGTCGGGTTGTACCTTATTAGTTAGAGCGCTAGCGATGTAATCGCCCCTTGCATCCGAGCGATGCACTCGATTGGAATTCAGGAGAATTCATTATCTTATTGGTTTTGTTAAGCCGGTAGTTATGGCATTATGCTAGGCCTACCCATGTTAGGCGAGTGTATGAACCGCCTGTTGGGTTATGCCTTAGGGCTTATCTCTGTGCGAGAGCAGAGGTATCTCCCTGCGTCCGAGCGATGCATCTCTATGGGAGTTCAAGGGTATTTCGATAGCATCGGTATGGGATTACCGAGGATAGTTGATTTTCCATAGGGTTCGCATTGCGAGCGCGAAGTCTTCCTCCCAAATATCATCGTGCACCGAAGCTGCCTAGCGTCAAAGCTGTCCTGTGTAGTGCCACCACTTGTAAGTGCTACCAATGCGTACTTATGTACCCATCTGGCGGATGTACCAATCGTGGAAGGCCGATAGGTAGAGGCTACGCGGGAGAGGGCTACCAGACGATATTACGAGCGTGAAATCATTCTCCCCTTCATCGGATCCGTGTTGAAGCTGCCCGACGTTGAAGCTGTCCTAACAGAGAGCTCCCACTTGTAGGTACTATCGATGCGTTCGGCAGATGTACTGATCATGGGAGTATAAAAGATAGAAGCTACTGGGGAGAGGGCTACCGGATGACGAAGGGTGTAGAGAAAAAGGATTCTCCCAACCATCCCATGTCACCCTTAGGGGTGAGGGTGAGGGTAAGTTGAAGTCACGTCGTCACGTGACTCTTATACCCATCGAGTATACTCTGGGTATGCTGCTCCTAACGCTTGAGGTATCAAAGTATATCTCTACTTCGTAGCGGATGGACTCGTATTTTGTTAACCAATACACCATGTGTTATGGTTAGTAGTTGTTCCTCCCCAAGTGTCCCAAAAGCCTCCCTCCGGGGAGTGAGGGCGAGGTATGGTCACGCCGTCATGTGACCTTGTTATCCATTGGGTTTCTACCCATGTTTTTTCTTGAAAATTGCCTTAGTATTGAATTGTTGTAATGGTATTTTCACTGAAGTTTGTAGCTCACCCCTCGCATATTGTCTCTTCCTCAGGGGCGGTGTTGGGCGTGGAGCTAGAGCTTCCTTGTGGCGGGGTTCGAGTGCGTGGAGTGTCCCGTCTGGCGATTGGCGAGCGCGAGGATGTCAGCAGTCCTAGTATCATTTATGTATTGGAAATCGTGCGTGTTGCACTGGTTGTACTTTATTTGGACTAGACTTGGCTCTCACATGATAGTGATTGTGTATTCGAGTCTGTAATAATATTTTTGGTTTACAGACTTATTGATATTTTTATGCTTCCGCATTTTAGTTGAACTATCAGTTATCATTGTTTTGCCAGCTTTGTGTGTTAATTATTGGAGACGTTGTTGACCTTTTGTACTTGATAGCTAATACTTTATATATTGCCACGTCTCGGGGACGGCCGCTCTGGGGCGTGACAACACAACTGGCCATGTTTGTGGAATAAATATATTCCAATTGTTTCTCTGCTCAAGGACCATATATGGATACCATACAGCATGCCAACTTGCAATTTGCTAGAATTGACACTTGGCACGTAGACAAAATAGTAAAAAAAATAAGCTTTGAATTGTGTCCATAATGAATAGTCGATTATAGAAACAATTGCCAAAAATAAAAAATATCACTGTAGGCGTAGAATATATTCGTTTGTCAGCAGGAAAATAAGATTGACCATAAAGATCAGTCTGTCAACCACAATGACCATCAAAGACTTTTTTTTCGTAGCTCAGATAAAATCAAAACAATCATAGCATGCACATAAGGAGAGTAAATTCTGAATCCAATCATGAGAAGTAAACTTCAGGACGCTGAACTTTGCGAATTCCTCTTTTGCAATCCATACAATGATACAAGTAGGATGCAGTCACTGGATTCCCAGCCAAGAGATGATTCTCTCATAGATGCTGTTACAATTGACTGAGAAGAAACACTGTGCTTCATTGGTTCACTGCTTCAAATCACAAGAAATTTGGAGGATAAAAGTCCCATTGAAAGTACAAGGTTTTATGTAGCTGTTTTTCAATATAAGGCTTTTAGACAAGGTTTATAGATCTAAGTAGATCAGTGGATAATCTATCGTATGCCCATTATGTGAACAAGAAAACGAATTGTTGCACGTGTTCTGGTTTTGCTCTCTTTCGAGGCAAGTTTGGGAGAAGTTCAGTTGGTGCACAGTATGGCAAATGTTTTCAATTCTCTGGAGCAGCTTTGGGAAGCTGGGAAAAAACTCAGGTGTAGTGGGAACATAAGTATCCAAACTAAATTCTCACAAAGCATTATGTCTGCGGTATGTTGGACTGAATAATTAACTAGAAATGATGCAGTATTCAAGGATATTACTCCTTGCTTTGAAAACATGTTGGTCTGCGTGGGGTGGGGGAGAATACATTGTGTGGATGCTGAAAAGGTGTGCTTTGAGGAGAGCAACCTGCTGATTGAGATGAAGGCCTGGGGCTTTTGCTCCATATTGTTCATCTACTGTTTCTGTTTTTTTCTTCTTTATCTGGAACTGTACCCCCTCCCCCAGTAAAAAAATTTATTTACTAATAGTTTTGATGATAAAATCCCATCAGTTTTCAAAAAAAAGAGAGCAATGTATTAGTGAACAGAACTCCTCTCTGTCTACTGGAAACCAAAGACTTGCATGTAGCATTTTAACCATCATAATTGATTTAGAGACATGTATTAACTTTGTTCTTCAGCATGAATTTTCTGGATAAAGAGCTATAAATAGAAACATCAATTGAGGCAGATTCAATGAGACCCTGACACACTTTCAAAATATTGTCCATTGGTTAGTAGATTTGAGAGAAGTATGCAATGCTTTGCAACTAACAAGCATGTGGTCTTGAAATAAACCAATTTTATAATGCAAGTTGAATAAATGGAAAATCATCATATACATGTTTGAATTTGAATAAATATAGAATGTGGATAGACTCCTCACAGAACTTCTGTAAGACTAGCTTAAAGTACACGCCAAAAAAAGGGAAAATAATAATTAAAAACCAGTTTAAAATATCCGCCAAAGAAAGAAAGAAAATACTAGCTTAAAGTACACAGAACATAAAGCTATGACATGAAGCCAAGACGATGACCATAAAACAGATGGTTGGAATCAAACCATAAATAATATCTAATATCTATTTCATTCTAACATTTTGTTAAGCCTAATCAGGGAAACTATAGTGTTTAACTATTTGCCTGTGATCATAGAAAACGATAAAAATGCCAATTTAACAAAGCTTACCCCGGATTTGGTTTTGTGATAACGATTTCTTCAGGGACATAATCCTCATCCCAAGGTGGGATACTTCTCTGTTCCTCGAGAGCATTAATCTTCAGTACAGTGGCTCTCAGATCTTCTATTGAAGCACAAGCACGAGGTTCAACAATCTTAATTACACAGCTGCATGTTGTACGGAAATTTGCAGCAAATTTTGATACTTCTGGAGCTGAAATATCTGTTAAAATATGTCATCCATTAGATAAATCTGATGCCATCTTAGTTAGTGTAGGAATAATAACATCAACTATTTTGCTAGAACTATATTAGGAGATTCAACCAGTAACATAACACATGGTACCACATGGTACCACAATAGGAGAAGCTGCTCCAATAATTGTCCTACTAACCCCGCTCTAGAAGCGATTACGAGAATGATAAAAGTTTATAGTGGCACTCATATACTGCATACATATCTCATGGGTCCAGAAATTAAGTTTTCCTTCTAGCTCATATAATTATGAGAGTGACTTTATGACACCTTTTTATAAATTACTGGGTGCATATGTTTGCTTAAGAATAAACCACGAGAAAGATTGAAGGAAATGCATCCTGACGATATCAAAGCAAACAGATGATGAACTATTACTAATGGGGTTAATTTATTGACTTTAGGAAAAACATCAAAGGCAGAATATAGACAAAAAGACTAACACCCAGAGTAGTCTTGCATATATCAGATTGCTAGGAGGGAGAGACTGAACACAATCCTAACCTTTGGTTTTCTTTACCACAAATTGGCCACTCTCAGGATCTAATCTAGGACACTGTTCTGTTAGCCCTAAAACCTTGGTGAAAGAACAGATACTGCCAAAATTTATATTATCATATATATAATATGTTCTCTGGTTAAAGTATAATTCCATAGTAAAACCTTTAAGAAGATATGACCGTTGAAAGTAGGGCTGGTAAACGAGCCGAGCAGCTCGGGCTCGGCTCGGTTAAAGCTCGTTCGATTAAACAAACGAGCCAAGCTTGAATAATTTTTAAAGCTCGGTTTGTAAACGAGCCAAGCCCGAGCCTAGACGAGCTCGTTTACTTAACATAAAAAGGGGGAACGAGCCGAGCCCGAGCTTATATCACTTTTACATGTATAAGGTGTTGTGATTTGTGAAATGTGACTTCTCAAATACTAAACAAGATTTTTTTTAGCTAAATGAGCCCGAGCCAAGCCGAGCCATGGTTCGAGCTTCGGCTTGGCTTGTTTAATAAACGAGCCAAGCCAAGCTTCAACCGAGCTTTTCACGAGCCCAACGAGCCGAGCTTGAACACAAAATAAAGCTCGGTCCCGAGTCGAACCGAGCCGCGCCTGATACTAAACTAGCTAAGCTTGAACAGATCAAAGCTCGGCTCGTTCAGCTCGTTTACCACCCCTACTTGAAAGGGCATGTCCTTTATTCATAGAATACATGTTCTTAGTTCAAACAGCATGTGTCATCAAAAGAAAAGAGCAATTATATAAGCACAATATCTTGCGCGCTTTCAAAAATTTATCATAATTCATGAATTGAGAAGGTAATATATGTTTTGGAGGAGACTTTGTCACGGTAATTTACTGGATCAGGAGACTAAATTCTTAGGAAATTTGAGAATGGGTGGATGAAGCTTCACGTAAAAGGATTGATGAAATAGCTAATGGCTCATGTCGTGCATTGAACTAATGCAATGGCAGGGGCCAATTGTGTAATAATTGACTTGTTTCCGGATTTAACGAATCACAGTAGCTTTTCTACCTTTCTTTCAAAAAAAAAGAGGCAGTTTCCAATGAATCTACAAATGCAGCAGTACTTGAAACTTTTTGAACTCAAATGTCATTTTTCATTTTCAAGTCAAATTTCTAATGAGCATTCATTTACATTTGAATATAAAATTCTTTCACACATAAAGGAAAAAAATAGATGCAAAAAAGAATGTCCCCCTGTTGGCATTCACATCAGCTGAATAGTCTGTATCTGCAGACATTTTTTACAATCACCAGTTTACAGCATTAGCATACACACAGTTTATATTTTCATATAGGGGTAATAAAGATTGCATCATAACATGGGGTCTTTTTTTGCAACTCACATTTTGAGATTTTTTTGGGAAGAATATAAAGCATTATATTCTTAATTAATGAACAAAAGCCCAGAGACAAGGGATGCAAAAAACCCATATTTTCTTAAAAAAAGTTCGACAAGTATGATGAATCAGTTACTTGGTTCGTCCCAATAGTAAAGAAAAAGAAAAGAGCAAATTAGCACACCCTATCCCATTACAAAATAGCTGGGCCTCACATTTAATTCCAATACCCATTCTCCACCCACTGTATAAGCTATCTATTTTGCTCCCAATATATAGTTTCCCTATAGGTTTAATGGAAGATCAAATACTTTAAAACAAATTTTTTCTTATCAAACGAGAGAGAAAAATGATACCAGTCATCATAGAATTGCAAATGAACTAAAGCATTTTTGAAATATAAAATAATTTTCAGATGGGACGACTGAAATCAAAATGAAAATGAGCTAGCATACTGGACCAAACTAATAATTGCTCATGGGAAAAAGAAGTAGGTGGTGTGTCATAACTCACGAGGTAAGATTGTTTTCTGCAGTTGTGCTTCGTAATCAATCCCAACAACAGGCTCCTTGTGGAGAAAGTGCTGAAAAAGATAACAAAAATATATAAAAAAAATAACCATTATGTATAAGTACAACCAGTTGCCACCAACTGCTGTAGACCATATAATCATCCATACACGATGAGCACACACATTACAACCTTCATATTTGGTTTGATGGCCATACAGAATTGTCCAATGACTGTGCTTGAAACAAACATGTAAAAATATTTCTGATCAACTAAACCAGGTACAAAGCCCATGTTATCAATACACTCAATTTATTGAATAAGAGATTAATACAATTTTTTTTTTTTTTTTGAAAAGATTGATACAAATATCTTGAGCTTGGATCCCACAATTTTTCACGAAAAGAACATAAAGCAAGCACCGAGGTTTAATTACATATCTCAGCAATGTACCAGAATAATTTGGAAATTTGTATAACCATATGACAATAACATTATCCATGAATCCAAAAAATATCTTGATAATATAAATACAGTTCAGTTGTATTATATAAAGTTTCTACAAACAACAGGCACTAGGGCAACATCGTAAGATTTGGAATGCATACAAATTGAAATATTTGGATTTTGAGAAAGATTAAATAGTCACAATTCAAACTTGAGAATAAATCTAATTGCGATTTAAAGACAAGTAAAAGATTTATAAAAAAAACTGATGAAATAAGATTTTAAATATGTAAATTGAAGGGATTTTTTTAAATAAAATTGTGAAAAATTAAATAATAAATAGTCATTAACCCATTTTAATTGCAAAAAAATGGACATTTATCTGCCACATAGGTGCCATAAAGAAGGCATGAAGCCGCTACATGCCCTTTTTTTTCTAAATAAAAAGACTTGAAACCATGATCCCCGATCAGCTGCATTGGTTGGTTTCTAATGGATTCCTGGAAAACAAAGTATTTGCCCAGGTTACACTTACACCTCATGCACCAGATATATTGGGGAACCATCTCCATATTTTTTCATGTTTAAAAATATCATTTTTAGTACTCTAGTTTTCCAATTACATGTCTCACTGTTTTATCAAGATTTGTTTTTAATAAAATTATGGTTTTATAAAGTAGAGGAGTATAGGTGATGATACAGTTAAGATTTACATTTCAACCATCCAAAATGATTTAGCTTAAACAGATTATTAAAAGTAAAGAGTATGCGACGAGATTTGATATTTCCCATTGCAAATCCAAATAAACACATCAAATTGGCATAAATGGTTCAGATTTTCTCATTCAAGATACTTCATTTCATGCAATTTCAGAAACGCCAAATACACTAATCAAGCAACAAGAAACTCTCTAAAGCATGTATGCTAATTCCCAAATGAAAACATTTTTCAGAACTAAAGAGTTCAGATTGTTCTGAGAGCATAAAATTGGAAAAGATTATACGGGGCATCAAAAAGGAAAATCTTAATGATTTGCAGGTAACCAAAGAAAAAAGAAAAAGAAACTTATGCATGAAATATACTTGCAAATATTCATCTCGAAGACTTGTTGATTGCATCTGATCACGCTCTAAATAAGCTGACTCAATATCTGACATCATCAAAGCACGAAC
Source organism: Acorus gramineus (assembly GCA_030737835.1). Lineage (NCBI taxonomy): Eukaryota > Viridiplantae > Streptophyta > Magnoliopsida > Acorales > Acoraceae > Acorus > Acorus gramineus. Next base: position 9,307,143 of record CM060854.1, on the reverse strand, counting down.
AGTGGATATCTCACGCTCTGAAAATCCATGATGCCGAACCCTCGCAACCTGAAAATTACGGAGATCATAAGAACAAAAGAAAATAGAGCATATCCCCCCATCAAGATTCAAATTACCTCCATGAGCATTGACTCTAATGCCTCAATTGTACCCTTCTCCCTGCAGCTTGAAGTCATTATATAAGCCTTCACAGGGCAAACAAGAGCATCTGCACCTGCAGAGCATGAGAAATATGGTGGATCTTGTCTGCGAGAAATTTTGAAGAATCTCTGGTTTAAGGCACAATGGAACATTGCTTCCACTAGAGAATCTCGATAATCTTTCACGATCTTCATCTCGCCTACTGGGATCTTACAGCTGATCATCACTGCGGACTGTTATAAAGCAGATCAAGGAAAAAAGTGAGGGCCACTGTTAGATATTCAAAAGAACATATTTTTATATGCTTTTAAGAGTTGTTTTGGAACATTTCCCTATGTAATTATTCATATATACATGCATATTAGGGAAGTTTCTATTCTTTATATTCAAAGCATATTTTGCACAAATTGACAATATTTATACAATTAATATGCATTATCATATTTTTAATGTGGAGTCATATTTTAAAATTCAGAAATCTAAATTTGACAGTATTTAAATTTGGCAGGTTATAAATTGGAGAAAGAATTAGCATTCAAAGCTTCATCAAAACTTCTAAAAATGATCCACCAAATCAATAAAATCTTCAATCAAATCAACTTTGACATCTCCAACAAATCAACAAGATCTCTAATAGATTTTGCAATTATATCTCCAACATATTTTGCAAATCAGCATTAACAACTCAAGCAAATCAGCATTTACAACTAATTCAGCCTTCAAAACCCCTATAAAAAGGCCACTCCAGAGAGAGAGGAAGGCATCTCTTCATTCAGCCAAGAAGGAATTTATTTTCAGTTTTTGTTCTTTCTTTTCTGTTTCCAGTTTTTTTTGTTTTTAGTTTTTGTTTTTATTTCTTTAGTATTAGAGACAGATTTTCTTGTGTTTTCAATAAAGTGCATTATTATTTTATGGAATATTTTTATTTTTATTCTAGAATTTCATCAACCATGGTAGGCTAGAAAATCCTTCCATCAAGGAGAGGATTCCACCCCATGAGATTGAGTGATTGATTCTTTTCTTTGTGCATTGATGTTTTTTTATTTGTTCTTCATGTTTATATAGTTTCTTCAACTCAGATTTCTTTTGATTATGGGTATTTTTAAATCTTCCGTCATTCTACTTGGATGGGATACGGTTGATGCTTTATAAACCCTATTTTTAAATCGAGTAGAAGTCAACTGCTTTTGAAATATTCTGTTTTCATTGAATGCAAAAGAAAAAATTATCACGATACTCGTGGGGTGGATTTCCAATCCTCGGTGGTCTTTTTTTATACATTGATTTCAACTTTAGCTTTTAAATTAGTTTTCTTAAATCAATCATTGATAATTTGTTTTTAAACTTTTTTGTCAAAAATTGATAATCTTTTACTTTTATTCGTTTGCTTCAATAGCCTCCCTATGGATTCGATCCCTTGCTACCACTTTCTACCTAGGTAAGGGTTTTATATTTTTGTTGGCAAAGACAAAATTTAACGACAATCAAAGCCACCAACAGCCACCATCCAATACATGATTGGTTTGCAAAGCACATCTCAAGAAAACCATATTTGCCCCAAAAAAATTATGTTTTCTGGTAATAATTAAAATATCTACTTTTGAGATCGTATCTCTTTTCTGTTCTGGATGTTTACCAGACAAAAAAAAGAAATCAGCCCCTCTCTCTCTCTCTCTCTCACACACACATAGAAACAGATGGTGATAGAATAGAGGGCGAGAACATTTGAAATAATAGGAAAAAAAATATCACCATACATTTACAATAATTTTATCAAAGAAACTGCAATTTGATTTTTAGAAAAAAAAAAAAGCAGTACTCAGTACTCAACTTTTCTTGTACTGATTTTTAGCACCTCCCCTTCCAAGAAAGAGGTCAGTGTATCAAACCCAGGGGACCACCCATTTTCAAAAAAAAAAAAATATTCTTGTATAAGAAATAGGTAAGCATTCATGATAAATATCTAACTGTACAAGTACATCAATTATAAAAATGAAATAGATGGCCTGAAGTACTGACCCCACCAGCTTCAGATTCAACAAAACAGGAAAATCGTGGCTCTTCATGAGACGGTACAGGAATATCTGGTATCCTCGGAGGTGGACCTGATGCTGAGACTTTTTGTCCAAAATGCTTCTTTATTAGCTCAACTACACTCTGAAAAGTAAAAATACATAATAAGATTATGGTATTTTTGCTAAAAAAAGAAAATAATATATCTTCATGAATTAAATATTAAACATGTAAAAGATAGCACATGGCTGGAATAAGGACATGGCAAGGATACCAGCTAAATCCAGAACAGATATGACTATACATGATACATCCACAAATGTTTGGTTTTTTTTTTATTGTTTTTTTTTTGGGGGTGGGGGGTGTGGGGGGGAGAGAGACAGAGCACAAAAATTTACATAAGTGTCAAAAGAAAACACCAAATATACCAATAAGACTTGGCCAAAATCAGTACATATTAAAGAAGCCACCTACGGAAGGGAAAAGATCAGAGTTGAATATCCAAAGAAGAGGAGGAAGTAAATACCAATAAGGCTTGGCCAAAATCAGTACATATTAAAGATTATAAATTTTTAGCAGAGTATGATGAACCTTCAAATTTATATGATAACCTTAGCTGGCTCATCAATATGTTCATAATAATGAGGACAACATAGACGAGAATAAAAGATGATAACACACATCGCCATAAATTATTCATGTATCTGTAAAAGTGTGTATATGCACAGTGAATTGAGAATATGGCTGATTTTGTGACCAGATGTAGCAACACTCGATAGACAAAAACAGTGCAAACATGAAAGATTATACACACTACATTCAAAAACCATGTGAGCCAGATCCATATAGCTGACATGAATGAGATTTAAGATGACCGTGATAATGATGATGGAAGAACAGTATAACAGAATCAACCTGTGTATCAGCAAAATCCCCAACAGCAATAACTGCCATGTTATGCAAATGGTACCACTTTCTGTAGAACTGCTTGACTGTATCATGGGTGACTGTTCGAATCACCTTTTCTAATCCAATCGGTAGGCGCACTGCATACTGCAACAAACTAACCAGTTCATCACAGGTTATGATCATGATAAGAATCCTCTACGAGAAAAAGCAATAAAAATAATCTATAATAGTAACATAGAAACTTCAGCAAAGTAATATGATATTTTAAGTGAGACCGCAATTTCAAATATATATCAAATGACCCCATTTTTTATCCATGTTAACAAATACACTGCAAAATTGCTGCCAATCTTATTAACTGGTTAACAGCTTAAAGAGACAGCACAAAAGGGCAAAAAAATACCAAGAGCTTAAGGAATCTCCCCTCCCCATAAATTCTACATGCATCTGCCTTTGGGATATATGGAACTCTAAAACCCAGGAAGTAAACACACAATCCAGGTATCCTCCATTGATCTGCTTTCCAACAAACAGTCTCATATTTCTGGTGTGCACCACATGGCCCAACAGACTGCATGGGTGATGTAGGACAGATTATGCAGATGGTGGTTGGTACCACCAGAAGAGATCCACCAAATAAATTACAAATCAAGGTTCACGATCTCGGAATCGCACGAAATTTTACATGGAGAAAGATATATGAGGAGATCTTCTGGATTAGTTGTTATACAACTAACAATCCTTAACTTTCGAAAATTCCTTTATTTAGGCTCTCAAATTAACAAATTTACTATTTTTAGTAATTTTTATATTTGGGATATCTTTGTCATAACATATCGGAATTGATCTCTATCGATTCCTATAATCATTTAGGATCTCATAGAATCAGAAAAATTAGTTTTTGAATTTTACTATTTTTCGTATTTTTTTAATTTTTTGTTATTAGTATAAATAAGAGACATGTAATCTAAGAAAACCAATTTATTATCAATAATATTTTGAATTTTCTCCCTTTTGGGGTTTTCCTCCTTGTGAATTTAAGGAACTTATGAGATCTCAACGCTTGTTGGATCTTTTTATCCGTTTCACACTGCGTTAATGGGGCATCATGGGTATAAACTTGAATTTCTTTCTTTTTTTACCCATCCGTCCGGGGCTTTAAAATTTCCGCCAATGGTTGATTAACAAGATGCCCCAAGCATGCAGCTGAAAGGAAATCTTACAAACAAATGCTCTAAACTTTAAAGGAAGTGCACAAACAACAAGCACTTTCACCATTCTGAATCTTTACATCATTTTCACTGGGAGGAAGTGCTACATAGAGGGTGTGAACCGAGAATTCACCATCTGATCACCCCAACCCCCCTCCTCCCCAACATCAACTGCTACATCAATCTTTGTCTCCAGAAGAAGAACACATCTGCAGCAGAGCCCCACTTTCAGCATCAGCCAGAGCCCTTCTGACTCAAAGATATTACACAACTGAGAAGATCGAATCATCCTCAAACCTTGGAGATTGGGTCACCGTGATTTTTGGGAATGGACACTCCTACAACCATTATGGGTAATCTATGTTTCGAGAGGTGATGCGTCCTGGAATTTTGAGTTGAGAGCCCCCCCCCCCACACACTCTCCCATGTCCCTCTTCTTGTTTTTAGTTTTTCTCTTTTCTTTTATATTTTGTATAGAGATCCCTCCTCTCCTTTGTTTGGGGGCATCTTTATTTATAATAAGAACCTCTCTTCCTCAAAAAGACTACATCATCCTTCCACCCTCCCTCACTAATTTCAATTTTAACAGAAAGTTTAGGAACTACAACCCAGATTAATAAATGGCCCTACCTTATCTCTAATGTTCTTCTCTTAGAAGGTAATCTTATGTTCTCCACTTTGAAATAAAAAGAAGGGGGACATAAACCTTTAACCTTATCTCCTAATAATAATAAAAAAGATGGGGTATCTCTAATACCTACAACTAACTAGGCGATTAACAATTCCTCCCTGACTCAACAGACGCAAATCAACTTTCAATCTTTTTAACTAAAAAATGATGTGCAATGATGTTCTTCATGGGAGTATGAGAATTGGCATTGGATGACGGAAGTAGAATTAGAACTTAATATCGGTACCTTCGAATCTTTAAACATTAAAGCCCAGTGGGCATCCTGCATTCGCCCAGATGCATTTCGCCCCCACCTGTACTCCTCCAAAACAGCTCCTCTCTCCTTTTCCAGGTCATTTGCTGAAACCCGAACCTATATCAGAAAAGGGATTTTAGATTAGAAAATGCCAAAATTAACAAAAAAGAAAAAAAACCTGTAACTTACAAAATTATAACAGATCTGCAGTTACCTCGGAGCTAAATTCTGCCAAAACAGATATGGCTTGAGATAGGAGGTCTGGCTTGTCTACAGGGACAAGCAACTCATATATGGTTTCATCAGATGACGTCATTGCATTCTGGCAAGCACCAAACTCTGCCCCGATGCTTTCCAGAAACTTAACAATGTCATGGTTTGTATATTTTGTCGTTGCACTGAAAGCAAGATGTTCAACTATATGAGCAACTCCACGCTCTTCCTCCTCTTCCAAAACTGAGCTGCCACAAACCCACAAAATTTATTCGATGGTTTAACCAATAAAAAGAATTAGAGAGGTCATGCAAATTCTTACCAATTAAATATATAGCCCTGATTTTTTTATGAGGAAGCGTACATAAATAATACAAAATAAAAACAAGTTTGAATATCATGTTCAATATGAACCAGAAACATTTGAGGCATATTCTGCCTCCAAATAAAACACTTATCAATCCAAACAACAACCACGCAAGCAACATTAAATCACAATCAAAACCTAACCAAGAACAGATAAATTTCACTTTCCGATCGCACTGATTGAACCTACAAACAAGAAATTCAGGAAACACAAAGAACAGATTCCTCTCTCTCTATACATCTCACTCACTCACCCGACGCGGACGGCGAGGGCGAGGGCGGCGCGCATGCGGGGCTTGGGGTTGCAGCGGACGTAGTAGGAGAGGCCGTTGTCGAGGACACCGTAGTGGACACCGACGGGTTCCACCGGGAGGGCCTCGTCCATGGCGACGTTGACCAGCTTCAGTGATCGGAACCCCTGCTTCCGAGCGATCAATGGCGTCTCCGCCGACGACGGCAACAGATCCATTGCGTCGAATCGAGGGTTTTTTCTTCTTTTTTTTTTTTTTTGTTTTGAAAAGTCGGAAGTCGTCGGTGTGTCTGATCACGAGCTGAGGAGATTCAGAGAATGCTCATATCGATGCGTGGCATTCTCGTAAAAATAGGGAAGACCTGATACGGTCTTTTTTCTTTTTTTTTTTAAATTTAATTGCGACTTGGAGGTTTTTTTTGAGGAATAATTCCCGGAATATATTCTAAAATGAAACGGTATTGAATTTTGGACAATGCTATGCAAATAATTCTTTTATTGGTTTTACCATCGGGAGAACATTGGTGAATAATGAAGAATAACTATTATTTGCTATTTGTTATTTATGAATAAACTTTGATAGCTATGTTTTAATAAATTATAAAAAAATTTGATAATTATTTTAAGAAAATATTGAAATTATTTATCAAGGTTTATCTATATAAATAAATAAAAATATTATTCTCTATCATTTTAAAAAATTTATCTCACCTAATAGTCTTACACACGCATTCTAAAAACTGTCACATCTATCAAATCAATCACACATATCTCACACTTAACAAGGGTATAGTTATCATTTAAAAAGTCATAAATTTTTATCCATCTTTTATTCATCACTTATCATCACTTTATTCAATGTGAATCAAACCACAAAAATATCACCTTTTCGTTTTTTAATAAAAATATATTTTATTTTTGAATGCGTGATATGTATTAAATAAAAAATCAAATAATTTGTACAATAATATAATGTCAATCATACATACTCTTGTGCATCTTAATTGTACTTTTAAATCTCATACACTATTAACAGTACTTTTAAATCTCATACACTATTAATTGTACTTTTAAATCTCATACACTATTAACAGTACATTGTACAATGTTAAATTAACTCCCACGTGTTGAAGGTGTTTGATGGAAGAATTTGAAAAAAAATATAGTCGGTGTTTTGGCATGTTAAAATAATCAAGATATAGAAAAATAAAATAAAAGGTTGAAAAATTTTGAAATTAATTCTCTAAAAAAACCATTATCAAGTGACAGAAGATGATGGTTTATATGAAAAAAGATAAAAAATGATAACCAATAAAATTAATAAAAAATTTGACCCCCACCAATAAAAAAAAAGTATCATTAGTTGCACCATTATAATTTGTTTGCATACTCCTTTAAACGGATATGAAAACATAAAATCTATTTTAAATTTATTGATATGCACACCTCTTAAATTACATGTACCTTTTTACAAAACTTACAATTATTTGTATTTTTTTTTTATTCATATTTTAAATTCACATTTGTCTTATGCATAAGAGAATATGAAGACGAGAAGGAAACAATCCAACGAAGAGTAGTGGCAGACTGACGAGAATGATTGCATGCGCTTGCAAACATATTCATTTAAATTAGAGGGGCATGCAAACATATTCGAGGGGTGTAAAGAGAAATACCAAAAAAATTTGCATCTCACTTTTTCAACACTTTCATCCAAAATTGGTAGATGACATGTACTCTTGTCATTGGTTTAAAATGTATGTAGTTAAAAAGTTGATAAACTTTTGAGTCATTAGACCAAACACCCTAATAAAAATGCATTAGTGATAACGTCATTGTCTTTCGTGTGAACTTTCTTTCCAATCTTCTAGTTCTCCTACCCACCAAAAAAAAAAAAAAAAAATTAGGTGGGATGGAGAATCATAGAAAAAGAGAGGTAAGGAGAGAAAAAGAGAGGGCAGATGTTGACAATGTGCAGAGGGACAAAAATAAGAGTCCAGTGTAAAAGGAGGTGCACCAGAAAGGAGAAAGGGAGATATATATAGAGGAGTATGAGAAAAAGAAAGAGATATTTTAATGAATTATATAGACTCATTTATAAAAGAAATGAAAATTAAATACTTTCTTCAAAAAAAATTATCTCATTGGACATATACGAGACTACGTATGGAGTAGTTGTAATCGTTATTGTATGTAATAATCCAATAACCAAAACATAGATGTGAATCTCATACTCATTGTTCTTAGAAATAGAATATGTCAAAAGTTTAGATTTTAATTAAAAAACATGCTATTTAATCATGTTTGCTTATTCTCGAATATATCATTTTTTTGTGTAATAATGTCATTACTTTTGTAATTAACTTACATCGGTTGGGCCACAAAATTGGTTGGGTTTTTGTCACTATATACTTTTTATAACTATGAATTAAATTATTTTTAGACTATAAAGAGAGACTCACACCCAATATGAAACCACATGATTCATGTCCTTTATTTTGAAATGTTCTTTTTTTTATAAAAAAAGAAAGGGTAAGCTTATGCCCTTCTATTAAGATAAGAAGTACGCTCAAGTATAATGCAAGAAGTAGAAAAGAAAATAAAGGAATTCATAGGTGAGATATATATGGAAGATAATTAAAGAAACGCCAAATAAAAACTACTCCTAAGTCATCAAAATCCCCTGCCCCAAAAAAACAAAACTAACACCCGCGTACATCTTACTCCAATTCTAAATGAAACGAACCGCCAATTCACATATGCTCTCCGCATAAAGAGTGGCCACTCAAAACACATAATTGTTGCGCTTTGACCAAATCACCCAGGGAACAACCGGAATGAAGCATTAGGTGACATTTGCACAAATGCTTATATCACCATCCTCTCGCAATCTCTTCCCCACACTCCACATGTCCTTTGCAGATTTAAAGTTGATTCCATACCTATAGGCGCCCAATTTTCTGGCTACCCAAGTTGGGCTAGGTCAGGGGGTCCCATCGGATCCAACCCGACAAGACGACGACCTGTCTGACTCGAACCCAAACAAACTCGGCCTAGAGGCCTATATCCAACCAACTACAACAAGCCAAGTCAATATTTATCCACTCACACACTGCCCTAATTTCTTTATATTTCTTTATACATATTGCAATTATCATCATTTAAATTCAATAAATGTCGGCATATATCACCAAATCAAGTCATCATAGACTATGTCCCCAATATCACACCCAAATATGGATTTACATGTCAACTCATAATTGACCAAATCCTTTGATTTTATCTGTTATCTCCTCATTAATGTTTGATGGATCCTCGTCCGTCCGATGGAGAGAGCTGGATCAGAAACCCTAATCACAGTTACTCCTCTATAAATAGGGGGCAAGAACAGACACAAGAGGTAGGCACAATTCCTTTTGCTAAAATCTTTTATTGGCCACCTTGACTAACTTAAGCGTCGGAGGGTCTTTCGTAGGTCCCCACCTCCCTGTGTCTGCGACGCTCAAGAAGTGCTCACCAGCGGAAGACAACGGAACCAGGCAGAGGAGAACAGGAGAGGCCGAATCCGTTTACCCGAACCCGATAAGCAAAATTTCTGCCCCTCCAATACCCATGGCTAGACCCACCAACCCCATACGCGACGCACCAACGGGCACAAAACAGAGAGATGCTCAATCGATTCCTCCTCACCCCCCATATACCACACCGTAAATCCTGACTCGTAGCCCATCTAGCTCTCCTCATCTTTGTCAAAAAGCTTATACATATATAAAATCCACATAAAAGCTTTGACCTTTCAATGAGCTTCTTTGACACCCCAAATCTCTCTGCATCTCTGTGTTGTTGTAGGAATAACTGCATGAACTCGCCTCCACCAACCTAGCAACTGTGGACAAAGACCCCATCCCTAGGCTTCAACTTCCATACTTACTCGTCTGATTCATTCTCGCAAAATTGAGACCCGCTGTAGCACCTCTAAAATGGACATGAATCCGTTTGGAAACGCGTATAAAAAATAAGATTTTGAATAAAGTGGCTAAATAGAATTGATTCATGGAAAGCAAATTTTTTTCGCTTTTTAAAAATCAACTTTATTACACTAAAAGCTAAAAGTAACTTTTTAATTAAGCCAACTTTTTAGAATGCGTTTGGCAATACTTTTTAACTTTCTACTTAATTAAAAGTAGAATCACTTTTTAAAAGCGTTTTCAAACTGGGCCAAAGTGATCCACCTCCGCTCCCTTGGGAATTTTACCAACCAAGTCCTCCCAATAGTTACTATCCCGTCTGCAAGACCATAACGGACAAAACAGCTCCCTCCTTATTAGAAGACATAAAATCATGAGGATTTTGTCCTTAAGGCCTAGTTTAAATGGATAAATTTTTAGGATAAGTTAGCCTAATTTATGAGAATAAAAAAATCATTATTTTTATCCAGATTTGCATTTGGTAATATTTTTTATTGTCCTCATTTTTTATTTTCTTATCCTCAATCTTGTATTTGGATCACATATGGGATAACTTCAATTTTTTTAAAAAAATATAAATCTACCCTTCCTATTAATGAGGCATTAATATTGTTTAGTGGAGTACATTTTTTTTTTTCATTTATTTTTTTGGAAAGGGTAGTAATAAATGTTATCCTAATTTTACAAATTTTGGATAAAAAATTGGGACAAAGTCTGTTCCACCTTTTACCTAGAACAAACTATCTCCATTTTTTATCTCAAAACGTGGACAATTGTCCATACTTTATCCCCATTTTTTTTATGCCATATGAGATAACAAGTGATTTAACTCAAATTTTTTTCTTATCTTAACTCTTTATCCCCGTACTAAACTAGGACTAAAGGAAACACCCCCCAACCACACATCATGCCAAAAGTGAACCGACGTCCCGATCCAACCACCCATTTGATGGCCCCCACGAATCCCTCAAGACATGAGAGAACCCCTCTCCTACTATCTGACAACACCGAAGAGATACGCAAGAATCTATCCTGCAAATCACTATTGCATCTGTACCTCTCACCGACCAATTTAAGTACATCCTTTAGGCTGACTTGATGGCCTATCATTTTTGTTATTAATATTAATTAAATACTCTTAGAGTCCACTTAAAAACACGTGTGAAAAATAAGATTTTGAATAAAGTGGTTTAAATAAAATTGATTATTGAAAAACGAATTTTTTTCGTTTTTTAAAAATCAACATTTTTGCACTAAAAGCTGAAAATAACTTTTTAATTAAACTAACTTTTTAAAATGTGTTTGATAATATTTTTTAGCTTTCTGCTTAATTAACAACGGAATTACTTTAAATAAGTAGAACTAGGCTTAATCAATTAATAAATTACGATCATTTAAAAAACTTATGCGGTAGATTCCATCAAATCAACGGTCGAGATCATCCTCCATCAGAGATGATAACAAAGCGGTCCTGCGCGGGCAAAGCCTTGAAGTTGAATCCCCCACACAGTCATCGGCACCCGCGAAGCACCGAAATGCTTATCCTACCACGCCCTAGCTTCTCCCTCTCCTCCACTCTCCGACGCCCTCCGCTCCTCGTCTCCGCCTCCAAACCAAACCCTCCCAAACACCTCCACCTCTCCTTCCACAACCCAATCTTTCATTCCATAACATCCGTTTCGGCGACGAAACCCTACCGAAATGTAGACGACGACGTCGTCGATGACGAAGAAGAGTACGAAGAGGAGGAGGATTTCACGTCGAAGAGATACGCCGGGAGGAGGAGGGGAGGGGGCGAAGAGAAGGACCACGATCGGGATCCCGAGTTCGCGGAGATCCTCGGCGAGTGTTTCGATGACCCAACGAAGGCTCAGTCACATGTAATTCATCTTGTTCTATCGAATTAAATTTTTTTTTTTGGCTTGTAATTTGTTGTTCTGGTTCGATTTATTTATTTAGTTTTTAATTCTGGTTCGATTTATTTATTTAGTTTTTAATTCTGGTTGATTTGTTCAGATTGAAGAGAGAATAAGAAAGAAGCGGAACAAGATACTTCATGCGAAGACCGGCTCAGCGACGCCTATGAAAGTTGTATTCAATAAGTAAGCAATCTTTTAAAGGGTGGTGATACACCCAATCATGCTTATGGTTTTAACCTAGTATGTACTTTATCTAATGTAGTATATACGAGGTTAGGCTAGTATGTGTTACTGTTAGGCAATTCATTTGAGCATATACATCATTTTTCGTGAAGGTATAAGGTATATGTACTTCATTCGATAATTGTATACCTTCAAAAACATGTTGGGGCTGAGAAAATGATGACTGTAGGAACGATTTTTCCTTACATATCCGACAATGGACCCTGTTACAAGTTACAGGGTCCCATTTTGCTAAAGATGTAGGTGGTTCGTTAGATGAAATGTGTAATTTTTATTTCATTAGTGGGTATATACAATTTATTGGATTATAATATTATATACATTTATGAAAGTACATGGTCGTTAGATGAGGCATACTCCGAAAAAAAATAAAAAATCAAACCATGTGGTGAGTGCAGTGTATGCAGGAGTCAAGACTACACATTGTACTGTCCTTAACATTATCCTTTGACAATTGATCATTTTCATTGAATGCTGGGAGTTTTTTTTACTCTACCCGTCTATTTGGTTGTGTTGTGGGCCTGTGGTAGTTCCAAAATTGGGTTGTGAAGCTTCCTTGATTCTCCTTTTTTTTTGTTTGAATGTTTCAAGTATTGTTGTTTTGAAAGGTTAAAAAATACGTCTAGCCCCAGATTTAGCCTCGGGGGTACATACCTTTGTATGAATGAAAGTACATGAAATAAATGTTCCTTCATATGAATGTGTACACACCCATCTAAATGTATATATCTTTCATGGGAGTCCAAGCAGGGCTGAAAATAAAGTTTGGGTATAGCAAAGCTCTTAGGATGTACCAAGCAAAAAAAAAAAACACAGAAGAAAAAAAGCTCTTAGGATGTTGTCATTTTGGCTATTTGGTGGGTTGTTAATGTTTTCCGTGTCATTTTGGCTATTTGGTGTATTGTCATTTTTTTTTTTTTTTTGGGGGGGGGGGCGGTAGATGTGAGTTTTTATCTAAATTTTCCTTTTCATTTGTGTTAGGCTTTTTTTCTAAAATTTCATTGAAGATTGTGGCATTTTTGTTTTTCTTTCATTTTCCATTTTAATTTGATGGAGAACACACAATATGCTGGTTGGACTCTGATTCGGTAGATATTAAGTCAACCAGTGCGGCGAAGGGATATGTGAAACGAAACCATTTGAAAATTCACTTCATAGCAATAATTGGCATCATAAAGATGCGGTAGCCATTCTGTTTTTAGTGGCTCACTTGCTGAAGTTTGTTTCTTTTACCAGATTTGACTTCTCAAATTCATACATATGGTTTGATTTCTACAATGCTCCATTGGAGAAGGATGTCACTTTAATTTGTGACGTAAGTAGTAAACTCCTCAAAAGTCTTCATTTACTTTTTATTTCCCTGTTGGTTGATTGCAACAACTTAGGTATTCCACTGTGTGTGCACTGTGCAGACTATCAGGTCTTGGCACATCATTGGGCGGCTCGGTGGGTGTAATTCAATGAACATGCAGGTGCAAATTATTTCATTTGATTTGCAATTTTGATATCCTCGTTTATTTATGACATAATTGTTAAGCTGCCACGTTTGGATGATATATATCTCATTGTAGATAAATGTTAGGTATATAAATATGGTATATGGGCAAGTATTAATAATGCCCAATAATGGGTCACATTGTAAAACTAAACCAGTTATCCTTTTAGGTTGTGTAGCGTTGATAATTGGCATGGATCTTAATAGGTCCAAACTGTCAGTAATGTTATATTGTTATATTGTCTTAACATTGCTGGTGAAATGGAGAAGATCCGTGGTGTCTTTTGTTGATCTTTATTCTTCTTGTACTGTATTCAAAGGGCAATTTTCAGGATTAGACGAAGCACCTATCAACAATTAGTGAACAAATGGTTCATCTCATGGTAATTTATGTAGAAGTATTTGATGTGTTTATTTTTCTGTGTTGACATTTTTAATTCTTACCAAGACATTGGGATGATGCAGTGTATACAACCTGTGAGCTAGATGATAGTACTCCACATTATCTGTTTTTTCTAAAGGGGGTAGGAGCAATTGTAGGAGCAATCATGTTATATATGTTTCCCCTCGAACAAAAGAAGATGAGGGATCTCCAAATACAGTGAGAAAGCAAAAGTAAAAAGGTAAAGGACTATAGGAAGGCTCCAGGAGGGGAAAATCTTCCAATATTATCCCTGAAGATTCAATTTTACAACCCTCTCCAATTATGACCCATGCCATGATGCTAGAAGGCAGGCCAAACATTATTTGTTAAAAATCTTAATCAGGTGGCCTGAAAGTAAATTACCTAGAAGTGGATAAATTTGGATGTTGCTTAGATGACTAGAACCATGAGTATAGACCTGCAATTTCTAGATCCTCAATAATATCATTTTTGATGTGATGGAGCATGATGGGCCACAAAAATAATGCACCCATATGTTTATTGATGTATTGCTGTCTGAAAGTATCCATGATCCTAGGTCGAGTCCTCAGGAAAGGGCTTGTCTGAATATCATGATTTCAGAAGAACAAAACTGAAGGAATTTTCGTAACCTGTAGCATTTTACAAGTTTCACTTTAAGGGAAGGTAGATTTGTGGTCTTTCAAGCTTCAATAGTATAATATATATCCTGTTCATGAAAAAGATATTTAGTTCATCTAATTAATAATATTATATATCTTTATCTTTACTCAAACTGGATAGCTTGTATGAATGATTTGATTTCCTAGGCCTGGTTTGGCATTGGGATAAGGGATTGGGATAAGGAAATAATTGGGTTAAATCACATGTTATCCCATATGGCATAAGGAAAAAAAAGGGATAAAGCATGGACAATTGTCCATATTTTGAGAGAAAAAATGGGGATATTTTGTTTTAGGTAAAATGTGGAATAGATTTTATTTCCATTTTTTAACCTCATTTTGTAAAACATGAACAACATTTATGATTGCCCTTCATAAAACCAAAACCAACAATATTAATGCCCCTTTAATAGAAATGGTAGACTTGGTGTTTTTAATTTTTTTTTTGAAGTTATCCCATATTTTATGTCATATGATCCAAATGCAAAGTTAATGATAAGAACACAAAAAAATGGGAATAACAAAATGCATTACCAAATGTAAATATGGATAAAAATAATGATCTTTTTATCCTCATAAATTAGGCTAACTTATCCTAGATATTTATACCTTTACCAAACTAGGCCCTAGAGAACAGTTTTGTAAGCCACCTCCTTGCAACTCTTATAGGTGCCATATATAAGTGCTGAATATATAATGCTTTTGATAATCCTGGAGAGTAATCTCCATACTTTGCAGGAAAACTGATCCCCATTATGGGGAAAGGTTATAATTTTGTTGGTTTGATGCCTTTTTATCATAAAGTTGTTTATTTCTTAATTGTTTGACTCTTGCAGTTATCACAATCGCCTTTCGATAAAAGACCAAGTTATGATGCAATTCAAGGAGCAAATGTGACCCCAACTACGTTTTATAATATAGGGGATTTTGAGATTCAAGACAATTTAGGACGCATATGGTATCCATATTAGTTATTACACTATCCCCAAGTGTTGCATTTCTTACAAAAGTTCTTGTGGTTCTTACTGATATGTTTGACCAAAATTTCACAGGGTGGATATTGGGACCAGCGAGACATTACTTTTGGACATCCTGATCAATGCATTAAATAACATTAGCTCTGAGTAAGTGCAGACTTGTTCTTTAAATTTATAGTAAGTGCAGACTGTTCTTTAAATTTTTAGTGAATATATCTCGTCCCATTTTATCCCTTGTTGTGTATTTTTTTCCCTCTTCTTGTAACCATTGTAATTGGTGAATAATAACCTTCCTTGGAAAAATAAAGGATTTTTAAAACGCAAGCATTTTTTAACCTTATTGAAGGATAAAGTGCATTTTTTGATGCGTTTGGAAACCAAGTGTGGACAGCTTTTGGAGATTCAGCTTTCACAAAAATCATATTTAATTTGAATTTGTTTCCCAATGCCCCCCTAGCGCTCCCAACTTTTGATAAAAGGGAAAAACATCTTTTAGTTATAAAAAATAACTTTTCAAGAATGTAGTGTGCTTCCTGGAAAAAGTTTTCCAAAGCTGTTTTAGGTGAAAAGCCATTGTTCAAACTCGTTTTCAAATGCGCTCTTAATTCTTGATTCTTGCGGCTTTAAACATCATGTGTTATTTTGTTCCACAGTTACATCGGGATTAGACAAGTAGTGTTTGGTGGACCAGAGTTCGGGAATTGGAAAGAGAACTTGACGGCCGAGGAAGCCGGCTGCAGTGTTCATAAGATCTGAGTACAATTCTATAATTCGATGAAAAATCGCCAAACCAAATGCACCCAGGTAACCACCACAGCTACCATGCAACCTAAATATAATTATCTTTATAAGCTGTGCAATCACTTGATGAAAGGTGGTTTCTTTCCATTGAGACAAGATGTGAGTTGAAAAGGTACTTATGCACAAAGTTCATGCACGTTAATTCAAGATCTGAATGTTAAATTACATTTTGAATCTCTCTAATAATGTGATTAGATCCTTGGGAAATATCCTTTAATGGCTTCTTAGTGGACATTTTTGCATAGGAAAATGTTATGCTCAGTTCTTTTGATTTTTTTTTTGAATACACACACACACATACATACTTGGCTAATGAGGTACATTCTCCTATAAAAAAATACACTCATACTTTTTGTAATAGAGTATATGCCAAGTTACTAACATAGAGGGATATATATTGCGTGTAGCCGATTTCATACATTGGATTAGTGACTGGCGTGTACAAAAGTGACTGCAAAAAGGAGTGGGTGTTAGTGCCCTTTTGCATGACATGATACTTCATAAAAATGAACTTTGATGTACAACGGAAAAAGATTGTGAGTTTATATTATTTTATTTTTAAACCTAGCTACTCTTAAATCACAGGTGAATAGGTAGATTTTTTTCACCTCGTACTGGACTGCCTCAGGCCCCTTTTTTCCATTTTATTATTTTTAAATCCTGATGATTGTTTTTAACCTGGATTTAACTATTCTATATTTCTAATACCCATAAATCCATCCTCAAATATAATACAATATAAACAAATTTAACAAATATATACATGTTGGAAACCCTTAAGTACAGATTTCTATATTCTTTGAGAAATAACATGAGTTTTGGAGGGGAAAATAAAAAAGAAGAGGTTATCCACATGATGCTTTAGTAGTTGAATTTTGTGTGAAGCTCTAAGGTTTTTTATTATATTTGATTCATACTGCTGCACAATCCTATTCCTCTTCACTAAGAAGTGGGCAGAATTATTCAAAAAGTGCATATAATGCACATTTTGAAAGACCAGTGCTTCTATTGGGATTTTATGCTATATATATATATATATATAATTTGAACACACACCACCAGACCTCGTCTTATCAACATTAGATTGTCCATGGGGTCACATCTTAAAAATGGATGCTAATACACTGTCATTTCTGTAGTTCTAATCTGGTATGTTATTTTTCAAATCTAGTCTATAATGCATAATGCATGTATTCAGTTCATTCAAATATACATTATATTTTTTGTGATACATACTTATTGGACACATATTGGGATCGCAAAAGTGACTTGCAGGGACAGTGAAAGAGAGAACAGTTTTATGGATGAACTGGAATTGCTCTGGTGGTGGTGGTGAACGTTGTTGCATGTGGTATTTATTTGCGACCCACGTGCAATCACATTTCCCTGGCGAGGTACATTTTTTGTTAGATGACATGTAATTTTTTGTATTTTCTTAAGGAAAATTGGTATACACAATTAATTGAAATACATGTTTCAATTCTTTGAAGGTGTATATTTCGTTACATGAAATATATGCATATTAAAATAATAATAATAATAATAAAATAAAAAATTGAAGCATGTGGGGGCTGGACACAACATTCTCCCTAACATTATCTTTTTCATTCACAGGTATATTGGCTTCATCCCATTGTATCAATCATGGAAGAAGAAATTCTTGCCAGATCTTGAGATGTCTTGATATTGAATATGGATCTTCTGTGTGAAATACAGGTATAATATCTTTCTGAGCCAATGAGTAATGTGATGTAAAACAGTTTTTAATGATATTATCTTTATTGCAATTGAAATTTTTATAAAAATCAGATATGTTCATAAACATTTTTGTCTCATGGCAGCACTCTCATTGGACCACAGGACTTTTGTATGTGAGGGGATCTCATCTCCTTGATATCATATTTAAATAATGAATGTTTGACACAGTTGTGGATAATGTGGTACTTTATTTTCGAATAAGTAATCTCTTGCATTAATCTAATTCCCTACAAGACATCTAAGTCCCTATAAACATGGAAAAACCCTTATAAATCCCTTTTAAAATTGGGACAGACGTACGAGTCCCTGAAAACTCAGAAAAACCCAATTATCATTTCTAAGTTAAATTTTCATCCAAACTTAACGGAATATTCCTAGAATATTTTGTCACATATAATTGTGTAGACATTGAAGTCCTTATAAACACTCATAAAGACAAATTAGTCCCTATAAAAGATAAAATTGCCCCTGGAAGACTTTTACATTAAATTGTGTATAAATTGCAGTCCCTACAAAATAATCATAAAGACAAATCAGTCCTTGCAAAAGACAAAATTACCCTTGAAAGATTTTTACATTTAATTGGATAGACATTACAGTCTTTATAAATAATCATAAAGACAAATTGGTCCATGTAAAAGACAAAAATGCCCTTGAAGGATTTTTACATTTAATTGTGTAGAAATTGCAGTCTTTATTTATTTATAAACAATCATAAAGACAAATAATATAATTTTTTTATTTATTCTTTCATCTTTTATCCTATTGCTCACACTTCACCTAAACAAATAATGAATAATGCTCTTTTCTTTAAAGTGTTTGCTTGCTTTGAAATACCTATACATAATTTTTTACAAAATTTGTTTATTTACATTCATAGCAGAGAGAATTTTAATAAACTCATGCCACTTTTTTTACTTTCCTACAAACAAAAAGGTAAAAAGAATGCATTCTACTGGTTAAAATATTTTTTTTACATCCAAATTGAGATCTTCAGGTGGAGTGTGAGTGATATGATAGATAAAAAAATAAATAAATTATATTATTTATTTTTATGATTGTTTATAAGGATTGCAATGTCTGCACAATTAAATATAAAAATCCTTCAAGGGTATTTTTGTCTTTTAGAGGGACCAATTTGTCTTTACGATTGTTTATAAATATTGTAACGTCTATTCAATTAAATATAAAAGTCTTTCAAGGGCAATTTTATCTTTTGCGGAGATTAATTTGTCTTTATAATTATTTATAGGGACTACAATATGTACACAATTTAATGTAAAAGTCTTTTAGGAGCAATTTCATCTTTTGCAGAGACTAATTTGTCTTTATGACTGTTTATAAGGACTTCAATGTCTACACAATTATATGTGATGAAATATTCTGGGAATATTACGTTAAGTTTGAATGAAAATTTAACTCAGGGATGATAATTGGGTTTTTCTGAGTTTTTAGGGACTCGTACGTCTGTCCTAATTTTAATAGGGACTTATATGGGTTTTCTCATGTTTGTAGGGATTTAGATGTCTTTAATCTTTTTTTTTTTTTTTTCATGGTTCAATTTTTTTTTTTATTATCATCACAAATAACTTATTTAGTGTAATATCCTTAAAATCTTTTTTTAACATGAACATGTGTCATTTTATCACTTGTCAGAGTCCACTCTTAACTAGTAAGTTAAAATGATAAAAAAATAAAATTAACTTAATTTCGACAATCTCCTTTGCCCGTTACAAAATGAGCTCTCTCCCCTCTTCTTTCATTTCCTGCATGGTTATCCCCACCACTTCTTTTATTTACCCCACCTCAACAAAATAACTCAAAACACTTTGTTTTTAAAAAATATTAACATCATCCCCGATCCCTTCCCACCCTCCAATCCTCTCTCCAACCCATTTCTTCATTTTTTTAAACTCAAAATGAAGAAGCAACCACTTTTCTTTTTGCATTTTCCAATGAGTTCTTCAACCCTACTCTCTGAATCTTCCTCCTCAAAATAAATTGACATTAAATATATATATAAAAAAACCCTTTAAATTTATTAAAGTTCTTTTTTTGAGAAAGCGATAGACAATTTCTACCCTGATCATATATTAATCGAAGCTTCAAGAATCTGAATTACAAGGAGCAAAGAAAGAAAAACAAAATAGAATAAAAAAAAAAAAATCAACCTACATTGACCACTATGTAGAAGAGAGCTCTACATCGTGAATCCGTGCAGTGCCAGGAGTAACACAAACAATCCGTCATGCCATGATCCTAATTTGGTTCTCGTTGATCTCAATATGCCTAGCACCCGATAGGAAGCACCTCCAATCTTGGATGCACCCAACTATAACATTCCATAAGTTCTTCGCATAGAACTGCTGCCTAATAACACATAATTCCTCATGAGCCAAATGGCCCAAATACTTGCCCGACACCACTTCGCACGCAACCTTTGCTACAATGCTGTTGTCCCCATGACTCGTCATGTGGTTGGTAGTCAGTCAAAGCCCCTCCACATATAGGAACCCCGAGTGCAGCAACCAGATCACACACACCTTCCATAGATTTGACTGCATCTGAGCACATGTAGAATAAATGATATGCCGTTTTGATCTCTATCAAACATGTTTATCGTGTAAACTTATTAAAGTTGAATGAGCACTTTGGTCATTCCATTGCAACGTGACCTTAATAACTCAAAAGCCATGAAAAAATGAGTGGGTCCCACGTTTGGAGAAAGTACCCCTTTCACGTAAAGACAAATTGAATTTCCTTTTCCTGAAGATGGTTTCTCCGTAATATGAGAAAACCCCTTCCTCCCCCCCCCCCCCCCCAAACCCGTTTGTAGTGGAAAATTAACAGAAAATAAAAGTGTTTATGAGACTCCTCTCACAATTGAATTTCCTCTTTTTGAGGATAATTTGTCCATAAGAAAGTAGCAACTTTTTCTCCGTGGGTTGGAGATACTCTTAACCCCCCCCTTGGCGGTCCTGATAGCTATGTCTAGGATAAAATTCGATAACTATTCTAAAAAAATGCTGGAATTGTTTATCTTGACTTATCTATGTCGATGAATAAATAAACTCTTGTATGTCATTTTAAAAAATTTATCTTATTAACAGTCTCACACACACATTCCAAAAACTATCACATTTATCAAATTAGTCACACATCTTTCACACTTATTTAAGAATATCATTATAATCATTTAAAAAGTCATAAACTCGTATATATCCTTCATCCACCACTTATTATCCAAGAAAAACCAAACAACAAAAACATCACTTTTACGATTTCCAATGAGAATAACAAAAAAGACAACTAAACAAAAATTTGCTCATTGAGCATGGATTGTTATCCATCCTGATAGAAATATTAGGAGCAAATAAACCTATGTCACACCTCATACAGACCAATAGAAATTTATACAAAAACAGACACCATTATTCTTTTGTAGCCTATCAAATAAAAAAATTGGATGTTTCACAATATCTATGAATTATGGAAAAAAAAATAAGTTAATGGGGGTTACTGAAATAAATATATTTTTAAAGACGGTCATATCTCACTAAATATGTATATTAAAAAAATATATTTTTCACATGACATGTATATTACATTATTTCATAAAGAAAGGTTGCCCCTAACAGTTTCCTTTTTATAATTTTTTTTGAGCACTGATTGCAACCCCATCTGCAACCCAAAATCAACCCATTATTGAAATATATATTGTGATTATACGATATATATTTCATTGGTATATATTGTGATTATACTATATATATTTCACTAAGGTAGTGTATGTAAATTTAAATTTTATTTTATTTTATTTTTTTAAAAGAAAAATATGCTAATTTATTTAAATATATAGTTCAATTTTTATATACTTCAATAGAAAATAAAAAAAGCGTATTTTAAGAAAAAGAAGTGAAGGCTGCAAACACGACTGCACACAAAGCTGACCATGTCAATACCATCTTCCTTTTTTTATAAAAAAAAAAACCCCTTTTAGTGCAATACATCAAGTCTATGCAAGTATGCAACCATGCATATCCCCATATGTAACTTTCATTATGGAGAAGTTTATGATGCCAAATACTTCCATTGTAAGGTAATATAATGATGTTCACAACAAAGTCATCCTGGATACAATTCATTTACATTGACATACCACAACCTGAATTTTGTTAATTCAAACTGAAATTCATCCCACTGATGTCTCATTCTAATAATAGTCACATTGTAAGAGGATGATTATATAGCATTGAACAAAATACTTGTTTTACGACCACCGCCTACTTGTCGTCGTCACTCGACATGTGAGAAACCACCACCCCTATCCGTCGGCGTCCTGTGTAGTATAGAACAAGGAGATTAGAAACTCATTTCTGTAGTCTTTGTGATACCAAATGCCTTGAAATTCCAATTCCAAATTAATGGAAGAAGAATCTAGGAATAGAGTTGTCTACTTCAACTAATAAGTCCATGAGTTTGGACAGCTTTTTCAAAGAAAATATAGATTAGAATGTTTTAAATATGATAAATCGGATAATTTGATTATTATCCAAATCCAAACATTTCATGCGAATTCGGATTCAGATCTTGTGTTTTGAAAATTCACGGGATACAAATTCGAACATTGGTCATCATAAACTAAGAGGAAAGACCATAGGCAAAGAATAAAAATGTCCATTCATGAATGTTCATGAGACTTACTTGTGATCAGAAGGATTGGGCATTACTTCATAAACAATCGTCGCAACAACATCCCTCTTTAGCTGCGACGTCAATATGGGAAGTAGCATGAGCTTAAATCATGCAATGCATCTACTTGTGGGTTGAGTCTTTAAACTATGGAATACCTGAGTAGCTTCGCCTCGCAAGCCAATGTAGTAAATCTGAGTCGTTTCTGCACCGAAGTTCTCTGGAAAATGCAATGTAAGATTTCCCACACTTTGAAATTTTGAATACCTGGATGGATTTTGTAGCATCAGATTCAGAGTTTTAAAAAAAGAAGGAAAATGTTACACTTTAGTCATTGATGCAGTCACTTTTGTATTTGCAGCATGTTTTGAATTCTTTGCAAGGTATATACTTACATACTTTTACAAACAAATATGAAATATACTCTAATAAATTGAATGCTTTTTTGTTATCTTCGATGGATAATGTAGACTTCATTCTATGATTATATACTCAAGTCTTCCAGGATTGAGTCACCAGATTATGTAGGATATAAACTTTCTGTTTTCCGAAACCAAAGAAGAGAAATGATATAAACTTTCTGTTTTCCAGTGGCTGTAATAAGAAAACTGATAGTTCCCATATTTTTTTTAAAACTAGAAATCACATAGTTCCACAGTGGATTGGTCATGTAGTGGAAAATTTCTTTTCAAAATTCTGGGGAGAACGCCATCTAATTAAAAAGATATAATTCTTCAACAAGAAATGGGTGAGGTGGAAAAGAATTAACTCAAGATTTAAGAAATGTCAATAATACCTTGTCTGGTATTCCAGGACTCCTTGCAAATTTTCGGCTAACTCCCACTCCTAAACAGAAGCCCAAACAACAAAAGAGAATGAATTCTTAACCAACATGAACTCCAGTGCTGAATTAAAAGTTTCATAATCTACCTGAACAGGTTGCATACTTTGAGCATCTGAAAAGTCAATACCATCTCGATTGATGAACCTGCAGGTTGACATAAAGTAATTATTCTGAAAGGGAATGAAAAGTTATGACAGCAACAAATCTAAATAGTAAATTAAATTTTGAGAAAATGATGACATAAAATTAAATAAGTCAAAAATCCACTCATCATCTTGCAGTGTTCTATTTTGGCAGAACTATGCAATCTTGTCGATAAATTACATCAGGAAACAACAATTTTCAAGCGCTTATAAGATAAATTGACAGAAGAGGGCATTGGGGAAAAGCATGTGAACAGAAGAAAAAATGCATGAGATAGAGTGAGTGGTATGTAAACCAGAGCATAGAAAGAACTAAAGAATATAACGAGGAAAAAGCAAGAAGAGAAACTGATTGCATGATTTGGCCTTTGGATGATGAAGATGTAACCTAGAGAAGTGGCTCTATGAAGATGGTAATTGAACCGAACTGCCCCTTGACAGGTTGGAGGAGGTACCCCCTCTTCACCGAAGAGCCTTGGGTTAAAGTCTTACTCGTGTTGATATGATAAGATTTTAACCGGAAAAAAAAAACTTACATGCCAAGAAAAAGAGTTGACAAATGATAGTAAGGTAAAATGGACTGAGGCCAAAAGAATTACAAGAGATGAAATACAAAGATCAAAGAGCATTGGGGATGCAGAGGTTTCAAAAGAAATATGAGGACCTGAACAGAAAAATTTTAGGATGTCCGTGGTGGAGGGGGAATATGGATGGATGATGTAGAAACTGAGCCACTTATCACAGATGATAAATCTGAGGCAGAAAAATGATAATTATAATATTCAGAAATAGAAGACATCAGACTAATAAAAAGCAAGTCATAAATATAGATACGCTCTCATTTTTGAAGGACTTGTTCCACCAGCACCACCAACAACTGAAATGCTTTTTAGTTTGACGTCTGACGTGAACCTGTAAAAGAACAAAACATACTGATGAAAATAGTTGTAGGGCTTTGACAATGGCAGAAAAGCAAGATATCATAAATTCATAGAGGTAACAATTACTTTAAAAAAAATATTCTGCTCTATCTTTCTCTTTCTACATATATCTATCTATATATACACAAACGCACACACACATTTCATATCCACAAAACTGCAAATAAAGTAACTTTTCAGGAAATACTCTTTCTGTACACACGAGTTATTGGAATCTCTATCCTAAAATATCCTATGTTGATATCAAGTTGAAAAAATCTCACCTATGGCAGCTAATGTCATGAATGAAATATGATTCCAATTGCTGCGTGCATTGCATATTTACACAATCACATGTATTCTGGACGGTCAGTTGAAACTTTTCCTATAGAATTATTTACTGCATGATATAAAGCATATGATATTGTGAATTGACACACCAGATGCATTACCTTAAAAAAGAAAGCATATTTACACATGGGCAGTTGGAAATCGGTCAAGGTTACAAGATCAACTCAATATATGTGACTGAACCCTTTCATTGACCCAACCAACAGGAGTCAACGCTGAGAGGTGTGCAAACTTCTCACCTTGTGTTGTTTGTGACATCTCATTGTGTGTTGTCCAATTAATCAAGTCCAATTCAAAATGGTTTACAACAAGCATGCATTTGAAATTTCAATAAAATAATGGATAGTTTTATAACAACAGCAAAAGATCACCACTTGGGTTGTTTCATTAATGTTATATGATGTAGCACAGTTGTAAGAGCAGCATAAGATACTTACGGGATAAAAACCAGCAACTCTGGGTCACCCTCATTGCTCTCCAAAACATCCTGCTAATATAATCAAAGAGAGATACATAAATCCGTGAAGCCATCAAATTACTCAAGTATCCTGACCAGATAATTTAAATGTGTGTAATTTTTTTTTAAAAGCACTTCAAAAATAATTCATAATTATTCACAGAGAAAAATATTTTAATAAATTTATCTGGTTTTGCCAGAACTTAACCATGCTAATATAGAAGAAGAATTCTATAGATCACCTAAAAGAGAGAACTGACAGCCAAGCATATTCAAGAATTAAAAAAAATCCAACTCTTCTGATACAAGAATGCACGGATGAATCACTTAAACTATTCACTTGAGAAAGCATGATTTGTCATGAATAGGAAGAAACAGTTCTGTCTGTTCAGACATTGCAGAGAACACAAATGTGAACATTCAAACTATCCCAATACTAAAATGTTAAGAATGTGGATGATTAACTCATCGTCGTAGGAATGACTATCCAATTTGACTATTTTCCTTATTTAAATTTTTTTTTTTTTTTGACGAGGAAGTGAGGAACCCTAACATTAGTTGGGAAACCATGGATGCACACAATCATTGGCAAATTTTTCTTTTTTTTTTATCCAGCAGAGGAAAAAGTAATAGCAAGAAGTATCATGATAATATTTAATCATAAACTACTGCCATGGGTGTAGCGGGTCTCATTCCCCTTCTAGGATGGTTCTGACTAAACGGATAATAGTCTTCTTGGTATAGCGAATGACCGAAGCCAATTCTGGTTTCAATGAATAATAAAAATATTCAAACTAAGCATATTTCGATAACAAGGAGTTATTACTTGATAAGTGAATATAATTTACCCAAAAAATTCCTTGATTAAGAATAAAACATGTTTTCAAGCTGAGTATGATTTCATACTCAAAATGGAATATTTATAAACACCCTTAGTTCACTACAACCTACACCAGCTATTCTGATATGGTCTTCACGCCTTCTGTGCTAGGCTACCCAAGACCAATCACGTGTGTTGTTTCTAGTCTCAGTGTCTCACCAATTTATGCAGTAAAAACTCAACTTCTTCACGCAAGCATTAATATCTGCAGATCATAAATATTGATGAATACCTCCGATGAATTGGTACGCAGCTCCCATGCTTTAAACACAGATTTTACGCTTCCAGAAACAGCCTCATTTAAAGCTGACACCTGGAAAAGAGAAAAAAATGGAAGCTATATCTAAGTCCAAAATAAATGAAAATCATTTTTTTAAAAGAAGTTGGGACTCCCACGATTCAAATAAATCAAATAAAAGTCCCTTGTACAATGGAGACAAGGGATCTCCTCAAATCAAAATAAAAGACAAAGGTGAAGAAAATCAACAACGGCAGCAAGAAACAAATAAATGAAAATCTTTTTTTTTTTTTTTTAGAGATAACAATAGGCATTCAGCCTCAATTTTATTTCTAAAAGAAAAGGATTTTTTTTCCATCATTGATGAGCTGACGCTTTGACGGAGCTTATTAGAATTAATGTACCTAAAGAATGAGCATAGTATGGCTTGAAAAAAAATGACAGTATGGCTTGAAAAAGATTTTAGTGGTATACAACAAACACAAATTTGTATAACAAACACAACAAAATCATTCTCAACATCAGAATTACCATAACAACAATAAAAACAAATCATCCACAATCAAAGTTAGACCTGAATAACAAATGGGTACTTCAAAAAAAAATTCAAATTTGAAAAATCAATGCGACCCACAAGACCATATAGGCTAACCCTAACAAAAAAATTTACAAAATCAGGAAAAATTGAGAGAGTGAGAGTGCCTTAGACATGTCGATGTGTTTGTAGAGAGACCAATCCGACGAACAGTTGTGATCTTCGCAGCTGTGATCGTGAAGACACGCCATTCTTGCTTTCACTCTATGGATTCCAGACTCGACGAGAGAGAGAGAGAGAATGAACAATTAAAGTAGGGAAAAAAAGAGAGAAGAGATTGTGAGAGAAGTCACTCTTATGGGACACGTGGGTTTTTTCTAGAACTTAGTAGGTCTCTCTCCAAAAAAAACTTCATAGCTTTATCCATTGTTACACTCCAATTTTTGTCTCGTAGCATCTTCAATTATGTGTATCTAAATTTAAATATGAATGTGAAAAATCTCTCAATTATTTATTTATATTTATATCAAATTAAATTTTTATTCAAATCATAAGAAATTCATATTATGTTTAAATAGGTGTTTGAGATGTGATTTCAGCGTGGACACATACAAATGCACAGACCCTGATCCAAATATTGTTTCGCGTCGACAACATTAGAAACTCTGTCTCGCATTGATGGTGTAAAAGAAATGTGTTGTTCGTCGCCTCCTAAAACAACGCTTCTCCTATCGTAACATGCTGATTAGATGGTCTTTGTGAGTGTTTTATAAATATACCCTTGTGGGTTTGGTGAAATGCCAACTCTTGTCCCCGATTACACATGACAAATCCCTAAATAAATAAAAAAAAAACAAAAGTCGCCTCTTCATAAAGCTCTCCTTTGACCGACTTGACACGGTGAATCTCGATAGCAGCTGCGGCTTTCGAAAGGAGGGAAATCATGTAGGGTTTGCCTTTACAGAGATTGAGTGAGTGCTATATAAATGAGAGGTGAAAATGTAATCTGGGAGTCCAAAACGCAAAATTTCACCTAAACATGAGAAAAAAATAAGTGGAATGCATACTTAACGCACACATAGCCCTGATACCATCTCTATAACCACGTATGAAAAACATAGCATTTCGAATCATACATCCAAACAGGCTTCAAATCTTTACTCAAATTTTCAATGTTTTTTTTTTTAATTCCATGTTTTCATAAAAGAGTAAAAATTAAAACAAGTACCTACCTTCAAATAAACTAAAGAAAAAACAATATGGTTATATAAAAAAGCTGGTTTTACAAGTGAAAATTAAAAAAATCCGCCTAAAAAAATTTGGACCGTCCAAATCAAATCAATGGTCCTTTATTCGGCGAAGTCCACCGAAAGCCCGTTATCAGTGTAGACTGAAAGCGTAAACTCTCTCCGTCGCCGCTCTCGCTCTCCGTTCCATCAATGGAAGATGAAGAAGGGCTCCATCTCTTCGAAACCGCACTCGAAGATGATGAAACCCTAGCCGACCTCGACGACCTTGACGGCGTCGTCGACATGGTCGACGCCGTAACCCTAGACGGAGGAGGACCGACCCCCGGACGACCTCGTGGCGGCGGAGGCGGCGATGGGAGTGGTGGAGGGGATGATCGGAGGGAGAGGTCTCCGTCGAAGAGCCAGAGGAGGAGGTCGAGTAGGAAGAACAGGAGGAGGAGGAAGGGGGGACGGAGCGGCTCCAGCATCATCGACATCAACAGGTATGGCAAATCTCGATTTGAAAACCTAGTTTTTTTTTTCTTTCAAACAATGACATGCGAATGACCATGATTTTCCTGTTTATCTCCATTGTTTCTGTAGGCTTTTAGGTTTGATTCGCTTCTAATATTTAAAAAAAATAAAATAAAATTCTGCAGGTTTGTTGTAGATACGTGTCGCCGCTTGAAGGAGAAGAAATCATTCCTTGTTTGGAACGCTGTGGGATTGCTGGGTGTGGATGTTATTCGTGATCTTGTTAAAGAGGTATGAATTTGTCTTCATGTTTATTTGTTTGTTTGTTTTTTGCTTGGTATTGTATCCATATTAAATTGTTGAAAATTGAAACAATGCTTGATTTGGGTAGAAAGACATATTTGATACGTTGAATTGAAGGGTTTTTTTTTTTTTGACAGAAATGGTAGGTGATTGATCACCTTTGTATTAATAAAAGGCAAAAGCCCAAATTGAAATTACATAAGCAAATCAAACAAAAAAAAAAGGAAGAGGGGAGGAATAAAAACCAAAACCCCAAGGAAGGAAGGTCCCAAAACTCGACTTCCACAAGGTAGAAGAGACATCTACCCATAGTCGACAAGGGTTCCCCACTCCAAACTCCCAACCACACAGGTCCTAATTAATCACCACGTTACCAACCAACACCCTCAACTCCGCTGCCCCTCCACTAAACCTCCCCCACTCCTGTATTAGATTGACCACCATCTCCCAAATATTTTATGCATATGGTGCCTGACCCCGGAAGACTGAAAGGTTTCACGTCAACCAAACCGCCCACACCACCACCAGAATGTAAGATTGAGGCACCTTAGCCCAGAAGGACTGATCTCCTTTTGTTCTCAATCTCCTTCCGGCCTCCCACATCCCCTCCACATCGATGAAACCATCCTCGATGCCCGTAGCCAACCTCAGTCATCCCCACACCCGACAAACCATTGTGCATGCGATGAACAAATGGTCAATTTTCTCGTCCTCTGATATGCATAAACCGCAGGCCTTATCCATCCTTGGAGACCATCGGGCAATGGCAGTGCTTGTGAGAGTCTTTCGAAGATACACCATCCATAGGAAGGCCTTAACCTTCAAAGGGATTTTTCATCCCCATATTTTCTTGTGCTTGACTGCCGTTGCTTGGACCACCGGCTTCTCTCTGCGAATCCACTCATAACAACTCTTCACCGAGAAGCCCACCAAGGGAGAAGGATGCCACACTTGACAGTCCTCCCTATCTTGTGCCACTGCAGACGAATAACAATTCAAGGTAGAGTTATATAACACTCTACCTCCGAATCATTCACATTTCGTCTCACTTTGACCTCCCAATAACCCGTCTCCCCATGACTTCGCCAAAAATCACCCACCATTCCCGCTTGATTTCTCACTATTTGGAAAATGCACGGGAACCTTACTTTCCACGAGGACTCCCCGATCCAAACATCCTCTCAGGAACGGACCGACGATTCAGACCCAATCACCCACCTAACCGTCCTTAGAATCTCCTCTTGACCCTGCAGAATGTCTCCCCATAGTCTGGACGTCATGCCATTCCCCCGTGGGAACCGACTAGCCATGCAACCCGCATGTCCATAGCGCTCGAGTATCACCCTACACCACAGCAGATTCGGTGATTCCATGTATCTCCACAACCATTTAAGCAGAAGGGCTCTATTCATATCCGCCAAGTCAAGCACCCCTGCGTCGCCAAGTCAATTGAAGGGTAATTGTTTAAGAAATATTTCCAAGTATATAGTTTAAAAAAATACTAAGGGGTATTTTATAGAACATGCACCTAAAGCGGTCCGACATATTTCAATATAGAGCATGGATTATGGTGGTTGAATATAAGAAAAAGAGTAGACAAATTATTAGTATGGATACCGGCATTTATGGAGTATGTGTGGCCTTGTTTCTTGTTTTCTCTTTTGATTGAAAAGAAGGTTAGCAATATTTTATTGAATGATGCCATGATGCCTTTCGAACAAAAGGAGACGGGATCTCCAATAGAAGGAAGCGAAAGAAAATAAGAAGAACAAAAAAATGGACCCCCCAATAGTGCAAGTACTCACAAGCACAAATAATTACACCCCTTTCCAATTGCCCTCCATGATATGCAAGGATGAAACCTCTCCAAGAAAGACCATCACCCAAGCATGAAGAGATGTGGTGATCGCTGTCCAAGTGTTTTCTTCATAACATTGTTTTTCTTTGAAAAATTCACCCATTATGAGCTAGCCAAATACCTCAGAAAGCCACATGGAGAATAAGACCTTGGAATTTTACTTTGGTGCTACAGTCACCTCTTTTCCTTCTCTTTCAGAACTAGTCCAACGTCTCTTCATGATTTTTGAAATCACATTTCAAACCAAGAGCTGACCCCACCTTGAACCACATGGAAGTGCTATGGGGGCAACCATAAAGTAAATTCCATCCTCAAACATCTTCTCCTAAGAACTTTTGGAGTCGTTCAAGCATTCTTATTCTACTGCAAGTGAATATTTCTATAATGTGTGGATCTTTGTTAATGAGCTCTTGTTATTTGTTTAGATATAACTGAATTTTGTAATGATTGTATTTTCCAACAATAGATTCTTTTCGGAAAATACTTGGGTTATATGTCATAATGAATGTATCTTCCAACATAAGAGATTCCAACACAATTGAATCTTGTAATGAATGCATCTTTGTTGAAATTATAATTGAACCTTGTAATGAATGTATTTTCCAATATTAGAGGTTCTATTTGGAAAATACTTGGGCTGCTAAATCATTGATCCTTAAGTGCCTGTTTGGATAGGGTATTAAGACTGGTATAACATGGAATAGCTCGGTATAAGCCCATTTTATGCGTTTGATTTGACGGAATAACTCGGTATTTGGAACCCGGAATAGCTTGGAATAGATGGGTATTTGGATTCCACCTCCCTCCATGGAATTAGCCTATTCCAACAACAATCATAAGTGGGTCCCACATTTATATATTTGTTTTCATTTCAAATCACCTGTCATCACCTCTTATACATCAATGGGACTCACATGTCAAATCAATTTTTTATATCTTATTCACATTTTATTCTTCATCAACCAAACACTCCAACCTTTATTATTACGTTTTTCAACGAGAATAATCGAAAACACAACCAAACAGAAAATCATTTATTCCATTGATAAAGTCCACAATTCCTGGAATAGGTATAAACCCTAAAATAGCTTATGCCTCTATTCAAACGGGCCCAAGATTGGGTCACGATGGGAGTTGATACTCCATCTTCCATTATGGGTAAATTTTGGTTTGGGAGGTTGGGGACATATATTGCTTGGGTCTCACTCCAATGAGATTATGAGATCTTTTTCTTTTGTATTTCATTTTCATCATTTTATCATTTTGTATGGAGATCCTTTGTCTCCTTTGTTCCGGTGATTCTTTCATTAATAAGATTGCTCCTTATCTTCTTCTTCTTCTTGAAATAAAAAAAAATCATAATTGAATCTTTCTTGTTTGTTTGTATTACTTGATCTGCTGATCTGACGGATATTGTAACAGCGGGTTCTTTTTTTTCTGCTGCCCCTTATTTCAAATATGCATAACCCCAAATTTGGCACTCTTCATAGAGAATTTGGCCATATCTTATATGCTCATTTGATGTTAGTCGTGTGCAGAGGAAAGGTCCAGTCCACACCCTTAGCTCATCTATCTACAGGTGTAGTTGGAATTAAGAGATTTAGTTTTGAATCTGCTCGTAGTCTGTTACTGAAAATAATGTGGAAATGTTATACTTTTATAAAATTTTAATTTAAGAGAACCACTGGTATATTAATCTTTATATGGTTATTGGTTGGTAGAAAAAGTTGTCTAGATGAGATGGATAAAACCAATTTGGTAAGTATGGCTGTTAATTTTCAAAAGAACAACTGTAACATTATTTGCTCCTTTTAGTTTCTGCATTTGTTTTAACAAATATTTTGAGCCATAACATTTCAAGAGAAAGGGAACACTAAATTTTCTGATCCGTTCATTCCCTTACAACAGGTCCATGCGTAAGATGCAATGACTCTGGATGATACACATGGTATGAAGAAACAATTGACTGAGTTTTTTGTTGCCTGTTTTTACAAATTCAAGCTAACAACAAAGTCGATTTATGTCTGATGTCTCTTTCCATCTATCAAATTACTCAGAATATCTTATCTGCTTCACCTCCCTTTATGTGGGTTATGTCATGTTTTAGATTTGAGATGACAAATAGAATATCTATGCCCAAAAGAGAATATCACAAAAAATTATGGATAAAAAACTGATTAACTAATAGAAGCTCCACAAGGCATACTGTCATGGAACATTCACATTACTCAGGATTCTTTGAATATTCAAACTGCAGGTGGATGCAATCCAGGATTGTGGTGGACAGAAGACGGCTGATGGTAAGCGCTTTCGCACAGGTGGTGGCATTTTGTGGAACATTTTGAGAATGCGTGAGCCTAAGGCATATAAAGTAATCATGGCCAAAGGAAGAGAGTTTGAGGTATGAAAAACATCTGTTTCTAAAATGCACTAAATTTTTACATAGGGAATGCACCCATCCACTTCCCATTGAAGTTTTCTTTTGTCAATAAAGCATGCATTAAAACAAGAATAATATATATTGCTGTCGCATGTTGATTGGCAAAGTTATTTGTTATTCTTATAGAGATCTTATACAGAATCTGAAAAGAGATGCTAATGAATGAATTTAGCATCCGTTCATTGGGAGAAATGGTCAATTTTATTCATAGGTGCACTGTATGAAAAATAAATAAATATTTTATTCATGCACTCTATGAAAATCACCTCTCATATGCAACTTATACCTTGTAAAAGGAGAAGAAATTTCTCTATGAGCTAAAAGGTATTTCTGATAACTTTCTGGGCAAATCATCTAAACTGTGAAATAAACATAAAGGTTTGGGACAGTATACTGAAGTATGTTGTATATTGGTTGTGATGTGGTTACTTTTACTTTTGGATTTTTTTTTTTTATCATGACGAGGAAATTTTTTTTTTTTCTGAATCACCTCTTGGCATGTTGGTAGAGGTATCCACTTTACATCGATGGGTCCTTCAAGTCTTTCTCCCGCTGCTAGGAGAAGATTTAATCAGGAAAAAAAAAACTTAACAAAAAGAGAGAGAGGATATAAACGGAATTATTTTATAAGGACACTTGGAGATTGAGATGAAACTTATGATTAGTGATTGTGATGAAACTTCTGATGTGAAAATCTTGAATTCACATACTACCATCCATTCACCCTTGATTGATCTAGTCAGAGTATGGAGCCATAGGGTTTCATCTAAAAATATAAATATTAATTTGTATGCACAATGAAATGTTTTATGCTCGTCAATCAATGCATTCATAAAAGGTTTATGTGTTTCTTGCATTTCACTTAATCTAATGATAAATCAACATTCATGAATGCATAACTGGGAAATTAGCGGTTTCCATTGTTTTCTTGAAGCTTCCTATTTTTCATTGTTGTAAAGGGGTTATTTAATTGGATAACATCTGCCTTTGTGTGCTTGCATATGTGTATGGGTATGGAACTTTTATGCATTTATGATGATGCTATATGCTTGTAAAAATTTTAGGTACTCTATAATAGAAAATCAATATAATTTATGGATGCGGATTGACATGTCCAGGTAGGGGTGAAACTAGTGTCATGATTTAGTCTGGTTCTGAGTCGAATTCAAGGGCAAATAATTAATACTACTTTTCCTCTCTTATCGCCATTGTTCCCTATGGCGCAATTTTAATCTTGTATCTATATCATATAGAGGAGAATTTCTGATTCTCATATCCAATATTAATAATAAAGGAGGATTAATGTCGACGATCATTTTGAAAACAATTTTTAGATTTGATTTCTTGTATCAAATGCCATATAGATACATGTATCTTAGGGCCAGTTTGGTAAATTAGCTCCATAAAGATAATTCCTCCTTTTCCAGGAATGGCAAATTCCGTGGGAAGGAGAACAATTTTTTTTTTCTGAGATACCTAGAAACGACCACGTGAATGGAGGATTCCAAAAGTCATTTGGGTGTTCCTATAGAATGGAAAAGGAATGAATGCTAAACTGGTCCTTAGTCCACTATGTTTGCCATGATGACTCTGTAGATGCCACCGCATTAGTGCATTCTCCCCCCCAATAGATTTTGAAACTACAATGAATATGCCATATCTGATTTAATGATATCTACTCATTGCAGAAACAATTGAGACAACCAAACAAGATGCCTAAGGCAATTGAGAACACTGCAGGCAATCCGCCGAGAAATGCAGATGCCTTTTATGGGAGGGAAGAGGAAACGTTTGACAGTACTGAACACGCGCTTCAAAAAGAGAAGGGGTTTCCACCATCCGAACCTAACAGGGATCGTGTCTCTGTTCTTGACAGGATACGGGTGCCCGTCACATATGATGATCTGTTTGAGGAGGGAGAAATAACATCATAATGGATTCAGGTGTTATTTGGTTCCTTGTCTCCTTTTTCCCCTCCCCTTCCATTCAGTACCATGTGTATTGTTGAAATTTTGATTCCTTAACCATCATAATCTCATCTCTCCCCATATATCTGAATTTTTTGCTGCTTTGTT
This sequence comes from Acorus gramineus, assembly GCA_030737835.1. Lineage (NCBI taxonomy): Eukaryota > Viridiplantae > Streptophyta > Magnoliopsida > Acorales > Acoraceae > Acorus > Acorus gramineus. Next base: position 9,271,449 of record CM060854.1, on the reverse strand, counting down.
GGTTGGATGCTGATACAATTTAGTTTCACTGATATGACTTCCAATAACAAGATGTGATGTAATGAATAAAAATTACCATGATTTTTTCACATATTTAACTATGCCTGCACATTTAAAATCAACTTTGTATTGTCTATGTGACAGTTTCTAATTGGGAGGCACAAAACAGGTCTCATCTCGTTTCACTTGAATATAACAATGCTTATATATATGTTTTATTAAAGAAAGGCCAATTTGTAAAAAAATGGGGGAAATTAATTTCAAATATCTTTTAATACTTTACTTTTTAGGCCCCTTCAAATATTTTTAGCGTAACAAAACACCTCTACATTAGAGATTGTAGTTTTTCAATCCCTTTTGTCCAAGACCATTCGTATGCGCTTTTGTTAGTCAATAATGTACTGGGGATGATTATGAGATTTAATAGTGTACATATTATGCATAATAGTATACAGGGGTGGTATAACATAACGGGCACTGATATTTTCACTCACATAGCTATTCACCTCACCCTTCTAAAAAAATCAGAATGTGGTTTTTTTAAAGAGTGATTCTACTCCGATTCATTCGATTTTATGAAGTCGTCCATTATGTGACAGATCGACATCACAGAGTTGAACTGGTCACAGAGATCTAAAGCCCTCTTTGTAGCCCACTCGACTTTGTGAAGTCGTTCATTATTTCACAGGTCGACATCACAGAGTTGAACTAGTTACAGAGACTTAAGGCCGTCTCTATGACCTATTCGACTTTGTGTTTTGAACAATGTGTTCGCGTGTTATAGCGTTGTCAATGAAATGATATCTTCAAACAATGGTGCGTTGTTCAGTATCATGAAGGACATATCACATGATGTAGTGTTTGGATATTTCTTTGTGATATCGTCCATTATGTCACAAGTCAAATGGACCGTAGAGAGGGCCTTAGGTCGTTGGGATTAGTTCAACTATGTGATGTCAACCTGTGACATAATGGCAATATTTTAAAAATCAAATCGTTCAATGAACAAAAAAATGAATGAGTCAAGGGTCATTGGTTCAACTGTTGGATCAACCAGATTTAAACCGTGACATAATTATAATATAATAGTTTTTTTAATTATCATTACTAAATAAAAATATAAAATATTTTAGAAAATCTTTGCATAAATGTTTTACTTAACATCATAATATGCTTTTAGTATATAAAATCTAAACTTTTTATTAGATTTCATATTTTAACAAGTGATTAATAATAATTTCTATGAATAAAGAACCATTCGATTTAATCAACCCGCAGCCGGTTCACAAAAACCGTTGGTGCAATAGGTGGGTTGATTGAATTTTACTAATTTTTTATATCATCGGGTTATATGGCTAAACTGAACCAGAATTCAACGTGGGTGAAGGTTTAACTGGTTCAACCAAGCAGGTCGAGTTGGATTTTAAAATACTGCATAATTGACTATTTCATAAATTCAAATGGGTCATATGAGAGCCTTAGGTTTCTGTGACCTGTTCAACTCTGCGATGTCGAACGGAGTATATAACTGACGATTCCACAAAGTCGAATGGGTCGCAGAGAAGCCTTAGGTCTTTGTGACTAGTTCGACTATGTGATGTTAACCTGTGACATAATGAATGACTTTACAAAGTCGAATGGGTCAGGTGGATTCACCTCTTAAAAAAACCACATTTTTTTGAGATGGGTGGGTTGAAGAACTCCGTGGGTGAAAATATCAGCGCCCATAACTATATACATGAAAGTGAAAAATGCATATAGCCCCCCTAAAATTTCTCCAATATCTATATTACCCCCTGATTTTAAAAAAAAAATTCATATAACCCCCTTAAAAGTTTCCCTGTTAAGAAAAAAAAACTCACGACCTTTCATTTTTTTGAATATCCATATAACCCTATGAAATTACGCTCTTAATTCATATCACCCCTATCATTACCTAGTTAAAACTCGTATGTGGTTAACCTAATAATATACAATGAAATATTCTTTTTAATGAAGAACATTTTGATAACTTTTTTGAGAAAAGTGGGCATTGTCATTAAATCAAGTATAACAACAGTAATTGAAAGGGAGATGAGAGGATTAGAAGACACAACATAAAAGAAAACAGAAAAAAAAAACAAAGAACCACTTCCCCAACAGGGAGGAGTGGTGCAAGACACCCGGTGGACAAGAGACCACATGATACGTGCAAATCCAAGGACTATTCCTCCACGTATAGCCTTCCTCCCTCAAATCAGACCACCAAAGCCTCGGGAAGCTGTGAATCCCACGCAATAATGAACTGTGTGGCCAAGATCGACTAATTTTTGAAGTAAAATCAATGATCTTTAAAGATCACTTCGTTCCAAGTGAGCCACAAAACCCACAAACAAGCAGGGATGATCAAACAAAGAACAACCCCTTGGTGGGAAATATCTTTCCTCTCAACCATTTCCGTACTTGCTCTCCATAGCCCTCCAACATATTCACCCCCCTCAAAAGAGGGTGTCAACACAGATATTTTGATCACTTAAAGGGTAGTATTGAATTTTTCTTAAATCGCATGAAGTTATTTAGATAAACACATTTATAACATTTTTCGATGCATAGAATATATCTAGAATATTCTTTAAAATTTGACAGAAAACTAATTGAGGGGCTTAAATTTTTATCCATAAAAAAATATAGAGGGTTATATGGATATTCAGAAAAATAAGGGATCAATATAGAGATTCACAAACTTTAAGGAAGTTATATGTATTTTTCAATGTAATCACGTGTGGTCAAGCTAACCACGCCTCGGTTTCAAGGTATTAACGGCAAGGGGGTATATCAATCTAACCCAAACAATCAGGGGGTTAAATGAATGTTTGAAAAAAAAAGGGTCGATATAGATATAGGCAGGATATAAGCAAACTTTGAGGGGGCCATATACATTTTTCCCTATATGAAATGAATGATAGTGTATATTTTAACAATATACACATTATAGCGAACCGAGCTTTGGTTAAATCGGTAAGCACCTCCTTCCTCTGTGAAAAAAGTTAATGGATCAAATCATGTGAGCAACCATTATTCATTCTTCAAGAAATAAAACAATGTACACGTTATATGGTTATATCAACACTTATAGCTATTCTAAGATTCCATTTGGTTATACGTTATACAAACACGTTATACGGTTGTATCAACTTTTATAAAATCAATTTTGGATAATCAGTTCCAACTTCCAAACAAGTTTTTTTAAAAAAACATTATTAGATTTTTGTTAGAGATTTTGATTGTTATGGATTAGAAGCCAACACAATTATTTTTATGGAAAAGCTGAGTGAGGTGTTTATATTATCTATATGAGGTGTTTATTCAAGGGCTTAGTGCTCTATATAAATAAATGGACATGCATAATGGACAGGCATACCTTGAGAAGGGGACCACACACTTCATCAGTATATGTGTACTCTTCATTAGTTTAATATTACACATATTCCAATATTCCAACTATTGAGCATTCAAAGTTCTCTCCATCCCAGTTGTCCTTTATTCCAGTCATTTACTAGTTGGAACAATAATATCAATTTTCATGAAAAAGCTAATCGAGAGAAAAATTGATTTTGAATATTGGTTTCACCCAGGCCTAAGGAGGGGCAACAATTACTTATGAGGGTTTATATGACTTACCTATGTTAACAAGTTAAGACACCTTTTATATGCCTTTTTTTTTAAAAAAAAGAAAAAAATTCACACATCCCACATTCAAAACCATGCCATTTCTGTCACATCTATCACATTCCCAAACATCCCGAAACAATAGTAGAACTAACATAACATTAATTCACTGCTTATATTTAATTTATCCAAGGTAAACAAACAACAAACATTCCGTTACGCTCAGTTTTTTTTTTTTTTTATGAACCCCGTTTGCAATCGCTACATCACTAATGTAATATATAAAATCTAATGCAATAAATACTCCACCATCTCACTATATACTCTATGTACTGCATTAGTCGAATACATAATTTTTTTTTAAAAAAAATCAAGAACACGTGGACAACGAGAAGCCCATGGCAATGGCTTGTTACTCTTTTTTACTACAAGACCACGGCGCCTAGTTTCTGCAACGGTTTTAGCAAAGCAGGATTGGAAGTGGAATGGGATCCAATCAGGTAATCAGTTTTTGTTAGTCTTCAATGAAAAACTGTCACGAAACATCTGAGATTTGGTGTAAATAATGAACACCATATCAACCCCTCATTGGGGACCGTAATGGGTTTAGCACTGACTAGATCTCACCTCATTTCAACACGACACGCATCGTTCCTTCGAAATCTGATTTTGTGGTTGCAGTTCAGTATAAGAATTTTTATTTTAATAACTTTTTGTCTCTTAACTCAATGGGAAAACCTCTTAACCAACAAAAAAAAATCTGAATTCCTTAGCTAACAAAGAAAGGAAGTTAGAAGTTATGGTAATTAGCACCAGCCATCCTAAAAATGAAAGGAGATATACAACACAAATAAAGTGTCATAAGTTACTTTCCCGATCACTATATATAACAGATAATTATTCTTTCTATAATTTCCATTCCACCTCTCCAATTCCCACAGATTTTTAGAAACACGACACAACAGGAGGATCTCCGCAAATCAAAAACGTGTATATACAAAAAATTCCAACAGGGAAGAAGGGAAAAAAAAAACAAATGCTCTAGAACGGATGTTTTAACTTACAAGTTCTAGTCCTTTGATTTTGTCCTGTATAACAAAACCTGAAACCAAATGAAAAACAGAAAGACAGTATCCAGTCAATTAAAATGAGGATATTCAATAAATTCAATCTCAAACAACTATCAAGCACAAAAATAAAATTCAATCATCACCAAATCGCCCTGTCTGGAAGCACAGCGGGCGTACAAGCCCAGCAGAGTTTCTTCGGCTCCCAGTATTTGCATTTTCTCCTCGTTCTCCACGGGGGCAACCTGGCCATTAGAGAATGAATTGTCATCCATGGAAGTTATGGGAGAGATTGATTATAAGAGATTCGTCTCTCCACACTCTTACCAAGATTTCAACTTCCTCTGCTTGCAAGGATGTCTGAAGGGCAACAAACTGCACAATGTATCCCTCACTTTAGGTGAGGTATAGCTTTTAAAAATGGAGAGATGCAAATGGGCTGCAAGAGGAGTTTCACCTGGCAGAGTTGTCTGATGAACAAGGTTGGCCGACAGCAAAGGTGCGGCCGCTGTAAACTTGGGATTGTTTGGTCGTCCGCAGGGAGTAGCGTGAGATGTATATCATACTGAAAAAGGTAAATGTGGAACACTGAATCATGCAAATGTACTCTGAGGGAGAGAAGGGTAAGCATGTCAAGAGAGCAGATATGGAATGTATATGTTTATGGTTGTATCCATATCCAAAAACGGATATTCAAAACAAACATCCATATCTGATTCGAAAATTCAGATTCAGATTTGAATAATTATCCGAAATATCTAAAACATCAAAAATTGATTTGGACTATTCAAATATCCGATGAACTAATTTTCAAAAAGAAAAATAATATATCTGATATTCAAAATATGTAAAAAAGCCAATAATTACCCACCATAAAACATAGATTTAGAAGCACATACACAAACCATTTTATTGTTAAAATAAATAACAAATGACTTGAATTAATCATGAAATATAGATATATTAGTATAATAAATACTAATATCATGCTATATCATATATGAATATTTTTTTGGAGCAGATACCATCATATTTGTATCTGCTATGAAATATTTCAGATATGGATACAAAATTTTAAATATTGAATATTTTAAAATTTTCGGATATAGATTCAGATGAAATACTAATTTTTATTTCAGATAGTAGAGAGTGACAGGAAGGACAATCTTCACCTTATCATCATCTGCATCTACGCTGCGGAGGTACTCCACCAACCTAGATATGCGGTTACCCCTGCCATTCTTACCACTTGAACCACTTAAGCTTCCATATCGAGTGTGACTCCTTGTCCCTCCCCTTCCCCAAACAAGAGCTTCCACGGCTCCTGCTTTCCCAGGTGATGCACCCCGCCAATCCCTGTTCACTTCTGCATCATCATTCTCTTCGCTGTTTCCATCTAGATTGGAGGGCCATGGAGCAGACCATCTCCTACTCCTTTTTGGCCTAACGTCATGACATGGTTCCTCCGCAGAAGATGAATATTTTCCTCCATCATTACCATTTCCCTCTTCATCTTCAACATCTGACCCACCAAGTCCTCCAGCATCACGAGTTCTACGTCTCCCTCGTGGATAACTGTTCTGTCCATTTGCATTTCGAGATCTCCTTGCAAAAGCTGCGGCTGTTGCTTTCGCGGTGGTCCTCCTCCTTCCAAGCGCCTCTGATTGCCGACGTACGGTTTGAGCTATTGTTTCTTGAATCTACCCCGTGAATCCAAATAGGAAAAAAAACTATGTTAATAGAGTCCGCATATGCAGACTATAGACAGAGTAAAATCTCATGAAAATACCAGCTTGTTGCGAGCTTTCTCAGCTTCATGAAAAGCCAGTTCCTGGAACAACATATCAACCAATAATTGGGTTATTCTCACATGATAAAATCAGGGCATCAAAGAGGGAAACAAAAGAATACCATCCGAGCATGGAAGATTGGTGTGTATAATATTAGTATGATATTACCTCCTCCTCATACTTATCAATATCTGGATAAAGAGCAGCGATCAGTGCATCATAGTTTGGATCATCTCTTAATGAGCGACGACTAGCACAGTGTGTACGGCATGCAGGACATTCATTGTTCCTGAAAAATATTCATCTCGCTTTGAGGAGATTGATGCTTAAAAACAATGTCGAAAAATATTGGATAATTAACCACAGAAAGATTGTCTCTTGGAAACGTGATGTACCCAAGTCGCATTGATTTGTCAATACATTCCCTGCAAAAGCGATGCAGGCACTCCATTACTGTCCTTGTTTTCCGGATGATACCTGCAAGGCATTTGTGGATCACCATCAAACACCAAAGAAAAACTAGCTTAATCAAGACAGGCAGAAGTAGTTCTTGTTGCTACTTAAATCACATTCTAAAAATTTACCATGTCCAAAGTGTGTCTATTACATGTCATATCCCAAAATTATCAAATGATCAAAATTGCCTAAATCAGAACTAAAATGCAATAAGGTGCCAAATTGTAATTAGTTGGTTTTCCAATAAGCCATCTCTTGACATGGCATTATCCTTAATTAATAGATATATGTGTTCTTTACAATGACGGTAGAACTTCCTATCCAATTCCATTCATTTATGTAATGAAGTTAATGAAAAGCAATTAAAATACATGTCCTAGATGCAATGAGCATAAAGAAGTACTAGTAAGATACACATAATGCCATCTATTTATCAACGAAATGGACGCACGACGTGATGGACAGGGAACGTCCAGAAGGCTGAAAGTTGTATTCTGATAGAGATGTTGGTCTGTATGTCAGCCTTGAACACAGACATGATGCTTTGTTGTCAGCCACTCATGCGTCAAAATTTGCCTTTCTTACCCCAAGATTGATCTCACGTTCCACTTGTGACTACCTTCAATGGAAGAGTTCATGTAAATGGTAGTTCTCCTATGAAATGCTCTGCAACATTGCATTCCCATGTTTATTGGAAGTTGGTCTAAGGCCCCGTTTGGTTGCACTTGATTAGAGCGATTCTACTTTTAATTAAACAGAAAGCTAAAAAGTGTTGCAAAACGCATTCTAAAAAACTGACTTGATTAAAAAATTACTTTCAGCTTTTAGTGCAAAAAGGTTGATTTTTAAAAAGTAAAAAAAATCTGCTTTCCAGGAATCAAGTTTATTTATGTCACTTTATTCAAAATCTTATATTTCATACGTGTTTCCAAACGGACCAAGAGTTGATATTAGCAGATTTTCCATAGGAGATGGTAAATCTAAAAGCATTTACTCCATATCTTACATAACCTTCAAATTTAACCAGTGTGTGTGATCTTTGGAGGGCTAGAAATCATTAATTCAAGTCCCATAAACCCCACAAGTAGATAGGAGAGGTGTCAACAAGTTTGGCCTGGATTAGGACCTTCAAATTTAACCAGCGTGTGTGATCTTTGGAGGGTTAGAAATCATTAATTCAAGTCCCATAAACCCCACAAGTAGAGAGGAGAGAGGTCAACAAGTTTGGCTTGGATTAGGACAAAAAATAAAAAGTAAGAGATTCTTCTTCACCAAAAAGTAATGATATGTAAATTAGCTCTTTGAATATAGCTGAAAGACGAAGATGAACCACAGGTAGCAAGAGGATTGTGAGTCTCCACCACCCGTAATTTCACTGCAACAACAGTTGAAGCTCTTCCATACCCTTTTCGATGGTTCCAGACACAGCTAATCTACTGAGAGTAGAACTTTCAGAAGGTTATTCAATCTTGTTAATCATGGATTGTTGTCCTACATTGTTTATTACATCTAGGGCATATAATGCTTTCCATTTTTATTTCTTATTAGGAGGAGGAGTTTCAAAAATCTCCACCATCACATTCTTATACTTCAATATCGAAGAGCATTCGAATTTCTATCATGGCAATTTTATAAAGTGAAAGCCAGACAATAATCCCGTTATAATATAAAGACTGCATTTTGTACTATTCCAGAACTGGATTCAATGAAATTAGATCCATCATGCAAAGATACAGAAGTCACGGTGACAAATAACACCCAAATAATGATAAAGCACAAACAATAGTGAAGTAAAATCATTTGGAAAATTCAAACCTAAGCAGATTGGGCATTGTACTTCATTCCGTACATCCGCCAAGTTCACAATGATAAATCTGTAAAGAGAGCTGGAACTTTATTGTCAATTTGTCATAGCTATATAAAAAAGAAAAGAATTTATCCCAGTCATAAATAACTTATAAATATAGAGATTTATGTCAATGATCAAGAAATTTACATTTTGATGTATGTAGGATCAACTATACATGTCCTATTTAGATCAACATGTGAAAATAGAAAGGGAAATAGAACAAGAAATAAAAATAAGATAATTCTTCTGCTTGATGATTGAGATAACAACCCATACGAAATGTAAATTAACCACCTGTTCACACAAATAGACATTCTAGAATTGCATAGAGAAGTAATTTTTTAAGGGAAAAGGTGGACAGCTGATTTATTTAATTGGAAAACAGCAGTACATATATAAAGCACCATCAAAATTTTGGGATATAAGGGGCTCAGCCACAACAAAATTCTCAAATGAGGGGCACCCAAACCCTTTAAAAAATAATCCTCAGTCTACCAGTAGTGGCCCATTTCTCTGCTTTTAAGACAAATCTGCTCCAATCTTGTTGGATGATGATAAAAATAATCACAATAACAATGGTGATGGCAATAATCCCAATGTACTCAGCCCAATAGATTCGAGATGGAAATGCGAACCCCTACAAACCTTGCGGCCAGCCCCTCCGGACCTTCGGTCGATCAACCCCATCAGCCCAGCTCTCATCCATCACCAGTGCTTCATCAACACATCCCTTCCTCTGTTGGATCACAACAGAAACCATGTCATCGTCATGCTGCACTCCAACCTCACCAGTCACAAACCCACATATATTTCTTACATATGCTATACGGCTGTTTCCAAATAAAAGATTTTCAGCACTCCTTATGGGTCTCCTCTAAATCCTTCTCTCTCGTGCTTTGTCCTTACTAAAGGTGCAGGCATATTCGCACTAAGTTCGTAGTGATTTGGTGGACAATCCACATCCATGGAAGGAATAAAAAGTATAAAACTTGAACTTAGGCGATCAACTAATAGCTTGCATGGCATAAGACGATTAATCCATGGCATAAGAGCTAATTGGAGTCAATTAAATGAGTTCTTTTTATCCCACGTATACGGAGAAGCAAACACTCTAGCGGATCATTTAGCGGGGCATCACACCCTCCTTGGATCTACAATTAATTCACCTCATCAGGTATGGACTGAATTACAAAGGCTACTAGACTTCGACAAAGCTGGTACCATATGCCGTCGGGAAAAAATCAAATAGGTCTGATGCTTCCTGATGGTCTACTTTTTGTGCCCAATTGCATCATGAGGGCTATCTTTCTTAGTGATCTTTATCTATGTGTATTCCTGCTGGAATGAATAGTTCAATTCTGGGCTGAGAATCTCCTCCAGTCTAGGATCATATATTGAACTGTTGTAATTTTGTGAATATTATAGTGGAATACAATTTTGACTTTACCGACCAAAAAATAAATAAAAAAACTAATAGCTTGCATTGATGAAATTTCACCTCACATTGAACTTCTTCGGCTGATCTCAAACACCAAATAGAACTCATATCATTAGCTATATAAATCCACAACCAGACCCTCATGAATCACTACTGTGATGAATCCTGATCAACCAAAACTATTCACTCCATGTAACAACACTTCTTACATTCGCAAACTTCCAAAATAAGAATCTCCACATTAAGAAAAAAAAAAAAAACTCGAACAGAATAACTATACACATGATTACCAGAAAAAAAAATAAAGCATCCACGTTTCCATCAGAAAACACATTCCATCAATGCACAAGAATAGTGAAATTTTACAAAAACGTCCACATATGGAGAAAAATCTACAAATAACTCCCCGGAATCGATCAGTTCTTTCACTTTCAAGTACCAAAGCTCGAGTGAATCACAACGCATATATGATAACTAAAATCACAAAATATAAAACATCCACATTTCCATCAGAAAATGCATTCCATCAAAGCTCAAGAACCGTGAAATTTTACGAAAACGTCCACGCGTGGAGAAAAATCTCAAAGAACTCCTTGGAATCGACCGGTTCTTTCGCTCTCAAGAATCAGAGCTCACCATAAACCAACATCGAAACGAATCACTTCATGAAGAGAGAGAGAGAGAGAGAGAGAGAGAGAGAGAGAGAACGAACCCGTCATCGTCTGTAGCTGCTGCTTCTGCTTCATCTTCGACGTCGTCTTCTTCGTCTTCTTCTTCTTCATCGGGTCTTTCGTCGATTCGGGGTTTCTCCATTGACGATCTTCGCCTCTCTTTCGCTCGATCTTCGCTTTCGATCTCTTCTACGAATGGGGACGACATGAGTTGTGTTCACCTTTGGTTTTTTTTTTTTTTTTTTTTAAATAACAACAAAAACAAATGGGTTTTCCGGTGGAGTGAGATAGGGAGGAGGTGAGGTTAAAGGCATGGTTACCGCGGGTTGTTATGTCCGCGGTATGGTTACCGCGGAGAGATTTTAGGTTTGAGAGGAGGTGGAAAGTGTGTGCAACTTAAAAGGGGAATTTGTGGTTCTCATATCATTGCGGCCCCTGAAAAATGGATGGGATAACTTTATGAGGCCGTCTATTACGACCACCTCCAAATGCAAATGCTGTCCCTCCAATCCAATAAAAATTTAAAACATGTTATAATTTTTTATTTTGAACACTCATCCCACCAACTTCAGTTAACATATAATCAATCAGTTAGTGTTTAATGTGACCCAAGGTGTATCAACTAAAATTTTTCAATTACAATATTTTAAAAATGACGTAACACACCTTGAGTTACAGTAGGTTGTTTGGTTTGACACACTCTGAATCAAACTATGGTGTCTATTGCAAGGTCGGCCCTGAGAAGAGACAACCAAGGCACATATGCTTAGGGCCCCCACCTAGGGAGGGCTTCAAGAACCACATGTTTTGTGGAATAAAAAAAATGGACAGTGATAAGATATCCACTTTTCTTATGGTGAATTAGTTTCTCTCAATTAACACACTTTTCTCTTAAAATCAAGCCTAAAAATTTCTCTTCTTAAATCTCTCCGACCATAATAACAATTTCTCCCTCTCTCTAAGTATTTTTATTTCAAGAAAATCTCTTTCCAACATCTCTGCCCCACATATATCTCATTCTCTCTCTACCTCCAATTGGTTAAATTAAATTGTGCACAAACACTCTTTAGACATTTTTATGATTTTTATAAATTTTTCATTTCACTAAAATTTAAATATTTTTTTTTGTTGATTTTAGACCTTTAAATTATTATAAGACATCATGTATCATTTTGTAATATTTATAGTTTTTAATAAAATGATGAATAATACTTAAACAAGCTAAATTTATCTCTGAATATGCATTGGGCCCCATTTTAAATATTCGCCTAGGGCCTAATAAAAAATATAAATTTTCAAGGCCGGTCAGAGTCTATTGTGACCCGAGGTGTATCGCTCAACACTATTTTATTAATAATAATTTAGTTTTCTTATCCATCATAACTATCATAAATACACAACAAATAAATATCATAAATAAACAACATTCACGTACATAATCACATAAGTTAATTCAGCATTCACATATTATATCTATCATGCACATATCACAAATCCAATACATTATTCTTTTTTCGCAAATGAAAATATATTATTGACATAACAGTCTTCCTTGTTCAACATTCACACATCCAAATTCAACCAACCAACACGTTCATATTATATTTTGGTTTTTGAACAATGTGTATGAGTCAAAAAAGTACTAATGTGGATATGTTGATTGGTTGAATTTGGATGTATGCATGTTAAACAAGAAAGACTGTTATGTTAATAGTAGATTTTTTCATTTGCAAAAAAAAAATAATATATTAAATTTATGAATGTGCATGATAAGTTGAATATGTGAATGCTGAATTAACTTATATGACTATGTATGCAAATATTGTTTATTTATGATATATTTATTTGTTGTGTATTTATGATATTTATGATGACTATGTATGCGAATACTGTTTATTTATGATATATTTATTTGTTGTGTATTTATGATATTTATAATGAATAAGAAAATTAAATTATTGTCAATTGGATAGTGTTGGCGACACACTTTAGGTCACAGTAGACACCCCAGTTTGACTCGGAGTGTGTCAAACCGAACAACTTACGGTAACCCAAGATGTGTCACGCTACTTTAAAAATATTGCAATTGAAAAATTCTGGGCTACACACCTTGGGTCATAATAGACATTCTAGTTTGACTCAGAGTATGTCAAACCGAACAACTTACGGTGACCCAAGGTGTGTCATGCCACTTTTAAAATAGTGCAACTGACAAATTCTGGACGACACACCTTGGGTCATAGTAGGCACCCCAGTTTGACTCAGAGTATGTTAAACCGAACAACTTACGGTTATTCAAGTTATATCGAGTCATTTTTAAAATATTACATTTGAAATTTTTTTGATGACATACCTTGGGTCACATTATGACTAGATTTATCTGGATTTGTCTCCAGTGGGGTTGGTAGGATGAGTGTCTAAAATAAGAAATGTTTTTAATTTTTATAGGGTTGAGAGGGGGGGGGGATAGCAATTGGGTTGGTGGTAATAGACTTGCTCTAACTTTATTCCGGGTGGCTTGAAAAAGCGTTGAAGTGCATACGTTCGAAAAGAAAAAGAATAAATATATACCCGAATCGAATGCATAATTTTTTTTTGTATGTCTTTTAATGGAGAAAGTAATGGACTAATTTAATATAAGCTTAATTATAGAAATCATGTAATGATTGAGTGCATTGGTGCCCAATACAAATGACTCCGAGAGAAATCAAATTTATTCAAAGTTAAAACTCAACCCCAAATCAGATTTGTATATTTTTTAAAGCACATTTTTATTCAATTTGATCCAAAACAAATAAGTCTTGTAGATAATCTATATTACTATATAAAAGTTTCTTAAACCAAAAACCTGCCATTTGACCATTTTGCCCTTGTTAATTCGTTCAATCCCATTACAATCCATTCACACCACTTTAATGACAATCATTTTTTCATTTTACCCCTACATTTCTATTCAATTCCATTAAAATCCATTCACGTCATTTTAATCTCATTTATAATATACCATAATACATACATTTCATCATGTAACATATTTATTAACTTATATTTAAAATTGGTTATCATAATATTAATAGGATACTCCTACATTTCTATTGAATCCCATGAAAATCCATTTACAACATTTTAATTTCATTCATAGTTTATTCTAATACATACATTTCATCATGTGACATATTAACTTATAGTTAAATTTGATTATCATAATATTATTAGGATAAGAGGATCCTTCTATTTTTTCATTTTACCCCTACATTTCTATTCAATTTCCATGAAAATCCATTTATATGATTTTAATTTCATTCATAATTTATTCTAATATATACATTTCATCATGTAACATATTGATTAACTTATAATTATATTTGGTTATCATAATATTATTAGGATAAAAGGATCCTTATAAAATGAAAATATATTAAAAATATAATTTGCACAAATTTTTTTTTTCTCATTTCATATACAAAGATATGATTTTTTTTTTTAAAAAAAGTATCAAATATTAATGTAATCTTCATTATAGATTTCCAAAGTGTGTTATGATTATACATGTAAAATAAATTGTCAACAAATCCAATTTTTTAGTGTTCCAAAAAATAATAATTCAATGCAATATTTATTAAAACAATTATTTTAAAACGTCATGCTTAAATTTTAAATGTTTAAAAACAATAGTATTATTAAACTCCCCAAACAATCAATGATTGGCGTTTGTTGAATCTATTCAATTCACACCTATTAGCATTTATTTAATTCACACATATTTGATTGGCATTTACTCTATTCACTTGGATACGTCTCAAGAAAGAATGATTCTAATTGCCCTTCTGTATTTTTTTTTATTCTTCATATACATCTATAGAATTCTATTAACAACTTATTCCCCATCTATTTGGGTTGAAATTGACGAATAACTAATACCGGTATTAGTGTTTATTAGTGTTGAATAGAAATATAAATGGGGTGTCGAAATAATCAATGGTCTATAACATCAACCCAACAAAAAAAAAAAATATAATTGACAGTAACAATGCAATCCAATAAAAAAAAAAACATATAAAATACTGCTATTCAAAAAAAAAAATTATTGCTATAAAAAAGGACAAATTCAGATTTCAGCTCTGTGTGAACTCAACAATAAATTTAATCTCATATGCAAACACATGTTACAATCTATATTACATTATATTATTATTATATTATATGAAAGTTTCTTAACCACAAAAACTACCATTTGACTATTTTACCCCACCATTCCATTCAATTCCATTACAATCCATTCACACCACTTTAATCACAACTATTTAACCATTTTGCCCCTATAATTCTATTCAATCTCATGAAAACCCATTCACATCATTTTAATTTCATTCATAATTTAAATTATATGTATTTGAATTTTTTATATATACCAATTGAAATTCATTTTCTCAATATAAGATTAGGGAGACGAGGTTGTGTCTTATGACATTTGTTAAATTTTTTTTTATTGAAACATTAATGTACAAATGTGTTGCTTAAATTTGGAACGTGTGAAAAGAAGAAACAAACTAAAAAATTATTAATATTTGCATTAAAAATTGAAAATTAAAATAAATAGATGATCAATATTTTTATTGCTGTCATTCATTTCTTTTTTTTTAAATAAAATTTCACCATTATAATTTCAAAAAATATTTTCTTTTTCATTATTTTTAAAAAATAAAGGAAAAATTAATTAGATGTCCCTCTGATTACTTATATATTATTTTTAGATCCCTATTATTTTTCAAGTTTTTTTAGGTCTCTCTAGCCGGATGTTGATCAAAACATAGAAAATGCCCCAACCTAATTATTTTAGTACACTATTAACACTCTCCAGTATATTGTTAAGTATCTCCAGTTTACTGTTAACACTCCCCCGTATATTATTAACCTGCCCAAAAATGGGCGAGGGTATTTCGGTATTGTTGAACAATATCTGTCTGGAGGGACTTAAAGATAGTTTTTCATCATTTTAAGGTCCTAAAAAACGATAAATATTATATAATAAACAAAGGGAAAAAAAATCAATTGAATGCATTGTAATTAATAGATTCATAATTTTTGTGATGACTAAGAAAAAAAAATGAATGAAAAAAGAGGAAAAACAAACGTTTTATAAGAAGGTGGGGAGGTGATCCAAGTCCATTTGACGTGTAGATGGATGTGATCAGGGGGGGGGGGAGAATCAATTGAATGCATTACAATTAAATGCATTCATAATTTTGTGATGAATGGTAGAAGAGAAAAAAATGCAAACATTTAATAAGAAGTTGAAAGGTTATCCAATGTCGTTGCCTGTGTAAATTTGAACAAATGAATGGGATTGAAGATGAGTGAATGGATTATTATTATTAAAATATTAATAATTTTGAAAGTTTAAATTTTTGGACATTTGAAGACGTGATTTGGATTATATTAAAAAGAAATTCAAACTAATATGCAAATTAAAAATAAAATTTTAACATATTTCATTAAATCTTTTATAAATATCCTAAAATATTATGAATAAAATCATATTATAAATTTATAATCCTAATTTAAAATTATTGGATTAACATTAAAAACTGTGAAGACGGAAATAAAATGCATTTTTCCTAATATAAAACTTAATATAAATATTAACATTAAAAAATCATATTAAATTTCCTAATTTAAGAGGAAAAAAGACAAAATAAATGGCAGCATTTACAATAGTAATCACATCTATTTATATGTTATTATTAATTTTTGAATGCAAATATTAATTTTTTTGTTTAGTGTTGTAGTCATTCTTTTATTGTTCGTCATATTTCAATTTATGTGTTGGTATTTTTTTATTTTGCGTGTGTATATGATGTAGTAGTTAAGTAAAAAATTGTTTATTTGATTGAAGAGACCGGGAAGAGTAAAATGGTCAAATGAAGATACGTATATAAATATGATTCATGCATATGTTGGAAAAATAATTATGATTTGGGATTCTAGGCAAATAAATGGCATGCCACTGCAATAAACAATAAATGCATAATAACTTTTAATAAATTATGGTAACAAAAATTTAAGTGTAAAACAAATTGAACACTACACACCATGCATTATATACGTGTAAAAAAAATATGAATAGGAACGCCATGCATTATATGTAACTATGTAAGGTTTTTATTTAAAATTTGAATATGCCATGCACCGTATGAAAAAAAAATATGAATAGGAATTTATTCTTAGATATGTTACAACATCATTTCATAATCAAAATACAGTATAAAATATATTCTAACAGTGAATTATATTTTGAATATCCTTTCATTTGATAAGGATCCCTTTATCCTAATAATATTATAATATGTAATTTTAAATGTAAGTTAATAAATATACTAATATAATTTAAGTTGGTTACAATGAATTATATTTTGAATATCCTTTCATTTTACAGTGAATTAAATTTGGAACGTGCGAAAAGAAGAAACAAACTAAAAAGTTATTAATGTTTGCATTAAAAATTTAAAATTAAAATTAAAATTAAAATAAATAGATGATCAATATTTTTATTTCTGTCATTCATTTTTTTTAAATAAAATTTCATCATTATAATTACAAAAAATATTTTCTTTTTCATTATTTTTAGAAATAAAGGAAAAATTAATTAGGGGTCCCTCTGATCACTCATCTATTATTTTTAGATCCCTATTATTTTTCAAAAAATTTTAGGTCGTGAAAAATTATCTTTAGGTCTCTTAAGCTGGATGTTGATCAAAATATAGAAAATGCCCCAAACCAATTATTTTAGTACACTGTTAATACTCTCCAGTATGTTGTTAAGTATCTCCAGTATACTGTTAACACTCCCCTGTAAATTATTAATCTGCCCAAAAATGGGCAAGGACATTTTGGTATTGTTGAACAATATTCGGATGTAAGGACTTAAAATTAAAATTTCATCATTTTAGGGACCTAAAATTTTTTAAAAATTTTTGAAGCACCTAAAAATAATAGATGGGTGATTATAGAGACCCCTAATTAATTTTCTCAAAAATAAAAAATTTCATTGTTGTGATAATAGATTATCTATAGGTCCCGTTATATCAATACTATACTATATACTACTGTACAAAAGTCCATTAACCATAAAACTCACTTTTTAGATTTTACGCTTAGCATTCTCTGCAAACCCATGGTTAGTCTTAAACCCTTTCTTCACAGGCAGTGACCCTCTGTCTTCAACGCTCCTTAATGCTGATGCTTCCCCAACCCTTTGTCTTCCCTCTCCCAAGCCATCTCAGCAATCCATTATTTATTTTTTATTAATTATTGGGAATCCTAAAACAACTCGATCCATACCACAATCCCTTCGAATTCGATGAGAATGACGTGATCTGGTAATTCCGCTCCTCCTCTCCGTGTCATCCCCCATCCAACCCCCACACCTTCTTCTCTGCTTCCGCCTCCGAAATCCTCCTCCACCTCTTCCTGTAGATGCTGCCACCACTTCTATAACCCTCCTCAATTTTTGCTACTGATTCACACAAAATCTTCTCCTCTAATGCAGGATTCTTTCAGAAGTCACAAACATTTTTTCTTTTAAAAACAGAAATCAAACACTTCTCAATTAGACTCTTCGTAGATATTTTTTGTTTTCTGGAAGTCTCTCTTCCTCCCCCCTCCAACATCTTCACATGGTCAAGCCGAAGCCCCCTAGAAGAAGAAATTGATAATGGATGCAAAAGAATAATTTTTAAAAATAAATGGCAACCATCAATCTCTGCGATCTTGATATGACATATGTACATGGCCATATATTTAAATTTTTTAATGGTACATTCAACCGTATATTTAACTTGTCATCTTTCATTTTCGTATTCATCTATAGAGACTAAAGAGGAATCTGAAGAAACATGTCTTTGAAGTTATTGACATCATCACTGCTAAAGTTTCCATCATTGGCGAGGTATGTTTGAAGAAACTGGACTTCGAGTTTTTAAACCATTTTCAATCTGTTTCAGCATATTCATTATATTAGATCTTAAAATTGTTTTTGATCTAGGCTCTCAAAATTGAAAATTTTCATGTAATATTTGTGTGTTATATAACACTTGAAATTGAGTAAATGATTGCTATATAATTTTATTATCATGTTAATGACTATATTGTTTCTCTCTATAATTCATCTTGGTAGACTTTGGAAGGTGCAATGTTGGAATTCTTGCCTATGGAGGGAAAATAGATCCTAATATTTGTCATAAACTTGTCTCTCCCCCCAACTAAAAAAAAAAGAAAAAAAAAAGGATATGTGGATGAATTGAATTAGGACACAAGCTAGGATCCAAAGTCCCTCGGGCTTAAACAATTTCATCGGTGGCTAGCTAAACAACCATAGAGACATTGTTTTGATGAGTAATATGATAGTAGACACTGATTTTCACAAACAAAAAAAAAAGAAAAGAAAATTCCTTTCCATTCTTTTTTGAATGTTCTTCTTCTCCTGTTTGAAAATATTAGATCTTGTCTTCAACCTGAAATTGGCTATATCCATAATCCTGGATCCACATTCAAATTTATTTGGTTTTTCTTTATTCAGATATTGATATATTTAACTTTTGGGGAATAGTAAAACATATTTCATCATTGCTTAGGAAAATATGATTTTGAAGGAACAAGTAGAACTACTGCTACAAGAAAGAAACATCTTGAAGTAAGTAGTGAGCACGAACGTGATGAGACGAACCAAGAAGTGCTTCTAGAGGTGGACTGGAATAGTCTACTTATATAATATAGTCTATAGTGATGGATTAGAGTACTCTTCCATGCATTTTATAACTATTATCTCAGTTATTACTCTCACATACTTTGCACATATTCCCTAACGCAACAACTAATATAATGATAGAATTGTCATTCAAAAAATTAAATTATTATCCACCTTGTATCTATTATTTTTCTTCAAATTTCTTAGGATGTATCAAATAATAATAACAATATGTTTCTAATGAGAGTAACAAAAAAATTCAACTCAACAAAAAAAAAATTTATTCTGCATGGATTATTATATACCATCTCCCCAATATTATATTCCATTCCTGCCCCATCCCACCTCGGGTTTTATAATTGAAATCCATATCCACTCCATTACATTTCGAGTTTTCCATCATAATATCTGTATCCGCCCCACCCCACCCCACTCCGTTTAAAGTAAGTTGAATTGATTGATCACTGTATTTAATATAATAAAAATATTATATGACAAAAGAAATTATTTTTGACATCAATGTGGATTATATTCATGAAATAAACTTCAATTTGAATACTAAATATCAAAATAGATATATCATATATAGTTTATGACATTCATTACATACAATATTTGAAAATTAATTAAAATATTTTAGAATGTATAATATAAATAATTCAAAATTACATATAAGACCAAATAAATAATTTTTTTTACTTATATGTTGAAAGGAAAAGGGAAAAGTAAAATACTATAGAGTATCAAACATCTTTTATTTTTATGGTGACGGACAATTGATTTTATAAAATTTTGTATTTTGAATTTTCTTTGTAAGATGAATGTCAATAATTGGTTGTAAAGAAAAAAAAGAATGACGATGGTTGACTCTTCTTTTAACTATATTAGAAATTAATTTTCATTTATTTTATAAATCCTAATGATCGAATAAAAGTCTGGTTCGCGGGTTGGGTCGGGTTTTAAATATAAAAACTAAACTCAACCCATGTATTACACGGGTTGGGGCGGATTGGGGTGAATTTGAAAATCATGGAATCCAAAGCCACCCATAAGGCGGCTTGGATCGGGTTACTAATAAAACTCACATCATTGCCATCCCTACCTATTTTCTTATTATCTTGATTGGTAATCCTCTAAATCGATTCATTTTCTAGGTGAGACATTCATTTTAATTTAGTTTAGATATCTCTCACTAAAAGTTTTTGGATTATTTAATGCTTTTGAATTGATTAATTATTTATAAACATTGGATTCATTTGCTTAAATCATTTTTTTTTTTTTGGACTAATGTACTTACAAGGGTGATTTGATTTCTGGGTATTGTTTTTTTTTTTATGAACTATTTAATATTTTTCTTTATGATTTTTAGGAAAAATGCATATGAGACATAGTCTACTATGGATCTATGATTGTTTTTTTTTATGTGTTTGACACCATTATTTTCATCATTTGATTGGATAAACTAGAGACATTAGATTTTTTGCATTTGAAATCATTATTATGAAGATGTTATTGTAACTAAATTATTTTCACATTAATATTAATCGAAACATATATTAGACTTTGTTTATGTGCATTTGCACATGCACAACAACTAGTAGACTTATAAAAGATCACAGAGAGTTAAACTCATGTAATAAATGATCCCCGTTTTAATTATTATTCAAGGAGGCTGATTTTCTCTTACAACGGGAATTAAAAAAAAAACACATTTTTAACCTATCATTAATCTATCATTAATGATATGTCATTCCATCCCTTTTAGGGGTGGTGGTTTTATCTTATGTTTATTGTTTAATTTTTAAAATCTCTTAAACATACCTATCTAACTAAAATTTTGTTTCTTGTTCTAATCAGACATTTATTGTCTCCCCATTGTGGAACTCATAAGCATGTCTTTTTTGAAATAATGTATGAAATAATGTTTTTTTTTTCCTTCTGATTTTCATTTTATTTGAATATAAACTGATTTAAATAATTATTTTGTTAAAGACAATCTCAAATGTAGTTTTTAATATTTTAAAAATCATAAATCTCATCTAATGAAGTATATGTTTTGATGAAAAATGTATATCATTCCATTTTGAATTGATTTAACTAATTTTTAGCAACTGTAAAAAAAAATTAACAAGATATATGAGACCGCATTTTGGGGCTATATATAGAACTTGTGTAACAACACCCTTTATATAATTAGTTAGTGTTTTTTTTCATATAAATTTTATCTATGAATTGGATAATAAGTATAGTGGTAGGAGATTTAGATATACATCATACTTTCTCAACAAATCTTACTACCTATAAAAAGAATAGGTGGAGTAATAAGAGTATATATTACACTTGAACAGTATATACATTGCACTAGCAAAGTAGAACCATTCCTAGGTTGTATGTGGGGTTACAAAAAGGACTGAGTATATTACCGATTTTTTATAAACTCATAAAGGATTCTATTGTTTTACTATGGGTCTATTATTTTTGGGATCCATTGACAAGATGACAATCTCCTAAAGGATTGAGCGATGTTATTCTCATGTATTTTACAATCCTAAATGCACTCACACACACACACACACACACACTATATATCGGCAGTCCCCTCCCTCCACTGATCACTCTAATGAAGTATATACCTCGTTGAAAATTTTCAATTTTCTATAAACTGATACTATTTTATTTATTAGAGTGTATAAATATATATACACTTCACATTTTATAAAAATGCATATTTTATTAATTGAGATACATGATTTAAAAAAAATAAAAACATGGGTGATTTGCTTTTGAGACTGAAAATATAGAATATAACATTTTTCTAAAGAATTTTATCTCTTTACTATGGGCCTCCTAGTTTAGGTTTCTTTTTGATAATTATGATAAATACAATCTTTTATCCATCAATTATCCCCTCTTCATTCATGGTAAAGTGGTAAATTAAATAACAAAAAAAAAAAACACCACACAAAAAATCATATAATCTTCATACACAGTTAAATATTATTTATCACACCCCAAACGGTGGTTTAAAAGCTCATGCGTATAAGCACACACATTTGACATGCCTTCAAAACTGCTCTTCACATATGACGATGATGGGTCTCAATTCAAAGTCACATAACCCATACTTGCTTTAGAAGGCTGGACTTCAGACTTCAATCAACAAAAAACACACAGTACAGAAAACAACATCAAAACTAAACAGATCAAGTGGATCAACTACCTTGCTTCACACATCTGTCATGCCTATTATTATATGTGTAGATGAAAAGCCCAAACTTTCAAACATGTCCTAAAATCACATACAGGATCAGATCATCAGAACCACCTGACATAGTAACTTATGTTTCTAGCATTCCATGTTCTACCCACCAAAAACCATAAAAAAAAGAAAAAGAAAAAAGAGGAGAAACATTTAGGACTGTTTTGGTAATTATAGTCTAGAATAAGAATTCCTAATCCAATTCACATAGATTCCACGAAGGATTTTTTTTTTTTGAAATGTTCAAGAATGATTTCTAGATGTTCCAACAGAATTAAAGATAATGAAAATGAACATCAAATTGACCTTTAATATAATGGACTCCAAACTTCTTTAGATTATGGTAAACCCCCTCTATAATTACAAAAAATAGAGCTTTTAATCCCCTCGGTGCATTGTCATTCATTTAACCCCCTCTAATTATGATTTTATCCTTGTTGAATTGAAAGATAATCTACCCAAACACTTTTTAGAAAGGGTGTGAAAAAATAATTTCTTATCCTTGGTTAGTTTTAATCGTGGTTTGATAATAAAAAAACTGCAGTGGATATAAGAATTTTTAAAAATATTTGAGAGTTTTATATCGATTTTGTAAATACAAAGGGGGAGTAAATAAATTTTTTCCATAAGAAGATATAATGCCAACCCTCAAAATAACAAAATAAAATAAAATAATCAATTTGAAGTGGTAATCAAACTTCATAGGGAAGCCATTGTTGAGTGGCTTTGGGAGAGCTTAAAAAAGCTACAGAATCATGAGTTCCACACATGAACCAACACAACACCTATGTGGGGCTCAATTTTGGAGTAAACTACAGTTGGTGTGAGCCTAGGAATCTCTGTCTTCTAGATTGTGCTTTGCACAGCCTTGCAAATGATTAAATTATATTTTGAAAGATAACCAAAGCATTGCTATGTGTGTGTGTGTGTTTTGTAAAGGAAAAGAAATAAAAGATATAGGTCCCCCCCCCCCCCCCCCCACACACACACACACACACACACACAAAACACATTGCTCTCAATGATAATCAAAAGCTGGAAATTGATACCCAAGTTGGTGTTTGATTCTTGTTAAGGGATTTTTGTAATAGATAATTTCGCCCATTTTAATTTTTTTTTAAAAAAATGTATTAAAACATGAATATTCATAAAAAAATAAAATATGTACTAAAAAAGTTGTATATAGTTAATTATAGAAAAATCATAAAAAAAATATGTTTTTCTAAAGAAACATATACCTCATAATTAACAAAATGAGACTCCATACATAGCTAAAAAATAAAGACCGCGTCTAATACCATCCCTTCATAATACAAACTTTGGGTTACTTAATTTGTAATTTCACCAATCACCACTGAGTTTTTCATAGTTTCAAAATAAAAAAGTAGTATTGGTTTATGATTTTTAAAAATTAATGTAGTAGTGGTTTATTTCTAAATAAAATAATTCATCTTAATTAACCTACTGTATTTTAGGCTTATGATTTGTGACTCAACTCATAATGCAAACTAAAATGGCTATAATTGGATTGAATTCCAATTTCTAAATTCATAAACATTTTTGAGAAGTTATAAACATGCGTGGACTTAGTGCTCTATCATGCACAAAGATATTAAAGATAGATTATGGAAAAGATCCATAACCATATTCCAAAAAATAGTTATTATGCTCGATAAATCAAAATAATGCTTGAATTAAATTTCAATTTTTATAAGTTTGCAATGAATTAATTATTTGTTTACCTATTTATTTAATATCATAAATTAATTAAATGAGTTATTTAATGTGAAAATTATCCCAAACACTTTGACAATTGCCTAGTGAAATATGTATATCTAACTATACAATATGTATAACTCCTTAGAAATATTTCATATTTTCTAAAAATAAATGTATATAATTTATTGGAGTAAATAATCTATATTAAAAATATATATATCACTTAGATGAAATATCATTTTAGAAAAAATAGTTGTATGATGGACTATATGTAATTTTTTTGTTATAAAAAGAAGGATCCATTCAAAAAGATAATAGAAAAAATGACAAAAAAAGTCTCATACAAATTAGAATATCCAAATCAGTCACTTTTTAAAATTATACAAAAAAAAATCCCATTTCACAATTTTAGAAACATAAAAGACTAACTACCCTTATTTAATTAGATCTTTAATTAACATATTCCATACCTCTTAACTTTGTTAAAATATTTCACCGTCTTAATTTTGTTAATGTATTTCACACATTCTCATATAGAATTTTTTTTACTCTAAATTCTTTATGATTATGTGGATTTTGTGAGATATATATCCACGTAATTTGAGTTTTTTATGATGAACTCCATTAAATGTTGATGATTCTTTTAAAAAATGGATATATATTAATAACGCTATTAAGATATGTGAATAGCCAAACAAAAAAAATAGTGAATAAGGATTTAGAATACTAAAATTTAACATGTTGCAATAGAGCACAAGACAAATTTTAATTATATATTATGATTCTACACAATGAAAAATGATAAATTTTATATATACATCATGTAAGATTTTATATATAAGAAACACCCAATATAATATATAATAACAAAACCTCAAAGGGGATTGATTTAGGTGATATTGAGAAAGATGATTGTTTTGTAGAAAAAATATGTTTTTGATATGGAATAACGGTTAGAGGGATGTTAATGATCTAATTACATAAGGATAAAATAATATTTTGTATTTTTAAAATTTTAAAATGAGGTTTTTTTATATATAAATTAAAAAAATGATTGATTGATTTGCATATTTGTAACTTTTATGAGATTATTTTAATCATCTTTTCAGAATAATATAAGGTTTAAATAATATTTATATTCTTAAAAATTAGACCAACTAACTGTGTTCGGATACAATAGAACAAATTTGTGGCCCACAACGTGTCAGCAACTTCCCCAAATTTGGGTGAAACTCTATTAATTGACACCAATCACCGAAATGACGATTATACCCCTCTAAGCAATTAAGGTCCGGATGACATTTTGGTCATTTTATGAGTTTTCCATGTACAGAGGCTGCGTGGAATTGCTTTTACAACAATACCCTCCTCACCATTTACATGGAAAGGGTAATGTCGTCATTTCAACACAAAATCTTCGGAAACCTCGCTCTTAAAAAACTCCGGATACAGGCATGGACGTCCCATTTTACCAAACCACCCCCACTCGCATCCCCTCTAATTCACTACAAAGCCCCGTAATTAGTTATCAATTACAGGGGTAATAAAGTAATAACAAACCCCAAAACATACGCCTCGAAAAAATCCCTCGGGGCCCACTAGTGCCAGCTGTCGAGTCCAGCCTGGTCATCGGGCAGCTGCCCGTCCTGCCCGTAATTCGCCCCCTATAAATAACCCCCTCTGTCCCTCCGAACAAACCCATCTCACTTTCTTCGCTTTTTTTCTTTCAAAAAAACACTCTCAATCCCTCCGAACCGAAACCCTAAACCTAACAAATGGAGAGGTCCCTCGCAATGGCTCTCATGGCGGCCCTCGTCGCCTTCGCCGCCCTCATCGGTTCCGCCTCCGCCGCCGATGCCCCTGCCCCGAGCCCCACCTCGGCCGGTGTCGCCGTCTCCCCTCTCGCCGCCGTCGCCGCCCTCGTCTCCGCCGTCGTCTACCTCTTCTCCAGAAACTGATCGGTGCCTCTCTGGATCGGTTTTATACGGTTAGGATTTATTTTTCGTTGCTGCATTGTTCAGATCTATGTTTGCTGCGCCGATGATGAGATCTGGATGGTTAGGGTTTGGTTTACAGTTTGAATAAAGGATTTGTTTTGTCTGAGATTTGGATTTCTCTTATGGTTTATGTAATGTGACTCTTACATGGATTTCTATATAGAAATACTTTGATTAGCTTAGATGTTTTGAGCTTTTTTTTTTCATGGTCGTTGGATGTTGATTCGATGGTTCTGATCGAATTTGTGGTGTTTTATGTTTTATTTATTTTGTTTTTAAAATTTTGAACGATGTGACCGGTTATAACCGGTTCAGTCGGTTATGTGGTTGATATATGGCCGTCGGATTTTAGATCAACGGATGTGATATCGTCTCTTTATTTCGCTCGATAATGATTTTTTATAAAACAATAATATTAATACATTCTCTCCGAATGTTAATTTTATAGTTAATGATTAATTAATTATTGATTAAAATTTGAACCAAGCTTATCCATTAAAGCTTGATGTATTTCGATATAACGTGATCCTGACCGTCCGTTCAACCAAGTTGGACTCGTTTTATTAAAAAAATCATATAATATGTAGCTAAAAATAAAAATGACACTAACAATTTGAAGAATAATGGGAGAAGGAATTTGTTGAATAATTTATTGAATAAAATTTTATATTAATATTTGATAAAATTTTGGTATAGTATTACTATTTTATATATATATATATATTCGTAATCACCAGATTCTCTCATTAAATGGATTCCCGTAAAGAACACCTTAGGCCGAGCATATATTCGTGTACTGTAAAAAGTATGGATATAATCAAATTATTTCTTAAATATATTCTCATCATCAGTATCAAAAATTAAAAAAAAAATACATACAAAAGTTTTCATGTGTGAATTTGGGGAGACAAATCATTCAAATTAAAATAAATGGATATATAGATTTAAAAAGTACTAAACACACTGTCATTTGTTACTGTCCAAACTTAAGATCTCCCATTAGGTAAGGGTTAGATCCACCCCATTCAATATGAAACCCACCCTAACTTTTTATCTTTTCCGGGGGTGGGTTTCATAAAAAATAAAAAACAGAGGGGGGAGAGAGATAAAGGGGGAGGGTGGTGGTGGTGGGAGTAGTCGCTATTTTTTTTATTATTAAGTTATCTTATTCTGGGGGTGGGGTTTCATTTTATTATTAAGTTACCATTTTTTTATTAAATGAAACCCCACCCCCCCTTTTTTTTTATCTTATTCTGGGGGTGGGGTTTCATTTTTTTTATTAAGTTATAAGAAATTTGTATAAAAAAAAAGAATTCAAAATGAGTTGGATTGTGAAGTAAAAGTTATTAGGGGATGGTTTGCAACCATGGGTCTTAACTCTTAATTCACCTTAATATCAAATATCTCATTAAATCCGTTTTAAATCCAATCCATGTTTGTGTGTTTTCTTTGTTAAATTTTGTCATTTTAATTTTTTTTTTTTCAAATGGATTGTCGCTTCCATTTAAAACACTTTTACATACATTTCAAAAACATATCGCTCATTCATTTTTTATTTATCACTTATTCTCAATTTGTTCAAAGTGAACTAATTAACAAAGGTCATGTTTACATTTCCTAATTAATTAATATAACAAAAAGATAATCAAACAAAAAATCATTTATTCTACACAAATAGTTATATATCATGGTATGGCTATCATAAATGAATAATTCTACTTCTCACTTTAATGGGGGATTTATGTCTAGGCCAGACGAAGACGAATTTACTCTTCTACATAAAATAGGAGTAAAAAATCATACATGCAAGTGTTGTACTTCAATGCATAAATATGAAGTATATACTCTGATATAATAGAACAATCGAAATAATCTATGGTGCTGATAGTCTAGTGGTGTACGAGACATTTCCCTTTTGAAAGTGAACTCTATTGCGAGGAAAAATGATACATTTTAATCCAAAAGGCTCACACTAACCGGTTAATGAATTTTGGATCCAATTCTGGATTCTCCTTGGGAGGTATCCGAAAAGAGTTGGAATGGAATAATATCAATTCATACAAAAAAAAATAAAATGACTTTTTATTTATTCAAACGTTGTACCTATGGGATAGGTATAAAGGAACATGAAAAAAAATATTGATGTCACATAGTACTTTTTTTTAATTGAAAAATCAACCAGATTTATTTTGTACCCTTCGATCAATGAGAAAATGGGGTAGATTCGATGGGATCAAACTTATGGTATGAGACTTAAGAAAGCACCAAAGAGAGTCAAAAGAAAAGATAGAGTCAAAATAAATAAGAACCCCACTGCCGAGGAAAAATGATACACCTTACACTAAAAATCACCCAAAATATCATGTACAATTTGTTTAAGATTATATACACTTTGATGAATTTATTATGTATTTTAAAAGATGTATATGACCTGGAGGCTATTTTTAAGATTAGATGTATCAAAGCTCTATTGCAATTCTTAGACTGTATTTAGGAGAGCGTCCGGAGCCATCACGTCGGAGAAAGCGGGTGGCGTTTTGAAAAGCATTGTTTTAATGTGTAGGGGAAGTCTCCAAAAAATACAAATAAAAAACACATATATTGGAGTGAAACGCAAAATTCACGATGGACTAATTTAATTGGCCTATATTTTCACAATGAAAATGTTAAGACTTAATCTTTTTTAAGTCCAGCATGCATACCATATATGTTTTTATTGTTTAAAAAATAGTAAATATCATCTAACGAGATATATGTTTTGATGAAAAGTGTATATCGCTCCATTTCGTATGAAATGAACTTATTTTTTTGTAAAACGAAAAAAAAAATTAACAAGGTATATTCCTCGTTTAACAATTGCATTTGGATTGTAAAAATAACTGACTATAACAGCGCCCTTCTCACAGTCCGACCCGTGATTACCCAAGAATTTATCGTGCTAGGAAGTGATCTCTGGCCTTGTGTATGAGAGAATTTGTAGCCCGTTAAGGTCATTGTACTTGTACTAGGAGTGCAACTTTGGTTGGTTAAACTAAATCTGAACCGATCCAAATTGATTTTTTTCGGGTTTGGTTCTATAATTTTTTGGTTTTGTTTGGGTATGAAATGAAAAATTAATAAACCAATCTACTTTGATTTGGGTTTGGTTTTACTTCTAAAAAAACTAAACTAACCAAACTGAACCGAACTAAATTTAAATACATTATTATTCATAATCAATATTCATTTACATCATTCTTTTTATATTAAAAACTATATTGTTGTTATACTATTAATGCACTAATTTATACTATCAATTATGACATTTTAGATATTTATATAAAGTTGTAAACCAATAAAAAAAACTCTAACCAACCCAAATTGAATGGAAGAAAAAAAATTTTGAGTATATAAATGTTTATCTTTAACAGTTTGGTTCAATTCGGTTTAGTTTAGGTTATACAATAACAGTTTGGTTCGTTTTTGGATTTTCGGTTCAATACGGTTTGGTTTTCAGGTTGGATGTTATTGTAATTTGATTCTATTTAGGTTTGTTAAAAACTAAACCAAATTGATCAAATTGCACCCTAATCCTGTACCATACATATCTATACTATACTATAAAGCGCGATAGAGAATGAGACAAAATTCACCCAATTTTTATCCTTTGCTGAGCTTCCTACAGATTGGCCCTATGTTATAGATGTTTCAAAAAACGACCCCTATATGTGTTATAAATAGATCCTTAATATTTATAACCAGGTCCCTAGTAAAAAATCGGCCAATTTGGCTGTTTGCAGATCCGCCCTCAGATTCTACCAGTTTCACAACAAGACCCCAACTGTGTTACAAACAGGTCCCTAATTTAGATTTTCAGATTTATAACCAGATCTCTGATTTCAAAACATTTGTGCATTTACACTCGTGAAAGACCAAAAATGCTAATAATCTCTTAATTATATTTTTGGTAAAAGTAACAAACTCATAATTAAACCTATTAATATTTTAGAAAAACATAAGAGAAACTTCAGATACACCTGAGATAAGTGGGTCATGAGGCGGTATGAAATCTACTCTCATATGTTTTTAATGTCATACACTCATATTAAAAGAGGTATGTATGTACATTGATAAAAAAAAATTGTGATTTTTTTTTTTTTACGTAAGATGATATATATATATATATATTAAATTTATTTTATAAACGTATGATTAACAAATTATAATATATACAATGAAAGAGCTAGGTATATTATCTTTTTTTGAAAATAGATAGATGTTTGCTACCTGATTTCATTTCTGAATTCGAATTATAAACTCCAAAAGAAAGGAGGATAAATAAAAAAACTGGAAACAAATTTATAAACCTCATCGAGCCTAGGTTAGTCGCCTAGCTCCCGGTTAGAAGAGACATCTAATCAGTGGGAGTCCATCACGTTCGCCTCTTATCCCGAGATAGGTATATTATCTTAAAACAACATAATATAACAGTTAAAGATAATGATACTTTTCAGTACTACTTTCACTCCTATATATTTTTAAAATACAAAATTAATATTTCAGAAAAACATAAGAAAAACTTCATATATACATGAGGTGAGTGGGTCATTGCGTCCGAGGTAGTATGAAATTGTTAATTGTAATATGGA
Organism: Acorus gramineus; assembly: GCA_030737835.1. Taxonomy (NCBI): domain Eukaryota; kingdom Viridiplantae; phylum Streptophyta; class Magnoliopsida; order Acorales; family Acoraceae; genus Acorus; species Acorus gramineus. The sequence continues at coordinate 9,240,181 of CM060854.1, read as the reverse complement.
TAATAAACTAAGATATATATGGTTAACAGTACCTTTTTCAGTTATTATTCTTGTTAAAATAAAGAAAAGAGAATTTTTGTTATTGTATTAGAGGAGCCTAATGCTCTATTTATAGATACATAGAGGAAACCCTAAAATACCAGAAAAGGAATATAGGAAAACTAGGAAACTAATAATATAATAATAATGATAATAAAGACATAATATTATTCTAATAATGACTCTTTAACACCCCCTCCCAAACTCTGAAAGGTAGAACCCTTAGTGTAATAGCCCGGATCCTCTTATGCCGAATTATGCTAATATTTACGTGTTTGGATTGCAAAATAGGATAAGTTTATGTTATTAAGCTTTTTGTCCTTATTATTATTGAAGCCTTGCATTTGGTTACATTTTCAGAAAGCACCTTCGAGGCATAATTGGATTTTGCGCTAAACATATGAAGTCTTCATTTTTGAGTTATCTCTCATATAAAATTAGTTTGGTGTCATTTGGAGCTGTATTAGAAAAGTTATGGCTGTTTTACCATTTCTACCCTTAGAAGAAGAAATTGCGAGGTCTTCTGTTTGTCGTTATTTTTAATATAGTTGGAGGCTTCTTTTGATCTTGGTCTAGACATAGAAGTTATAGATATTTTCGTTACCTTTCCAACAGAAGTTGAATCATTTGAAGTGGACTCTCCTACAACAAGATATAGCGGTTTGAGTCGAGGCTGCGCAGGTTATTAAGGAAGGGTACTTTGGTAATTTTAGCGGATTTATAAATTTCATTTGATTGATAGGTGAGTCGGTGGTGATGGTGGTTATATATGTGAGAGAGGGAAAGTCGTCCGAGGCTTATTTGAGGGAAAATAAAAAAGGGGAAAAATTAGGAAAAATTAGGAAAAGCTTCGTGGAATATTTTTCGTGCCATACTGGGTAAGGATTCTTGTTCTTTTCATCGTTATTCTTCATCTAGGGTTGTTCTATTTTAGTTCTAAATTAAAAATTGTGATTTGGGACTGAAATATGAATTTGTTTTTGGGGCTGGGTAAATAAGAATTGGAGAGTTATTTTTATTGCGTTAACTTAGGGTTTGTATTTAGGACATCGGATTTGATTTGGGGGAAACTGAGAATTTCTTGATTATTGAGATTATATGTTAGTATCTGATTGAGATTATATTTTTATCAGTGGATTTCCTCTCTGCCTGTTTTAAGAGTTGGAATAGGGTGAGTCCAGTTGAGGTGGTGAATTGCGAGGTAAGTAACCCGATCGATATTTGTTTGTCCTACATTCCATTCCACGTGGTATTGTTATAAGTGACCCAATATTTGTGTTTGTTATTTCCAATTCCGCGCTTCATTGTTGTTTCTTATCATCTCTGATATTGTTGAGACCCGATCGGTTACTATACTATATTGTTGAGACCCAGAATTATTCATGTCACCTTTATTAATTAGAATTGTTTCTCATTGAGGCTTGCTTCATATTTATCCACTATAATTCAATTATCATTCGAGAGTGTGGTTTATATTATCCCAGTTCAGATTAGTCCTTGAAGTGTCATTATTGAGGTTTGCTTCGTGATTCATCATCATTATCTAATCGTTGTCATTTATCATTGTTCTAGACAGTTTTCGAGAGTTACTAAATCTATAGTTGATTTGTGAGCCTTTCTTTGATCATGATGTATCCATCCCAGTGTCTTGCCATTGATCTATGATCTGCATGGTCGTGTTGTCCGACCATGAAGCCTTGTACTGTGTGTGTTTCATTGCTTGTATATTACCTCTTGAATTTGTATTCTTGGAGTTGGATGACCATAGACCTTACAGTGAGGGTTGAGGATTACCTCCCCAGCGCGCATGAGTACGTACGGTCCAGCGAGGGGGACTTGAGAATACCCTGCCGTGCCTGGACGTTCCGAGGGCCAGGTAGCGATTCCGCGGTGGACGTTCCGAGGGCCACACGCGAGAGGTATAGATGTGGACATCCCGGACATAGGGGCCGAGATGGGGTCATGTAGATGGTCTATCCGGCGCTTCATTCAGGAGCCAGAGTTGTGATTCCCTTATCATTCTTGTAGAATTGTGACATCTCGAGTGCCATCAATGAGTTAATTGATCTTCTTTGCTTGATGGGTGATTTCAGAGTATGTGCCTTCAGTCCAGTGGTGTTGCTTCTTGATGATATCTATTGGTCCTATCACTTGTGATGTGTTCGTTTGAGCTATTCATTCCTATTTTTATATATCAGCGATGTTATTGTTTTTCCACTGATGATCATAGAGTGCTTTCATGTGTTATTATTCTTTGACCTGATGTTGGCGAAGCTTGACTTTGATGTCATCCTTGTTTTCCTTATGCGTGGAATGTCTGGGTTGCTTACTGAGCATCTTTCGCTCATTCTATTCTATTTTCCTATTTTTGCAGAGTAGAGGCGGGGGTTCTTGGGCGTTGACTTTGTCTTCTTTTGGGGGTCACGTCCAGTTGGTGATAGGTACATGTATATAGATATGGATATTGTTGATGTTTTGGATCTGTATATGATTATTTTTGGTAGAGGCTGGTCTAGTGAACCATGCCTATGTTAAATGCTCTATATATATGGATGACTGTATATGAGGTGTGTTAGATGCTCTGTTGACTGCTTAAACTTTCCTGGGTGAGTTTATATAGGTGATTATATATTTCTTGATGATTATATGTTATCCCAGGGTTGTTACCAGATGAGTTTATATAGGGTGGTTATTTCGATGTTTTTTTTATATAAAAGAATGGTGAGTTTTGAGGCACGTGGCGTGCACGTGTCGAGGGTTTGGGACACGGGCCGTCACACTTGGAGTTTGGACAAAAATGAGAAGGTGGCGAAGGCTGGCGACAGCACGTGCAGGAGCAGCAGGGGCACGTGCAGGCGCGGCAGGGGTGCAACAAAGGCACGGTAGGGGCTCTGCAGAGGCGCGGCATGGGTGCTGCACGGTGCGGGAGGGGCAGGAACGTGAACGGCGCACATAAAGGAAGACGCGTGTGGTGGCCGCAATGCTGCGAAAAGAGAAAGAGCGCACATAGAAGAAGACATGCGTAGAGGGAGCAAGAGAAGTAGCGAGATTGCACGAAGAGCGCGAGAGCGGTCGATGCCGCAAGGAGATGCGCGGAGGTGTGCAAATCTGCGAGGAGGATCGTAGAGATCTCGGATGAAGAAAAGAATCACACAGATGCATAGAGAACGAAAAATCGAGCGAAACGGACCCCTGGAACACCTTAATCGGACCTTTAGATGGGAAATAAAATCCAATTTAGTGTTCTGAAATCCCGAGGTGGCCGCCAGAGCCATAGGAGGGCGGCCAGATGCATTGGAGGTCTGTGGAGAGCGGCTGAGTGCAGCGGAGAGCGCCGGAGGGTTGCCGGAGATGGTCGAGAGTAGCCAAAGGATCACTGAGGGCGGCAAAGGGCCACCGGAGAGAGGCCGGAGGCGGCCGAGGGCTGTCGGAGGTGGCAGAGGGCAGCTGGTGGTGGCGACAGGCAGCCGGAGAATTGCCGAAGGGCGGCCGGAAGATTGCCGGAGGTGGCGGAGGGCCGCCGAAAGATTGCCGGAGGATCGCCAGAAGGCGGCGACCGGAGTCGGTGGCCAGCGGCACCGGAGGGCGGCGGACATTGGTGCCGGCAGAGGAGAGCGGCAGCCGCTGGTGGTGCACGCTGGCGGCTGGTGGTGCACGCTGGCGGCTGGTGGCGTGTGCTGGGTGGCTCCGGGACGCATATGGGGCGCGCTGGGTCGCGCTGGGGAGGCGTCCCGGACAGGATCCCGGGAGATCCGGGGCAAGATCCCAGGAGATCCGGGGCACTATCCCGGGAGCGCTGGCAGGCGCTTGCAGGGCCTGGCACTTGCTGGCAGGCGCTTGCACGCACTGGCAGAACAGATCCCGGTAGATCCGGGAGCGCTGGCTTGCGCTGGCAGGGCAGATCCCGGGAGATCCGGGAGCGCTGGCACGCGCAGATCCCGGGATATCCGGGAGCGCTGGCACGCGCTGGCAGGGCAGATCCCGGGATATCCGGGCTGGCACGCGCTGGCAGGGCAGATCCCGAGAGATCCGGGAGCGCTGGCAGGGCAGATCCCGGGATATCCGGGAGCGCTGGCACGCGCTGGCAGGGCAGATCCCGAGAGATCCGGGAGCGCTGGGACGCCCTGGCAGGGCTGGCAGGGCGCGACGGCAGGGCTGGACGGCAGGGCTAGCAGGGCACGTCGGCAGGGCACGTCAGGGCTGGCAGGGCACGTTGGCAGGGCTGGCAGGGCGCGACGGCAGGGCGAGCAGGGCGCGTTGGCAGGGCACGGCAGGGCGAGCAGGGCGCCTCGGCAGGGCACGACGGCAGGGCTGGCAGGGCACGACGGCAGGGCACGGCAGGGCTGGCAGGGCGCGACGGCAGGGCGAGCAGGGCGCGTCGGCAGGGCACGGCTGGCAGGGCACGGCAGGGCGCGACAACAGGGCTGGCAGGTCCGTCGGCAGGGCACGACAGGGCGCGACAACAGGGCTGGCAGGTCCGTCGGCAGGGCACGACGGCAGGGCACAGCAGGGCATGGCAGGGCGCAACGGCAGGGCTGGCAGGTCCGTCGGCAGGGCACGACGGCAGGGCACAGCAGGGCACGTCCGCAGGGCACAGCAGGGTGCGACCGCAGGGCTGGCAGGTCCGTCGGCAGGGCACGACGGCAGGGCTGGCAGGTCCGTCGGCAGGGCACGGCGACAGGGCACGTCCGCAGGGCATGGCAGGGTGCGACCGCAGGGCTGGCAGGTCCGTCGGCAGGGCACGACGGCAGGGCACAGCAAGGCACATCGGCAGGGCACGATGGTAAGGTGGAGCTTTTAGATCTCGCGAGCAAAATTCCTCCCCCGCTCCGATTGAAGACTCTTCAATCGAAGCGGGGAAGAGAAAGAGAAGCTTTTGTGGATCTAGGATTTTTGAGGTGGAGGCTCTGATACCATGTTAGAATAAAGAAAAGGGAATTCTTGTTATTGTATTAGAGGAGCCAAAGGCTCTATTTATAGATACATAGAGGAAACCCTAAAATACCAGAAAAGGAATATAGGAAAACTAGGAAACTAATAATATAATAATAATGATAATAAAGACATAATATTATTCTAATAATGACTCTTTAACAATTCCAATACCATGTATTTTTTAACGTCATACACTCATATAACAAGGTATGTATCTCATTAGAAATGTTTTAATTTTTTTTTTTTTTTTTACGTAAGATGATATAATAAATTTATGATTTATAAACCACCAATGAAAAAAATATCTAATAAGTAAGGATTGTTTATATATATATAATAATATGGATTCTTATTTATCTTGCACTTGTATAATTCTATTACGCGTGTGTGCACGTACATCTCTGTAACCCGACTCAAACCTTATTTGTGCTCGGGCTCAAACTGAACCCGCTAGTTGAGGTCACGTTTGGGTTCAGGTTGAACATTGTGCATCATAGGTTGGGTTTGGTCAGACCTTCAGTCCTTTTAAATGTTAAACCCGAGCTCAATCTGAACCGGACAACCCAAACCTGCGGATTGAGATCGGGTTTGGGTTAAATATTATGCCTAGCGGATTGGGGTTGGACAAACTTTCAGCCCAACTCAACTCACCAGAGTTTGCACCCTTAGATAGGCCTGCTAACTTGCCTAAGGGCATGAAGCTCATGCCCAGCCCATGTTCAGGATACTTAATCCATATACACTTTATGGATCGTTTTCGATCTACAGTCCATTATATATATATATATATATATATATATATATATATATATATATTTCAAAATTTTAATGGGCGGTTTGGGTAAAAGAATAAGGGAAGAATAGGAGGGAATATGAGGATTAAGCTAAAAAAGTTTGTTTGGAATGAATAAATGGGTATAACTATGTCAGAATAGGTGATAATAAACTGGTTTTGTATTCCAAGTCCTCTATGGAATTGTATTATTCGATGTAATCTATTCCACTGGTCACACGTCAAATCAATTATCATCACTTTTTTTATAAATAATAAGATCCACATGTCAAATCAGTTTTTCACTTTTTATAAATTATTATTCACGTCTTATTCATATTTTATCCACAACTTACCGACAACAAAAAATTTATTATTACATTTTTCAACGAGAATAATTAAAAACATAACAAAAAAAAATCACTTATTTCATTAGTATAGTTATTTGTTCTCAGAATAGTCATAAACCACATAATAGCTTATGTATAAACCCAAATTAAAGGAACAAGTGAGTGTAATAATGGATAAAATGGTAAGGGAAAACAGCTGCCACAAGTTCATAAGGAATAAAGCAAAAATTGTGTAAATTATGACATACCAACAAATTTCATTAAAGATGAATATATATGATAAGCAAGATGATAAAAAAATAATAAAATAAATTACTATTACCAAAACCTATTTACCTCAGCATAAAATAAACCTTGTTTAATTCACTATTGAAGATTCATCACCGAAGACAAAATAAATTATAAAAAATATTCCACTAAAAAGAAAAAAAAATTGTTAGAGAATAAAATAAAAGAAAAAACTTCACTCGTAAAAAGAGGATGTGATAATATAAAAGGTTCCACTAAAAAAATAATGTGACATTGGATCTCAAAGCATTTGAAATCTGTGGAAGTTAAATAATGTGACATTGGATCTTAAAGCATTTGAAATCCGTAGAAGTTAAATGATATAATATTGGATCTTAAAGCATTTGAAATCCGTAGAAGATAAAAGCTATAAGAAGGAGAAGATATTGCATGGAAGAGGATCATCTAAGAAAATATTCATGGCAAAAACCATCAGATATAAATTTGTTGTAATATTTAAAATAGTTTAGATAGGTAGCTTACTTTTATTAGTCACCTTATCACTTTTTTTTTAACAACAACAACAACAACAACTAATACATAAAAAGAGATAATTTTAGAGTATTAAAAAATAAATCATTTTTTTTAAATATCAAAATAATTAGATCTTCTAAAAACTAAAATATCAGGGTGTATGACCCCCACAGCATGAGAACTGGGCGACAGTAGATAGACTTGGGTCAGGATCTAAATGAGACCAGTGGGCAAACTCTACAAACACATAGCCTATTGGCTGTCTATCACTTTTTTTTTTTTTCTTTCTGTTGATGACAAATGTGTTCCCTACAAAATAGAGTATATGATCTGTTTTTATCAAAATAAATAAATAAATAAAGTATTTGATCTATGAATTGACATAAATTCCTCCCCCACATAGTCTTTTCATGAAATTCTTGGTACTGTTAACAATAAATTTCTGTTACTTTGCCCTACCATAGAAGTGTGTTGCCGAGAAGACCCCATAGCAAACATTGTGTGATTGGTGGGGGTTTAGTCCTAAAGGCCACACTGAACAAAAACATTTATACCCAACATTGAAACCCAAAATTGAAATTGATGGAATTACTAAACCCATCAAAAATTATTTAGGTGGGAATTGAGGTGATTTTGGGTGAATTTTATGAAATCCAATATTTATTTTTCTTTTTTATATGTTGTGAAGTATATATGCAACAGCTACTACTGTTTTCATAGGGTTCAAATCACATTTCTAAACATCTACCTTTTTAAACTTCATTTTAAACACTTTTTATGGTAAAAGTAGGCCCGTCAAAGATAACCTAGATTGGATTATCGTAATTTTTCTGACCGGATTCTATAGATTCGAGACCGACCATTTTTTATATAATCTTATACTTGCGAGAATTTGATTGTTTAATATGTAGTAAACTTAGTAATGCAATGTGCTTGTATCACTTTGGTTTGAACAATTAATTTTTGAATTTGTATAATTTGATTGGTTTGTTGTATGATTTATTTTGGGTGTTGTTATAACTTGTAAGGCTTTAAAAAGTATATTTGATTTTTATGTGTTTGTGTTAATTTATTTTAAATGGTCTGATATAAGTCTGTCAATTAGTCTAGGTATATACATGTTATTTCCATTTATATCGCGTAAAATATCCATCTCAAAAGACTCGAGACCAGGTATGGACTTGACTCGAAGGACCCGACAGCGACCCGTTGACAGGCCTGGGTAAAACGCTTTTCTTTCACACTGTTCAAGGAGAAGCATCATTAGATTCCTGGAAATAAAATTATTAGGAATCATAAAAAGGGACCAACAAATGGATTTTAGGAAGCACCTAAACATAAGTTAGAAAAATGTTTTTTTTTTCCCTTATTAAACAAGTTTTACAAAATCAGATTAATGTTACACGCAATCTTTTTTTCAACCTTGTTTTCAATCGACATCCATTTTGATTTTTTGAAAATAATATACATCATCTAGCAAGATAAATAACGTTAGTATTATCTTCCTTTCAGGTATTTTGGACCTCGGCCTTTAGAGTCCCTAGAAGATCTAAAAAGGATGTTGAAAAACTCCTCAGAGATTTCTTATGGCATGGCACCTCGTCTGACTGCAAGGTACATCATGTAAATTGGGATATTGTATGCAAACCATTTGAAGAGGGAGGTCTAGGCATCCAGAGCATTTGAGATGGGACCGGATCCAGTCAGGATTAGATCCAGTCAGTTCGATCAGTACCGAATTGGACGACGTGAAAATCAAACTGCATCACTTATAAATCAAACTGCACAACCAATTGTTGGGTGTATATTTCACTCTCCTATTGGATACTGATGATACTTTAGAATTTATATTTTCTTCAATAGTTGATTAGATCCAATAAGAGAATGAAATATACACCCAACAATTAATTGTGTAGTTCGATTTATAAGTGGTGCAGTTCAATTTTCACGTCGTCCAGTTCGGTACTGACCGAATTGACCGGATCCAGTTTTGACTGAATCCAGTCCCATTTGAGATTGGTTTGTTGGTTCTGTAGGGGTACGGTTCTAGGAGATTGCAAGTCCTAGTATATCAATGTGGGCCAGTTGGATGAGGGATAGATATCTGCGAAAGTCCAACATTTGGCATGTCAAACTGCACTCGGGTTGCTCCTCATCGTGGTCCTGCATTCTTCAGGCTATGAAATGGATTCTCCCAAAGGTTCGCTATCTTATCTTTGAAGGGAAATCCATAAATCTTTGATTCGATCCCTGGATCAATGGCAGAGGATTGGAGGACATTCTAGGTAGAGTTAATATTGATCCCCCCTTCAGAAGCTATTGTGGCAGTCTTCATCAATGAAGGAAAATGGCACAAACCGAGTAGATGTTCTATTGATCTAGTACCAGTTTGGGCAGAAATTCAGCAACTAGAAATCGGCGGTCTTGGTGATGAAATTTTGATCTGGCCTGCTAGTAAAACAGGAGTCCTGGGGCTTTCAGAGGCATGGAAATCTAGAGGTGATCCTCCCCAATGGGCTAAATGGCTATGGCACCGACTCCAAACGCCAACGCACTGCTTCTGTGCATGGCAAGCATTTCTTGATCGACTTCGCACTCTAGTTCGTATCCAACTATGGAGTCCCTCTCAAGTTCTTACTTGTTCACTTTGCTCTGTTGCACCAAAGGATGTGGATCATTTGTTTTTGGGTTGCTCTTACTCTAGATTTGTTTTGGGTAAGCTATTCCATGATCTTTCAATCTCTAGACCAGTTCCTCGCAGGTTTGTACTTGTTTTGTATTGGTTGGCGGCCTCCACAACTGATCCTCTTAAGAAAGAACTCTCCCACATTGTACTCACAACTTCAATCTGGTTCATATGGGTTGAAAGAAATAACAACTATTCTCTAGTAAAAAACAGCACAAACTCTCCCTCCTCAGAACAATTAAGGAAAGCATTCACCTTCGGACACTCTACAAGGTCTGGTGCATTAATTTGGGACTCAAAGGCGGATTTCATTGCTGGATTGCCGGGCAGGTTAGATCTCCCCACCATCAACTTGCTAGAGCTAAAAGCGATTGAACACGGTGTTTTGCTGGCCCGATTTTTTTTTATAAAAATGTTGTGGATTGAAATTGATTCAACCACTGCACAGGCTTGGCTGATTGGTAAAGGTAATATTCCTTGGACCATGGTTCGTTCCCTTCGAAGTACTCATTTTTCTCTAGCTCAGTATGATGCATGGAAGGTGACTCACATACATAGAGAAGGAAATTCACCTGCGGACCTTCTTACATCCTATCAATTAGCGAGGGGAGAAACAATTATTCAGCCATCTCAGATTTGGCATGACCTGGCAGAGGCAATGAAGAAGGACATGCATCCAGAAGGATTCAAGAGAGTGAAGTAATACAATGCAAAGAAATGAACCAGTGATTCCTAGATGAAAACAAGGGATTTTTGTAACTCAAGGGGATTTATTTTTGTAACTAAAGGGGCTTCAAAACTGTTGTTCTTTGTTGCTCTTCTTTAGATTAGAACAGGGGATTTATTTTTGTTAACTCAAGGGGCTTCAAATCTGTCTTTGCTGCTCTCTTAGAGATCATATCCCCTCTTTTTGTTCGACTCTTTGTAAAGAATTGTGAATTTGTATAAATTGCTTCCTTTACAGCAATACAATTAGCAATAAAATAAAATAAAATAAATGTTTATATAAAAATAAAATTAGCAAGATATATCCGTATATGTCTCGTAAATGTGAATACACGTGGTGGTTAAAGAAAGGATTGTGTAACAATGCTCTTTGCCTCGTGGATGAAGGAGGCATTTAAAAAAAAGATTTTTTAGTTTTTAGTCCCTGTAAACATACCTATTAGGGATTGATCCATCACTTCTTCATATTTTGATTTTAGTCCTTAGATTTAAAAGATATGTTCATTTTTAGTCCCTCTCAGGGACTAAAAACAAAATCAAATAATTTAATAATAGGTCCCTCTTAAGGACTAAAAAGGAACATATCATTTAAATCTGAAGACTAAAACCAAAATATGAATAATTAAAGGATCGATCAATAAATCATATGGTTTATAGAGACTTGAAAATAAAAACCCTTTAAAAAAAAATGATTTCGTATAATAAAACTCAATTCTCAAAACATTCATTGTCTTTGTTTATAAAGAAACACACTTTGTTCTATAACATGTTTAACATTTTAATTTAACATGTTTTTTCAAAGCTATTTTAAAAGGCTCTATAAAGAAAAATACACAAAAATTGTCTAAACCCGTTACATATCATTGTCAATAAGCTGCAGTTCAAGAAAAAGAAGTAAATGAAAACAATGCAATTTATCATTTAATTTCTTCCTCGACCCATTAAAGGTTTTATTTTTATTTTTTTAAAAAAAACCACCCATAAAGGTGAAATAGTAACATAAAAACCGGTTCGTTTTATGCAGATAAACTTATATTATGATCCCAAATAAAACTGAAATAGTTTTATCCCTACCTTATAAACCCCACATATAAAACATTAAAAACAAAAACAACAATGAGAATTAAAAAATATAACCAAACAAAAACTATCCATTTTTTTTCTCTAAAAAGTGTCTAAAGTTCAATCACACTTCAAGTGATATAAACAATAACCAGTATAAAAATATATACAATTTGCAAGGACAAACTCAAAATCAAAAGCCTCCCCCACCTTATAATTCATCATGGCCTCCCCGTGCAGCTGCAGAGCCGGCGGGCCGGGCTTCGATGAGGTATCGCGCAGCCATCGAAGCGTGCAACGCAGCCCCATAAGACAGCGCCTCTTCGTTGACCTTGAAATATGGCGAGTGGGCCGGAGGGGTCAGCCCGCGCGTCTCGTTCTTCATCCCCACAAAGTAGTAGTAGGCCGGCAAAACCTCGGTGAAGAAGGCGAAGTCCTCCGCTCCCATCAGTGGCTGTTGGTCTCTGATGTTATGTAGGCCGACAATGTCACCTGCGACGTTTAAGAAGTGTCCGTGGAGGTCTTTGTTGTTCACGGTGACAGGGAAGAGGGGGCGGTCTTTCTCAAAGAAGTCCACCGTCGCGCTGCACCTCTGCACGGCTGCTTGTCCCTTGATCACCTGTTGTTGATCATCCGATATTATCAGTGCGATTGAAAAAAATTTCATATCAATACATACTAATAGGATTCCCCAAGATGGATACATGTCAGATCAGGAATAGCATCAGTGCATAAGAAAAATTTCCTGCGATGTTAATAGGAATTTCTTCAATGCACGCATGGATGAATGATAAAGGTCCATTAAAGAGTTGAAAACCAGTCTCATCAATACTTTTTCATGGACCTATGTCGATCATTCATGGTATGTATTGATAGGAATCCCATCAGTACATAATGATACGAAAATTTTCCTTGTGATTGTCCTGTCCATATGTCATGAGGAATGTGATGTAAGAAAATTTTCATATCAAATAGAATTCCATTAATGTATTCATGGATGAATGACACACATCCATTAAAAAGTTAAACTCCTCTATCGATTAGAAAAGACTAGTGATGGAAATCTCATCACTATTTTTTGATGGACACATGTCGATCATTCATGCTCAATACGTACTAATATGGAAATTTTGTGGTGGTATTGCCATGTTATCATAAATTCACTCAGAATTGAGAGAAGTGAAAATAGTTATTAACATGCCTCTTCTATCCTTTGCTTCAGTTGGAGGAGGCTCTCCTTTGAGAAGGCTCGGAACGTGCCACCTATGGTAACGGAATCTGGAATGACATTGTAGGCACCACCACCTTGGAATTTTGCAACAGTCACTACCTGTAGAGGCAAGGCATCATTTAACATATCAAATGAGAAATCTAATTTATAATTAATATGTATAAATATTTCTCTCTCTCCCTCTCTCTCTCATTTATGCCAATCAGTTCCACAAACAATTGAACTACATTCAGTTCTAGAAATACGGCCACTATCAAACCAAAAGTGAGTTTCATGGTTCATGTAGGATGAGATTATACAAAATGACAAATTAAGCTTGAGAACAAAATGGCTCAGGTAGTGTTTGGAACCCCATTTAATAATAAGCTTTCCACTTATACATCTTTAACTGTTTATAACTAAAAGTTCTGTTTAGCTCTTTCTTCTTTTCTTTTTTACTGTTTAACCTGTGTGGTGTGTAAATTGGAGAATGAAACAATGAAGCATCTGATGGTCCTTTGCCCGTAGCAAGGCAAGTGTGGGAGATGATGGGGTTGGCGACAGAGGCGATGGACTTTGCGATTTTGGAGGGCATGTGGGACAACAACAGAAGCTTCAGAAGAAGGGTGATAGGAGTGCCTAGACATGTGTTTCTTTGTTTTTTCTTCTACTGCCTTGGGCATTCCCTTAGGAATATTAGCGCGGCAAGATGCCTACCACTTTTTCAAAAAAAAAAAAGTTGCGACCATTTGGGGTGTCTGGAAACATGTTTTGGGTAAGTTGACCATGCAAAAGCAGAATCAACCAAAACGTGATTTCAAATACCACCTAGGCAAGGAAAGTTGCTTATGGTAGGGGAAATAGTATTCTAGCTTGAAGACAAAAGATAAAGACTAAGCACAACAAGAAAGCAAGAGATTACACATTCAACTCCAGAGAGGACTTGATTTGCCCAATCCAGTAAAATCCTAAAAGCATTATCTCCACCATTTTTTTGGTTTGTTTCTTAAATTACTAATTCCCAAGTACCAACAAGTAATAAGTAGTCTACTCATAATTTTCATTTTCAAGTTCATACTAAATTACATAAATTTATATAAAAGAAACAAAAGGAAATCACCTGAGAATCCAAGGGATCAGCTTCACGTGAAACGAGGTGTTGCAAGCTGACAATGACATTTGATGCAGACAGAATAGGATCAATCGTGTGCTGAGGAATGGCCGCGTGACCACCCTTTCCACTTATCACTGCTTCAAAAAAGCCACTCCCTGCCATAATCGCACCTGGCCTAGATGCAACCATACCGATGGGTATCCCGCTCGCGATATGAAATCCAAAGATGGCTTCAACCTTCTCAAGAACTCCGGTTTCTATCACTTTCTTTGCACCACCACCTCCCTCTTCGGCCGGTTGAAATAGGAGGACCACTGTACCCTATTGAAATCAGAGGTACTACCATGACAAGCGGTATCCACAAGATTTTCAAATGTATTGAAGACAGATTTCAGATAACAAGCATTCGTAGAACTATTGGGTGTGTGATTTTTCCCTTGTGATCTTAAGGGATTAATCTATATGACATGTCATTACAGCATGAATCGAAAGCTTGTAGGGAAAAAGCTATACTGTAAAAATGAACCATTGATTGTACCAGATGTTGACATCTAGGATGATAAAACTTTACTGTGTGCAAATTGTACTGCCATCAAAGCTTTCATGATGTGACTTACACAACTAGTACACTGACTCCTTACAAGTAGAATCATATTATGGACATAAAGATAGCAAAGCTACTAGGACTGCCAAGAAATGACACACTTAAATAACAAACTCCATTGGATATAATAAAAAATAAGATGAGCATTTTTATCCACAAGCAGTATGCAGGATGTCAGATTCCCAGTCCAGATCAGAGAGATGATCTGAGAACCACAGCCTTGCTATATATCACCATTAGCTATAGATCAGTGAATCCATGTGCCCCAATAAGATAAGAAAAGGTCCTGAAATTTCTAAAATATTGACAGCACAGATCGGAGATTGTCCATCCTGGAATCTGAAACATGGCTATTTTCCTCTGCTACATATAATCTGTATTCTATCCTCACCACTATTATATATAATGAGTATATATTTTTATAACACAATTATGAATTAACAGGTACTTAACATACATACCAGATGGTACACTGAAGTTCATTCAGCACCCAGAGAAACTTGGATTATAACACCGGAATATGGAACGAATGTTCATTTATTCATAAAACATATTGTGGAATAAGCTATTCAACACAGAATGCGGATTCTGTCCTTGATCATAAAGTAATATGATGAAGCCTTGTATCAGAAAGTATATAAACGGCAAGAATGGGGACATTTTACTTGTACAATCTGCCTCAATAAAGCATAATTTATCAACATACTAACATAGTGATCTGGGTTTATGACTGAACACAACTTCTCTTATTTTTTTGCTTTTATTTTCATTTCTCTGGACTTGCCTTTGGGGAATGCACCCCAACTAATGAATGAAAGTATTAATGACTGAACGGCGATCATGTTGACATATATGATCAGTTTGCTATACTCAATGAAGCACATACCAGATTGGAAGACCCACACCAGTTTTTCACTTTCTAAAACAGATTATATCATACATATTTCATTTTTCTTTCTTCCTTTTCCTCATATCCCTTCTTTCGTGTTCCTTAAGGCCTAGTTTGGTAAAGGAATAAGCGTTAATACAAGGGTTGAAGAACAATTTATGTATCCTGCTTGTTATAAAAAAGGGATAAAAATTCAGAGACAATTGTCCTGATTTTGAATTGTCATGTCTAAAGGCTAGAATAATTCCTTTGTCCTGATTTTGACAAATGGGAATAAGTTCAAAATTGATAGTCCTATTTTTATCCACAAAATCTTCTCTTATTGCCAAACTTGGCCTATATCCCTAAACCTGGGAAAAACAGAAATTGGATTAGAGCAGTTGAAGGTAATGCACACATTTTATGAAGAAAATGAAGCGCAAAGAAAATAAGGAAATATGGAAAAACTGATGCTATATCACAAGTCTCAAGATACGAATCATGTGTGCTATATAATGCACATTGATTTCAGATACGGCTGTCGGATGCTGGCCCCTGACACTTTAAACATTGATACTATTCGCCAAGTTATCCCAAACATCTATTATAGGAACAACAGTCTTTCATAAATTAACTCAGGAACATAAGTGCTAAAGATATGTACAGATACATATGTTATGTACGCACATAAATTACATTCTATGTATTGGACTCACATGCAGCACTTCACCTTTGTATATATATGGGCCAAATAGTGAATAAGTGTCACTTTGCCATGATATCAAAGCCAACTGATCTTTGGAGAACTCTGATCATTGTTGGCGTTGATCCATCTTCTTTGTCATCATTGGTGATTCACTCATCATATCAAAGACGAGTTCTCTTTTCAACTTTCTTCTTCCTCCATTCTACCCATCCAATTGTCCACCACCATCTTCTTTCTTCTTACTACATCATCACCGTCAGCAGCGTGGGCCATCACTGCCCAATCCACAGTCACTGCCACCCGATTCACGATTTCCCGACAGTGCTGCCCGATCCGCTGTCACCTCCACCGTTGTTCTTCCATGTTTGAGTTCTGTTATCACATTGGTTTTATTAGTTTATATTTTCACTGTCCATGGGTCTACCTCATACATGCTCACTCTGACATTTCATGCATTTACCGTGAGTTCGCAGATATGGGTCACACACTGTTAACATCACATTATAGTTTTTCGCATCAATTGTTCGTCTCTCTCCTCTCTAACATGAAAGATTATGACATTCCAGCAATTTTGTTCTCATACTTGTAAGCAAAATAGTGTGGCAGAACTAAAATATCATTATATCCTTAGAACTGCTCATGTTCTACTCCTTTTTTGTTTCTTCCCCTTGTATTTTCTGGAGAAAAGCCTTTCTCACTTTTTTCAACATTATCAATGTCACCCCATCTACAGTCCTCTCTAATCTCACTCCCAACTTCTCTTCAAATCATTTTACAATAATCTTATTCGGCTTTGGTTGTACTCTTATATTGCTCTTCCTTCCAATGAGCAAATCAAACTGCCATCATGTTATGTCAAGTGCATTCTTCTTAGTTATAGTGTAGCAGACAAGGGTTTCAGTGTTGTAATCCTATTACTCATCACATGCACATTTCTTATCATGTGACCCTTGAAATGGCGTATCTCACTCCAACACTAAGTCTGAGTAGAGATAACACATCTTAGATTATCTGGTTACATTGTCTACTTCGTGACGTAGCTTTCTAAAGCTAGTAAACAAAGATCCCATTAAAGAAGAAGATGAAATATAAATGATTGTAGATGAATCTACATAATTTCTAAACAGATAAGACACACTAAACAAATCTAGCATTCAATATGCCACCAAATCATTGGGCTTTATGGAGGCAGTTTGAAAATGTCACCAAACAAAAAATATGTAAAAAAACAAAATAGGGAAGACATAAATACAATAAAACATATAGATTTTCTTGGAATAAACAGTTTATTGATCTAAAGACATACATGAAACTCTATGGACAGTTTCTTGAAAACAAAATTCTACAGATAGTTTGTGGAAAATACAAAGTTAATAAGCTAATTCTGCAGAAAATGAGCAAAGCCACACAAATCAAATTGGACATGTTTTTTTTTTTTTTTTTGGGGGGGGGGGGGGGGGGGTGGGGTTGCAGTGGATTGAAATTTTAAGTCACAAAAGGATTCAATAACATATCAATAGAAGCAAATGAATTTCAAAAATATAAATAAATCTGAAGGACATGTAAGGCTAGTGGATCCTATAAGCTATGTCTAGCAAATGCGGGTGCTGCATATGCATGGGGAGGAATGACAATTTATACGAAATTTCACCATGAAACTCAACATGTCGCAAACAACTATATAACAGAGAAGTCATTTCCAATGCAGATCGTCTAGGCGAGGATTAATATGTTTTTTATTATATATATATAATACAAAATAAATGCAATAAAATAGAGAATATATGGGGAAAAAAAACAGATCACTCAAATTAAACCCTGCTTAACCACTGCCTAGCCGCTTAATCCTTGATTAATCCTTATGAGGCGGCCTAGGACCAATTCCACCTAGGCGCCCGCTTCATCCTCGCTTAATTCCGCTTTTCAGAACAATGAAAACCAGTAGTGAATTCTAATATTATTATCAACAGAAACTACTAAAATCTCATAGTTTGATCATGAGTGGCACTGGGACAAATCATAGGGTGAGATATCTCCAATCAATATTTAATTAACTTGGTTCCTGATTCCCATGTTCTACATTTATATTAGTGGCAAGTAAAAAGTGTATACTATAAAGAATCCAGTGCACTTGAAATCGATAGATGCCAAGCCACATTATATTAGATAAAACACTAGTGCATTGGTCCACAGAGCTCTAGATTGCCATGATGCCACCCCACCGTTCTGGTATAAGCATCATGAATTCTTGTTTATTCTGGTTTTTCAGTGACATACCATGTCAGAGAATAGTTGAGCCATAGATTAATGATACTGTATAGTATAATATGAAAAGGCTGCAAACTTCAAGTCTTGGGTAGATTTCAACATGGCACTCCTGACGAAGACACAGAGGTTACACTTGGCATGAAAACCTGTTCTGGACCTCATTAGAAAATGTCACACAAAATCATAATCTCAGCCATTCTTGCGCACATAACATCTTGCACTTCTAACATCTCCCCTTTCTTATAGAAAATCCCGTTACCATGTTATATAAATGGTAAGCTATAGAGAGGTACATTGGGTAAGAAAGGGGAAGCAAGAGAGAAAAAACAAATTCATTCTAATATCTCTGCTTTAGACCACGAAATAAGTAAAATTATGTATGATAAGCAAAACTTATTATAAGAAATTTTCTGAGTTGCTTTCGACAGAGTTGTCTAGTAAAGAGATTAATGACAAGGGAATTATTTTACAAGTCAACAACAACAACCATGGTTAACCTGAGCATCAAGAAACCCAACAAAGCAACTTTTATGACAGAAGTTTACGACATGGTAGTAAGCTAAGCATAGACATCACTCATGCAACTCTGAATGTGTTTTTTATTTTTTATTTTTAAGTAGTGAGCATAGACATCACTCAACATAGACAAAACTCTGGTTGTGTTTGGAATGCCAAGTATACCTAAGGATTGATTATGTGCCTGAGGTAGTCAAATTATAAAGTTAATTGACTAATAACAAAAAGAATACACTAATATAATTATTTCAACTACAAAGAAATTTTTTCTTCTACAAT
Organism: Acorus gramineus; assembly: GCA_030737835.1. Classification (NCBI taxonomy): domain Eukaryota; kingdom Viridiplantae; phylum Streptophyta; class Magnoliopsida; order Acorales; family Acoraceae; genus Acorus; species Acorus gramineus. The sequence continues at coordinate 9,221,284 of CM060854.1, read as the reverse complement.
CAGTGCCAGTGCAAATCATGACAATAGATTTTATTAAGACAGGAAATAAATAAAATCTGTGGCTCAATGGATAATGGTCTACAGAATCAGAGATTCTGGAAGAAGTAACAGTTGTTATTCTTGCTGTTATTCTAATTTTTATGCTTATTGTTCTTCAAAAACAAAAGACAGGAAACGAATTTGGATTCAATATTCTGCATAAACATTATTTGAAGAACTTTTTATCAATAATGGAAACCAATACCAACATTCAAGCAATTGTTTTCCTGCCAGAAACTATTGATTAAAAAGCTTTTGAAAATTTGAGACACAAGCCAAGAGTAATCATAGAGATCAGATGCCAAGATCTCATAGTTACATTTTAAATCGAATATGTTCAAACAATATTAAATGAAGAAGATACCCAATCTGTTGTAGCATTTGACAATGATATTACTATCATGAAAGCTCAAAAAATGAAATTAAATATTTAAAGATTTGGCTTGCAATTTCTATAATAGAATCCCATTGAACTAATCAAATAAATTTATTGAAATAAGACTGGGAAATAAAAATCGAAAAAAAAATGATGATGAGAACAAACCGGCAATTCTTCTTGATGCTCTTTTAGAATTTTTGCGGCACCAAGCAGCATTGCAACATGGGTATCATGACCACATGCATGCATCTTCCCAGGAACTTTACTTTTGTGCTCCCACTCCACACTCTCCTATAAGTTTGCAAATAATGAATTCAAGCCCCATGATTCAACCTAAAGAAAACACGACCAAAAAAAACAATGCATATATAGAAATAACAAAAAATAATACATGAGATTTTCCATTTCCCTTGAATATCTTATGAAATGACCATGCATATAAGCGCCCTTTATTTTTGGGTAGATTCCATAACATAAACTCTGATGATGAGATGAACTTTAAAATATAAATTTTGATATATGTAAGTTTTGAAAGGAATTCCTTACCTTGATTCTCATGATTAAGAAAGAACAAAAAAAAATGCATAGCATCTGTGAAATGTCACTTTTGAGACCTACTAAAACTTCAAAAGAAAAACTCATATCAGATCTCCCATCCCTGGATCTAAACAATGTCGAATGTCACTTCTGAGAATTATCTGATAGAATTAAGTCTACAAGTAAAGTAAAGATTCTCAATTTACGGAAACATATTTCTACTTCATCATAGTTTCTATATCTACCAAGTGGAAGTAGTAGAACAATTTCATGCAATCCTATCAGCTTAACATCAAGAACCTCAAATACCAAACACGCACAAACATAAACATGATATAGAAGTCCATTTTAAGCAACATATTGACTCTAGACTTGAACTTAAGAAGGAATTATTATTTTCACTCTATGAGTCTATGATTCCAATCCACAGTCTTCCACCATTCAAGCTTCAATTTTTCAGCCACGACACAACTTCTCTTCCAATATTTAAAGGTCCATCTAAGTACTAATGAGCCAAATATGGGAAAAACCAACCATAAATCACACACCACAGAGAAAAAAAGACATTAAGAATTCACAAATTATGGAACCATATTTCTATATTCCCTGGCTTCTGTGTCTATCAACAAGTGGCAAGCGCAAAACATTTTTATCCAAACCCATTAGCTAAACATCAAGAACATCAAATGGCACACACACACACACACACACAAAGAAGCCCGTTTTGAGTACCATATTCACTCTAAAGACTTGAAAGCTTAAGAAGGAAATACTATTGTCACTCTATAGTTCCCATAACACTTCCCCTCCACAGAGTCTTCCACCATTCAAGCTCCAAATTTTTAACTATGACAAAACTTCTCTTCCACTATTTAAAGGTCCATTTATGTACGAATCAGCTAAATTAAGGAAATCTAACTATGAATCACACACAACATAAAAACCAAAAAAAAAAAAAACAACAATATCAACACAAGATTCAATTGAACAACCCATGTACATAAACTAACAAATCAAACTCACAAAATAAAAACCCAAACCTGCATAGCCAGAGCATCCATGTCCGCCCGAAGAGCGACGAACGGGGGCTTCCCGGTCCCGACGTACCCGACGACGCCCGTCACGGCGACCGGGTACTCGTAACGGATCCCCAACTCGTCAAGCTCCCTCATCACGAGCTTCGCCGTCTCGAACTCTTCGTAACCCAGTTCAGGATTCTCGTGGATTCTCCTCCTGATCCCCACCATCCACTCGAAGAACTCCGGTTCCTTGGCCCTCTCGAGAGGATACGAAGACATCCAAACAGACCCACTCGAAGAGCTTGAGATTTGGAGGCATAGTTGATGGAGGAGGAGAAGCAGAGACACCCATCCGAAGAGACCCATTGATGATAAAAAAATTGAAGTTTTTCTTTCTTTTGGAGTGAATGGAGAAAGAGAGGGTTTTTATTTGTGGGTGTCGATGGGGGCAGGAGTGACACGTGTACGGTAGATGTGACGGGAGATGGTGGGGTGGGGGATCTGGACCATATGGTGAGGTGTGAGACCTGACTTTTCTTTTTTAGCACATTTTGCATGTGGTGAGATGTGGATGTTTTTATCAATACTATGCATTGAAAAAGGGGATCGGATTAATGTGATGTGATGTTTCAGTATAACATGATATTATCATTTTAAAATATAAAATTTAATTAAACAAATATTAGAATTTAATTAATTTTAATTTTAATTTAAAATCTAATAGAATATTTCAGTCATAATAATTTAATAAGATCAGATAATCACGATTACGTTGGAGCATTAAATGCGACATAACCTGGACCCTAGAAAAAGATTGGACATGATATCTTTGATATTTTATCCTTGATATTTGTTATTCTTAAATAAGAAAAGGAATCAATTTGGCATTTCATTTCATGTTTTTTTTATAATTGAAAAATGAATTATTGGCGTTGAAAGAAAATAAAGAAAAGGAAGAATGGATGTAACTCCCTATAAAGTTATTTAAATCGGTTTTTTTTATTTCCATAAGTTTCTAGGAAGCTATATTGATTTTTCAAAAAGAAGGGTGAGGGTATTCTGATAATTTTTTATATGTATTTAGGGTTAATCATATGCCTTGTTAGTCGGGGTGATGATAAGGACTGAAATAATATTTTTTTAATAACGTAGGACTTATGATAATTTTTTAAATTTTATAGAAATTAAAATTGAATTAACTAACTTTTTATAGCTACATCAATTTTTTTAAAAAAAAAAGAAAAAAAAAAGATGGGATTGATGTGAAAGGGTGAGGGAAGGGGGACCTGGATGTTTTATGAGTGGTTCCATCCGATGGATCTAATAATTATAATGTGAAATTTATTTATTTATTTATTTATTTTTAATATTGAAGGGCTTGATGATTTTATAGCGAAGTTGGAAAGGCTCCTTCTACGGCTCTACTTGTTGTTTTTGGTCATTTAAAAAATTCTTTTAAATAATCGTCAATAAATAATTAGATAAATCAAAGTTAAAATTTAAATCCAAGATTTATTCTTAACATAGATAAATTTTAAACAGTTGCGCTTTCAATACATGAATTCTTATATCTTAATTTTTATTGTATAAGAATGCGACAATCTTGACGCTGAGGAGATGTGGGAGCCAATACACATGCGTCATGTATAAGGCACGAATCGGATAAATAGACATTATTTAACATATCTTCGTTGACATAGATAATTGTTAAATATATTAATTAATGAAAACTTACATAAAAAAGACCCAATGAATCGATTAGGCGTGACAATTCAGGTTACAATGGGACATGACAATGATGGGGAAAACGGATTTGTTGTGTGAGTCTTTTTCGATGGCTCAATGCCAATTTATCTAAAAAAAAAAAAAAAATTAATTAGGAGTTCTTATAATCATTTATGAATTATTTTTAAGTCTTTAAAAATTTTTAAGTTATTTTTAGTTCATGAGATAGTGAAAAATTATCTTTAGGTCTCTAAAACAGGATCTTGTCTATCTAAAATACCAAAAATACCCCCGATCAATTTTTTTAGTACACTGTTAAAAACTCCCCAATGCATTGTCAAGTATTTCTAATACACCGTTAACACTTCTAATTACATTGTTAATCTTTGTAAAATATTAACAGGCAACAATGGGTATTTTTGATATTTCTGACGAACACTCTAACAATATCTGTTTTCAAGGATCGAAAAATAAATTTTTACTCTTTTAGGGTTTAAAAAAAATTTAAAAAATTTTCAGGAACTAAAAATAATTTACAGGTGATCATTGACCCTTAATTAATTTTTTTTTCAAAATAAAAAAAATCATTTTTTTTTAATGGGCATGAAGTTGACGTATATTAAAATCCCACCCCCACTCAAAACCCATTCCGACTAAAAACCAATTCGACGGTTGTGATTGGCTCAAATGGGGCGACTTTCATGAAAGGGGGTGACGATATAGAAAGAATAAAATATCGTTTCGATAACAAAAGACAAGAAAAAAACAAAAGAGCCCATAAATTCATTATACTCCTAATAACAAATCATTAATATCGATAGTACATGTCAGCACGCCAAACGCACATTAAATAAAATCTCACGTCAGCATTAAACACCGCGCAAATCATGTCAAAAATAAAATTTAACAGTTGTATTAAAATAATTGAATTATATAAAAATCACAAACCAATCTATCCGATGTCCATCCATATTATCAAAACTATAACAAATCATCCACGCAATTGTATACAATTATGAACCAAGTTAAATCATAAGAAGCCACCCTCAAATATAATTAATACTTTTATATATTATATATACTCTATACGGTATCTTAATCGTACGTAAATCACATACTGTATTTTTAAACACTGAACAAAACCATGATTTTTTTAAAAAAAATAGAATTTATTTATTTTTTATATATTATAAATATAAATATTTTTATATGAACAAAATAATTATAAAAACTGGGTCGGGTTATATCCCCGCCCAACCAACCTTTTACATCGACCCTTGTAACAAATAGATGAGATGACAAAAAAAATAAAAAATTAAATGGCATTCTTAAATGACATATATATCCTATAAAATATAGATGAGATGAAAAAAAAAAAACATTAACCAACATTCTTGACTTGTATATCCTGTAAAGACTGTAAAACCAGTTTGATGGTATTAATAATTTTAAAAATATCTTATAAATAAGTATGAGAAAAGAACTATAAAAAAACAAAAGATTTTTGCCTTCTTGCTTCTTTTTTAGAAAATATCTTATAAAATAATGCTAGTTGAAAGTGGCATGATTCTACTATTTAAAAAAAAAAAAATTATAAATAAGACAGATTGTTTAATACTTATATAAGCAATTTTTAGTGAATTTAAAATTTTTAGTGAAGTTAAAAAAAATTATAAATAAGACAGTAGAAACAGCTGATCCGAGCCCATTTTTACCCGTCAAAAAGGCACTCAAATACTATCCAACTACCCCCGCAAATGGTCTGATGGCACATTAGTAAATGATTGAAAATCCAGTGTCACTTGGACGGAGGTTCCTTTTTGAACTAAATTCTGTTTGACATTTTTTCATTCCTGTGTTAATTTCTTGATATTATGGTAAAATTAATTTTTTTATGAAATCTACAAAGGTTAGATTTGTGAAATAGAACAATTTTGAATCAAAGTTATTAAACTGATTCTAAATTTAAAAAAGAATAAAAAGTACTATAAAGAAAAAGGTATGTTTGTTTTTTCATGGTCAAATATTATGCGAAGACCTCTCAATGAAGAGAGGGTATCTCCAACAACATGCCAAGAAGTGGTTTGGTAAAAAAAAAGAGAAGAGAGTGGGGGGAGGGGAGGGGGGGTTAAGAAGAGGGTGACATAAAGAAGAAGAGGGCAAAAATGTGGGCTCTTTGGCTTGCTCGTAACAGCAAGGACTTTCACAATACTTGAGTGTACCCCCTAAAATGTTTGAGTATATAGACAGTGTACTTTATCAAATCTTGGGGTCGGGATTGTGTGGGTGCGAAGATAGGTTTTGTTAGGGGCAAACTGATAATTATCGATGGTTAGTCTCTGCTCCTCTATCGGGGTCAACAGAAACCTCTTCTGCTTTATTATCATTTAATTTAAAATTCTGTTTTTATGGACTTCCTAGTTCGGTTGCCTCTCAACTAGTTACATTTCTATTTTCTTGGGCTTTAGCGTTTAATGGAAAAAAACTCTAGTCTATCATTAAATAATAAAAAAAAAATGAAAGGAGAAGAGGGACAGAGAAGAGAAGAAGAGGGAAAAATAACGAATAAAGTATGAATAATATTAGATATAAGTCCCATGGACAATATGCAAATGTTTTGATTTTTCAAAAATGTTAAATCTCATCTAATGATGCATATGCTTTGATAAAATGTATCACTTTATTTTAAATTAAATGGATCATTTTTAACACATGTAAAAAAATTGAGGTATATACCTCATGCACAGCTATGAAGGCATATGGATTGCCTGTTAGAAATTTCTTTAAGGTGGGCCTATATAGATCACATTATTAGGCATTGTTGACTGTCAAATAAAGAATGAGTGATGTTGATTATACCTATTCAGTTGTGATTTAATTTTTTATAAGGTTAAATACATATCTCTTATGCACGTTCAATTACACGTGTATTAAATGAGTACAGATTCAATTTTTATGTGTAGAGACCTATTTTAGGATCCATTTGTAATTCCAGTCCTTATGATAGGTAAAGAAGGAATTTGAGTTGTTTATATAAATGGTTGAGGTCCCCACTCCAAACCCTAATTTCTCTTTCTCATACCCATCCCATTATTGTGTGAGAGAAGGCAAAAGAGAGAGGGACTTGGAGGTGGAAGACTTACCATCATATCCTCAAAGCAATGGCGGCAATTACGCATATTATTGACTTTTCTTCATTGATCTGCATGAGATCTAGGGTTTAGGGGTTTTATTAAAATCCCAACAAGTGGTATCAGAACCTCTTGCAAGGTCACTGAAGAAAGGAATAAAGTTTTATTTTTCCTACATGAAATAAGCAATATAAATTTTTTAAGGATCAAAAGGATTTGCATGTTTTGTGTTAGTCCGGGCGGTTAACGATCAGAAAAAGGGATTAATAATCTGATCCGTGTGCATACAGATGATCCATGCGCTTATGATAATTTGATCCGTGTGTATTTTATAGTTTGATTGGATATCTATTATTATTATTATTAATTTTTAATAGAAATCTGATCTATACATGATTTGATTTGTTCAATTCAATGGGCGACAGATTCACTGTGGACAATGAAAGGACCATAGTTGATAAATCTATTTAATTCGGTCCGTGCATATCTGTGTTGGGGTTTACAAAATGGATCTAATTTTACAAAATGGAAAGAGCATGTTAAAATTGTTCTTGGGTGTATGGATTTGAATTATGGGCTGCGGGTTGATGAACCTGCTAAATTCACTGAAGAAAGCACGTCTGATGAAATTGCTTTATATGAGAAGTGGGAGCACTCTAATCGGATTAGTCTTATGATAATGAAACACTCTATTTCTGACACTATTTGAGGTGCAATGCCCGAGAAAGAAAATGTCAAGAATTTCCTTTCCGAGATTGCAAAACGATTCATTGGATCAGAAAAGGTTCAGACTTGTACGCTTTTTAGCAAACTTGTTTCTATGCGGTATGACAGTAAATGAAATATAGGGGAGTACATAATGGAGATGTCTAATCTTGTTACTAGATTGAGGGCATTAAAGTTAGAATTCTTTGATGAGATTCTTGTGTACCTCATTTTGATATTTCTTCATGTACAATTCGGTTAATTTAAAATAAATTATAATACTCAAAGAACAAAGTGGATTGTTCACGAGCTTATTGCTCAATGTGTGCAAGAAGAGGAAAGGATAAAACAAGAGAAGACAGAAAGTGCTCATCTGGCAACTTTTCCTCGTGGCAATCCAGACACTAAGAAAAGAAAAACAAATAATAAGGGGAATGAAACTGTAAATGTTGGAACTTCACATGCAAAAGGGCAACGAAATCAGGATAAAGTTATCACCTGTTTCTTTTGCAAGAAAGTTGGCCATGTGAAGAAGGATTGTTCCAAATATCAAAAGTGGCTCGCAAAGAAAGGTAAAATTTTTAGTTTTGTTTGTTCTGAATTTAATCTAGCCGAAGTGCCACCCCATTCTTGGTGGATAGATACAGGAGCTACTATTCACATAAGGGTTTCCATGCAGGGCTTTCTAAGGAGCCGGATACCTAGTGATGTCGAAAGGTTTATTTACATGGGAGATGGTAATAAAGCTTGTGTGGAAGCAATTGGAGTTTTTACATTGAAATTAGGGTAATGTTTTTATTTGGATTTGGATGAAACTATTTATGTACCGTCTTTTAGACGGAATTTTATTTCTGTTTCATGTTTAGACAAATGTGGTTACAGTTTTTCATTTAAAAATGAAAAATTTTGTCTATTCCAAAATTCAAATATTATTGGTACTGGCTCTTTAATTGACAATCTATATAGATTGGACTTAGATTCCAACTATTTAAGGTCAAATGAAATTTTAAATGTAAATGGTGATGGTATAAAGCGAATATTAATAAATGAGAGTTCATCTACGTTATGGCAGAAGCGTCTAGGACATATCTCAAAAGAGAGAATCGAAAGGCTTGTGTCTAATGGAGTTCTTGGTCCCCTTGATTTTTCTGATTTTAAGATGTGCATTGATTGCATCAAGGGAAAACAAACAAACATAAGGAAGTATGATGCATCAAGGAGTCTAGATGTCTTAGAAGTAATACATACAAATATTTGTGGTCCATTCCCTACGGCTGCTTGAAATGGTCAAAGGTACTTTATTACTTTTACAGATGACTTTTCTCATTATGGGTACCTATACTTAATTCATGAAAAATCACAGTCCTTGGACGTTTTTAAGGCCTATAAAGCTGAAGTTGAAAATCAACACAATAAGAAAATTAAAGCCGTTAGGTCTGACCGTGGTGGTGAATACTATGGTAGATATGACGGATCAGGCCAATGTCCAGGATCATTTGTGAGATACTTAGAAGAATGTGGCATTGTTCCTTAGTACACCATGCCAGGGACACCACGTCAAAATGGTGTATCTGAGAGACGAAATCGAACCCTAAAAGATATGGTTAGGAGTATGATATGTCATTCTTCACTACCAGAGTCATTGTAGGGAGAAGCCTTAAAGACTGCAGTTTACATTCTTAATAGAGTACCCAGTAAATTGGTAGCTAAAACCCCGTATGAGTTATGGACTGGAAAATTACCTAGTATTAGGCATCTTCATGTCTAGGGTTGTCCTGTTGAAGCTAGGCCTTATAGACCTAATGAAAGAAAATTAGATTCAAGGACAATTAGTTGCTATTTTGTCGGATACTCTGAAAAGTCAAGAGGTTTCAAGTTTTATTGCCCTTCTACAAATAGTTTGATTGAGACGGATAATGCCAAATTTATTGAGGATGTTGAAAGTAGTGGGAGTTTACAACCTAGGAATATCATCTTTGAAGAAGAACAAGTTGCCATTCCCATGACAATTGTTGAAAGTGATGCGGTGATCACACCTGTCATTGTGCAGGATGCGGATAAAGATCACCAAAATATTCCTGACTTACCTCCTACAAATATGGGAGAAATAGAACAACCTCAATTGGAGGTGCCATTAAGGAGATCGCATAGGGAGAGGAGACCAGCAATTCCAGATGATTATATTGTTTATCTCCAAGAGCATGAGTTTGATATAGGAATGGAAGATGATCCTCAGTCTTTCATTCAAGCCAAACAAAGCTCTCATTCCTTAGAATGGACCAATGCCATGTTAGATGAGATGAAGTCCATGAATGACAATGACGTTTGGGATCTTGTCGAACTGCCTAAGGATATAAAGACAATTGGTTGTAAATGGGTATTTAAAACCAAACGAGATTCTAATGGCAGTATTGAAAGATATAAAGCACGACTTGTCGCTAAGGGATTTACTCAAAAGGAAGGCATTGATTATAAAGAGACTTTCTCTCCGGTATCAACGAAAGACTCATTCAGGATCATTATGGCACTTGTAGCTCATTATGATCTAGAGTTACATCAGATGGATGTCAACACTGCGTTTCTTAATGGTGATGTTTAAGAAACGATATACATGGTGCAACAAGAAGGTTTTCAGGCTAAAGGATCAGAACATTTGGTATGCAAATTAAAGAAATCCATCTATGGCTTAAAGCAGGCATCCCGTCAATGGTACCTAAAGTTTGATCAAGTGATTTCTTCTTTCGGGTTTAAAGAAAACATTGTAGATCAATGCATTTATCATAAGACTAGTGGGAGTAAATTTATTTTTCTGGTGCTATACGTTGATGATATTTTACTAGCAAGCAGTGACATAGGTTTATTGCATGAGACTAAGAGATTTCTTTCAAAGAAATTTGAAATGAAAGATCTTGGTGAGGCATCTTTTGTGATAGGCATACAAATCCAACGCGATAGGTCACGTGGTATTATTGGTTTGTCACAAAAGGCCTATGTCTATAAGGTGCTTAGTAGATTTGGTATGCAAAATTGTGCACCAGGTGATGCACCCATTTCGAATGGTGATAAATTAAGTTTGCTCAATTGCCCAAAGAATGATTTAGAGAAAAAATAAATGGAGAATATCCCTTATGCATTAGCGGTAGGGAGTCTCATGTATGCTCAAGTTTGTACGCGTCTAGATATTGCGTATGTTGTTGGGATGCTTGGCAGGTATTTAAGCAATCCAGGCATGGATCACTGGAAAGTGGTTAAAATAGTTATGCGGTACTTGTAAAGAACAAAGGATTTCATGCTCACATTCAAGCGTTCCGATCAATTGGAATTGATTGGATATTCAAATTCAGACTTTGCTGGCTGCCTTGATAGTAGGAGATCCACTTCAGGTTACATCTTCATGTTAGCAGGAGGAGCTATATCATGGAAAAGTGTTAATCAAACACTTATAGCTTCATCCACTATGGAAGCTGAATTTATTGCTTGTTATGAGGCATCTAATCAAGCAATATGGCTACAAAATTTTATCTCAGGGCTACATGTTGTGATTTGCATTGAGAAGCCATTAAAGCTTTATTGTGATAACAAGGTAGCAGAACTATTTTCCAAGAACAACAAGAGTTCGGCAAAATCAAAGCATATTGATTTAAAGTTTCTTGTTGTGAAGGAAAGGGTTCGGAATCATCATATGTCAATCGAATACATTAATACAAAACTCGTGATTGCGGAACCGCGCACTAAGGGCCTACCACCTAAAGTTTTCAAGGAGCATGTTGCTCGTATGGGTGTGGTTTGTCCTCGTGATGTATTTTATTAGTGGAGTTTGTATTGTTAAATTATTTGTTTTATTTTTATATTGACATTTGGGATATCCACTTTAGTTTATTGATGATTCTAAAATAAATTTATCTACTTATTCAATTATGGTTGCGCATATATGGTTTGATTAAGTAGAATACAGAGACTCATTTTGAGTCATTAAAGTGGACCAGTTAGAAATAGGCATAAAAATCACACTTATATGTAATTTCCATGTTATACATTCTGTACTTGATCTATGTCGTTGAGGTCATTAGTCTTTGTGACCATGGATGAGTCCTACTATGATAAATGTGGTAAAGGCTTCCATGATCCTATATTGGTGGTTTCAATGGACCAGATTGTTTAAGAGATGTCACTCATAAATCTTGACAGGAAAAGTTGAGCTCATAAAGTTACAATACCTAATTTCAGGGTGACCTATGTGGCCCAAGTGGGAGATTGTTAGAAATTTCTTTAAGGTGGGCCTATATAGATCACATTATTAGGCATTGTTGACTGTCAAATAAAGAATGAGTGGTGTTGATTATACATATTCAGTTGTGATTTAATTTTTTATAAGGTTAAATACATATCTCTTATGCACGTTCAATTACACGTGTATTAAATGAGTACAAATTCAATTTTTATGTGTAGAGACCTATTTTAGGATCCATTTGTAATTCCAGTCCTTATGATAGTAGGCAAAGACGGAATTTAGGTTGTCTATATTAATGGTTGAGGTCTCCACTCCAAATCCTAATTTCTCTTTCTCATACCCATCCCATTATTGTGTGAGAGAAGGCAAAAGAGAGAGGGACTTGGAGGTGGAAGACCTACCATTATATCCTCAAAGCAATGGCGATAGGTACGTATATTATTGACTTTTCTTCATTGATCTGCATGAGATCTAGGGTTTAGGGGTTTTATTAAAATCCCAACATTGCCCACATGGATTGCGTGTACCAGAGCTTATAAAGTATTATTTGTAAAAGAAAATTAATCATCAAAGGGTATGCTTGTACTTTGTTTGATGGTTGCTGGTAGTAGATCTCTCTACTTAATTACCCCACCAGGGTGGATCCTCCTTGAGAGGTGCTATCCCCCCCCCCCCCCCTCAATTTTTTCAAACCCATCGTCATTAGATGTTGGATGATGAGTTTAAAAAACTAAGAGAAGGGTACCGACCGGGCGGCCGGATGGAGACGGGTGACAACTGGAGGATGTTAGAGAGGGGGGCAAGGTAGAGAGAGTCTAATCTCATCCTCCACCTCCGCCCCACCGCCCCCTCCTCCCAACACCATCCTTTTCTTTCTTCCTCTTCTTTTCTCTCTTTCCCCTCCCCTCTCAGTTTTTAGTTTAAAAAAGAGGGTGGGGGAGAATAGCTCTCCCTTTCCTTGTTTTTCTGTAATGTTTTGGACTACAGTGCCTATTCTTATGAATTATGGTAGAGTTGGCCAAGCATTTCATTATATATATATATATATATACATATACAAAATTATGCAGAAATTTCATATATTGAATAAATAGATACTGAAATTTAACCCAAACCAAGGGGGAAAAAAATCTTTGCAAGAGGTTGCCACACGGAAAGAGCTGATAAACCACTTATGGGGTAGTTACAAATACTGCTATTCTTATGAACCAATTCTGTGGACAATTAAAAAGGTATTCTACAAAATCAAAATCAGAACTTTATGCATGATCATGTGTATGAAAAAAAAATAACTGATTGAAATTGAAAATATTATACGCCTAAAAAAAGACCTGGGCTATACATTCGTATATTCGATCTCATAATCTCTTCATCAGTTACTCATATTGCACGAACTGCAGCAGAGGCTCGAGAGTATTTGGAGCAAACTTCCTCGCAAAGAGAAAACACAGCGTCGAAGGCTGGTTATTGTACAAACAACTATGCCCTTCGGTGATTCTTTTCATGAACGCTTCATTTATATCGCCCCTACCAAACGTGGCAGGGTGAGCCCCACCACGAGACCAATCCACCCATGTAAGACTTCTGTTAGCCACCAAGTGAGAGGCTTCGATGGTTAGCATCGTCGGGAAGTAATGCTCGTCCACGTAACACCCTGGCCTACAAAAATTCTTGAACTTCGGGTAATATAAAGTGTCTTTGATTATATATATCGCAAGCCTTCGATCGACCTCAAACCATTGTGAGCCTTTACGCCATTGTGATATGTTGATCTCCGGAGCCATGTTAAGGTTATATCTGCCCCTCCCATAGGGGCTTGGATCATCAAAGGCTCCAATGAAGCTGTATCGTGACTTCTTAATGTACTTGTAGATGATGCTGAAGTTGAAGAGGGGGATGCATGATTCAGAGAGGAGGATGAACCATTCATTCGATATGTCAAGGAGGGCATTGGCGAGGAGGCGTCTCTCTGCGTCGCACATGCTCATCTCTCCCCACTCTGCAACCTGTGGATTGGAATTTCTTAGAATATGAGAGCACTATAAATGACACAAGAAACTAGAGTCTTCATAGAAGTACTAGTAGAATATGCATCAGTGTTTGATTGGGCAATAAAATGGATGGAGATACATCTTTATTTTTGGGCCACATGGAACTTCAATTCTAGATTAGTAAACACAAAATGTACCAGCTATGTTTAGATCCAATACTGCAATAAAATAGATTTGACTGCACCCCTATCCTGAAAACTATTTAGATATGCATTTCAGACCTGCAGCCTGATTACATGGTCAGGCGCAAGCTAATAATTATGATCCTGTTGTTGTATTTATAATTACATTAAGCAACTATAGTGCAGGATTTGATAGATATCATATGAAATTAGATTTGGATTGGCCATCTTGGTGCTGTCATAATGGTATGTGAGCAATGTTCCTCGGAAAAAGCTGTCCCATGTGTAGAATTATGTTATTGACCAAACTAATTGGGATATAGTTTATAACTTGTGTTGAAAAAAAATATGACCACCAATATTAAGTATTTCTTTATCAATAATGTCCATTGTCTAGGAAAAAGATCTACTAGTAAAGATGAATTAGACTAACATGGACAAATTATGAATGCAAGAGATGAGGAAATCTATAAAATAATGCTGGCCAATGAATTGTTTAGTCATGTTTTTGCACATAAAATGTGAAGCCAATAAAATCCATGTAAGAGATATTAATATATCTAAGCTGACAAAACAACAGGAAACACAACATAGACTGATGTGAATGTTTGTGATGACACCATCACATGGGAATAACAAAGTACACAAATTAGCTAAACGAGTCATGTGTAGTGGATAGTGGAGATATCTTACAATGATAAGAAAAGGGAACCTATCCCAGAAAAAGAAAAAGAAAAAATAATAATAAATGATGAAAGGAGCCAAAACTTCACAAGGTTTAAAGCTCCCACATGTTCGACCACATAGACTGCATATCCGAACAGTGATTCCGAACATTCAAACATTCAGTGTACTCCAAAACATTCTGCTATGTTTTTTAACTCTTCTACATGGCTAGGCAGTCCCCTAAACAAAGTCCATCCTCTAATAATCTGATTTGAGGAGAAGCGGCTAATAGAATAAAATAAAGCTACATGACTCTCCAGCAAGTCAGTTATCAATTGTCCAATTCGAAAGACCAGGTGAATTGGGATGCAAACCTCTTGGTAAAATAAAATGGTTTTGAATTCACAATTGATACAATCTCACCATAACATCAACCGATGATGATAAACCTAAATGAAAATCAAGCAAACTAACAAAAGCAGTTCATATCTGTCAACTCTTTCAAAATTCCAAACCACAGCTCTGATACATTAATTTGAAATTCTTCCATTACCAATACCATGGTGGATGCTTCACACTAACAATACATATTAGCTGAGGGGTTCAGTATATTTTCTTCTCGTCCTTCCAGAATTCCAAAACTGTCTCTTCTCCTCTTTTTCTATTCTAACTAAAATTCTTTTTGAAATGATGGCTGCACCATATCATATCATTATTCGGATATGAGTCCTCTAACATCCTTTTATCCATTTAAGCCTTTGAAATTTTATCACAAGTCACGGAGACTTTAAATTTCTTCGTTGTATCAGAAAGCTCGGATTTCGGAACCATAAGTATTTCAAAATGCTCCCAGATTCTCCTCCTATGCTTCTGATTTCATGGAAATCATTTGACAGCACAAGAGGGATTATAATTATTTTCTTAGGTAAAAATTTTTCCCACAATAAAATGCATTGGTGTCAATTTAATGAAGAATGCACTACCAATTACCAAACCGGTTTATAAAAAAATTAATGGAATTAATGGGTACCGGGATAGATGGCTTTTTTGCTTGGGGGAACCATGCATGCCAACTAGTATTAAACAGTGACATATTAGAGGGAAATACAAAATACAACTCTTAACAGACTTTGAGACAATTGTATACGTGCTTTCCTTCTTTATGTTTGAGCAATATATAACTGAACATGCCAAAAGGAAAGATACAGAAATGGTTGACAACAAAGTATCCGAATAATTCTTCCATGACCTCCTAGTCTCCCGATTACATTATCTTGAAAATCATATTCGATGTAGTAGAAATGCATGATAGTATAAATTGTTCAGATTTATCTGACAATGTTAACGTAAATCCAATGTGAAGCATGATTAAGCAGAATAACTCGAACGACAACATGCTAGAAAGGTATCGAGTTCTGAGATAATGGAACTGTAACAATATATATTTTTATGATGTAATAATAGAAGATAACAACAAAAATATGAATACAATATAATTGTATAAGGAGTGTATATGTTACTTCACATCACACAATACATTTTATCATGATCTTAAATACAACATCATAGAATTCGTTTAAAAATCATAATTCTATCTTCTCCAACCATCAATAAAACAGATGAACAGTTGATAAATCTGTTTATATGCAGTGTGAAGTTGATAAATCATCTTCTTTAGGAGAATGAACCTATCAAGTCAAAAATAAAAATCTGTCCACTCCATCAATTGAAAATTAGAGAAAAGAAGTGGTAGGGGCACATGCACTGAGTATATAAGAAATCAATCTGAGAGTAGTACTTATTACGGTATCAATAATGTTAATTTTGTAATAAGATATCCTGCTAGATCAGAGGACCGTATATATATGATGAGATAAATGCCAGCAAATATGATATAATCATAGCTATGGATTATCATGCCAGACAGATACGCATAGATGGTGTTTCATAATCAGGTTGATGTCCATGTAATATAGATACTACTTAACATCAGTATGATAAAATATTTCACAGACTTGAGTAAGGCCCCATTTGAATCCGCTGGTGGATTTAGTGTTTGAAAAGTTAAAAATTCTCAAACACGGTTCCAAACACCTTTTTGCTATTAATTTCCAAATCCACCCATCAACTTTTTCTTTGTTAAAAACCCAGCTATTGAAAAGCTGTGGAAACAATACTTTTCAATCCCTGGGTATGGAATGCCTGATTCTGAGAATAACCGCTTCTCAGATCCCAGATCCAAACACAGCATAAGAGAAGAAAATTAGAAATGGAATGCTACCAAATAAATGACATATGTTTGCCACATTGACATCACTCATGCTGACAAGAAAAGATGAGATAGAGACATAAAAAACTATATGCTTGCAATAAACCGGTTTATATGCAGTGTCATTTATTGAAGTTACGGGGAAAAAAGCAAACTGTATATCATAGCAATTCTTCGTGGGTTTACAGAAACAATACAGATCAACATATACTCAAAACTCCAGCTAGCAGAAGATCCCAATCAACTATAGAAACCCCTATGCACGACAATCAATTAAAATCTCACTACATGCATTATCTACAGCATCCAAACAATGCTGAACAAGAGGCCAAGGACCAAAACATTGTAAGCGCATCCCAAATATCTCCTAATCATAAAAGAAATAGAAAAACACAATATAAAGAAGGTGAAAATTCACCACATGAGAGATAAACAATTCAAAAGTAATCATTTAAGTAAATTATCATTAAAATCAATAACATCCAAAGGCATATATGATATATCAAAAAATTACCTGACTAGGAATCTGCCGCTGATAAAAAGGCGAAGTGGGTGGAAACTCAGCTCGATAAGAAGGCAACGAGTGAATGTAGATCGAATACAACCCTTCATGTCCCTTCAAAAACCTCTCCCAAATAGGCGAGAGAGGCAGAGGGCCTCTCGTCAAGAACATGAATGCGATCTTGGGAACCCTCTTGAACGGATAATTCTTCACTTGCGGAACAATGGACGCCCGCCACAGGAGCTCCGGATCGCTCATAGTGTGGGTCAGTCTGAGAGGGGGTTTAACCCAACGGTTGAGGCCGTCCGGCTCCTCATAGCAAGGCTGGAAACCGGACCGGGCAGTGGATACTATGTTTTGAAATCCGGAATAACGGATCATGTACATGCTAAGGAGCGAAAATCCAATACCAAAAGCTAAGAAAATCAAAATAAATTTGATAATCTTCAGCGGGAAAGCCCGTGATTGGGTTCTTTGATTCGAATCCTTCCCTTCTTCTATAGGCATCTTTAAATGTAAAATTGAGCAAAATAAAAGATCAGGTATTCTAGTAGATGCACAAAGTGAACTCCTTCTCTATGTGGTTAGTCTCGATTTCTTCCAATATCTCAAGATCCATCAAAAGACGCAAAAACAAAGAACTTCAACAACTGGGTATCTCGATTTTGATGGTTTTATCGAATCCAACGAAGTTTCCCGGTGAAGCCAATGCCCAAATCATGGGATTTCCAACTTGGGTCAGTCTCCACTTGATTCGAAGTACTAAAGATTCCATCTTAGAACATAAAAGCCATGAAAAGATCAGATTTTTACCTCAATAGAATCTGAATTCAAATGATCAAAACTGGTTCCCCAAAGATCTCCAAAGATTAGAATACCCACATCTCTCTCTCTCCCTCTCTCTCTCTCTCTCTTCTCTCTGTGTGGGAGTAGTTTTTTTTTATTTGATGGGTTTGGAAAGAAGACCCCAGAAAAAGTGGAGACTATTTGGCAGGGAGAACAGAATTTATGGATTATATTAAAGGAAGCTGTTTGGGATTTATTATATACAAATAACAATTCAAAGGCCTGAAAGAAAAAAAAAAGATATTTTCAAGATTTGATGTGATTGTTGTTTGAAATCTGACCTTTGTTTGGTGTCATGGCATTAGCTTTAGCTAGATTCAGACTGTGAAAGGTATTTATTTATTATGTATTGATGATTTTTTTTTCTTGTTTTAATTGTCCCAGTGAATTAGTACAAGGACAATGGTATGTCAGACGACCTACGTGCAGCCACGTTCACATTCGTTTTTATTCTTTAAGGAAAAAAAAAATCTCTCTCTGAAAAAAAATTATAATACATGTAAAACTAAAAAATCTTTACATAAATAATTAGCAGATTTAGTTCTTAAATTAAATTTATCTGATAAATGTATTTAAATAATTCTTTATAAATATAAAAAATCTAATTTA
Organism: Acorus gramineus; assembly: GCA_030737835.1. Lineage (NCBI taxonomy): Eukaryota > Viridiplantae > Streptophyta > Magnoliopsida > Acorales > Acoraceae > Acorus > Acorus gramineus. Next base: position 9,202,453 of record CM060854.1, on the reverse strand, counting down.
GTCATTTGGATGACAGAAATGCATCTGTTTTTCCTTGAAAATTCTTTTACTATCCTATACTCACCGGTGGTTAAAAAAAAAAGAGGAAAAAAATGATATAACTAAGTGAAAAGTTATGAAAATTGAAAAAGGTTAATGTAAAATCAGTAAATCTCCTTAAATTCAACTACAAATTTGATTAATGTACTACAATAATTTATCAAACAAATTTTATAAGAGTATTACAGAAATTTATCTTGCATGGTTAGAGTCAACCACAGTTATAATTAGTTTTGGTTACGGTAAGGACTAAAATATATATTGTCTCATAAGATAAAGATTTGAAGGGATTTATCGATTTTATTAGGATTTTTTCTTATTTTCATAAGTTTTTAGAGAGCTGTATCAATTTTTTTGAAAATAAGAGATGATGTCATTCTGATAACTTTTAATATGTAGTTAATGTTAACCATATACCTGGCATGCAACCCCATATGCTACGACTTGGATTATCACAGTGTATGACAAATTTTTTTTCTATTTTTTCAAAATGAAAAAAATATATTATTATATCTTAATATATTCTTAATTTCATATAACAATATGTATTTCAAAGAAAAAAAAACAGTATGATTTAAAAAAAAAAAACTAGTGTGTGATGCAAATATGTAATTGAGACTACAACTGAGAGGGGACATATCATTTTCCTTTTTTTAAAACCTCCGTACACTACAAAAGTGACCCAGTCCGGACTGATACATCACCCGGCCCATACTCCACAGGCCCACGAAAGCTCTGCTATTCCACTGACCAATTAATTAATTTTTTTTTAATTTTTTTTTTACATATATGTCTATTTATAGATAATTTTAAGCATTGAATCTAATTTACATGTTTAACAAAAAATATTACTTTGTAACACCTGTTAAACATAATCTGAATAACAAATAATTTTTTTTTGATATATTTTTTTTTATAATGAATGCGCATTATAAACATAAATATGTATTTACATACCTTTAGAATGATCAATATGCATATCAACGCGTAGATCATGTGAACAGTTGAAATTCAGAAATTGAAGAAACCAATTTTTTTCTTCTTTTGAATGTGACGTAGAGTTATTTTGTCTCTTATTATCTATATGGAGATAGATAAGAATTCATGTAGAATAATAAATTTTGTTTTGGTTCTCTTTCCGGTTATTCTCAGTGGAAACATAAATGATATTTTTGTTATTTGGTTCACATTAGATAAAATGAGAATAAGTGGTGTATAAGAGATGTATAAAAATTTATAACTTTTTAAATGACACTTATGAAAAAATAATTTAGTGGACATGGAAGTTTATTGGAGTTTGAAGCGTGAAAACACTTTCTTTAAAGTGATAAATGTCTCTACTCAAACAAGTTTGCCAAAAGGTTCTAGCAATTAACTTCTAGGATACAATAAACTCACAGTCTATAGATTGCAACTCTGAAGAACTCTCACAACACTCTAGGAAATCTAAAAAAACTGATGATCAAACTGTTCCATGAACATGCATTGAAGAGATGCCTGTTATGAAATTATGAAAGGATGTATTCATTGGGGAAGTGCCTGTTGGCCAAACAATTCGAATTTCAAAAAATATATGAAATCTAGTAAAAAAATAATCATGTTATTTTCACATGGGCGCACATGTATACATGTGTAGCATGTGTGGTCACCCTTTGTTTTTTCCAAGACATCCTTCTAGAAATGGGTTATTCCATCTTTTTTAACATATCAAGTGAAAAAATCTTTTTCCATCTTTTGATGTAGGACTATTCCATAAGTACCCACTCTACATATTAAAATCTTCTTCGACAACTTAACCTCTACATAAATTGTTTGTATCTAAGAAAAAGTACGAGAGATATGTGTGTGATATGATAATTGTGACTTTTTTTGGTATGTGTGTTAGTGTTAATTGAAAAACTATTTTTTAAATAACACGTATTTTTATTATCTATTGATATAAATAAACCATAATAAGCAATTACAACACCCTTAGAAATTTTGCAAGCTTATTCCTCACTTATCTAGGTACAGCTATTAGAAAAAGTTATTTTATTTTATTTTATTCCCCATGTTCCCAACAATTGTCTCACCCCAACAGGAGGAGAATTTAATGTGAATGAAGAAATTGTTGTTTAAAGAAAAAAGCAATATACAACTCATTTAGTTGTATTCATGCAATTTCTGCAATAAAATGCATCATACAACTCATTATTTTGATGATATTTATATAAATGGAAAAATCCATATAACCCTTGTAAATTGACTGAAATCTATATAACCCCTTGAGGCATTGCCTTTTCTTAAAATCCATGAAAACACCTAGTAAATTCAAAAAACCCCCTGAATAAAAGTTACGTTTAGAAATGATGAATATTTTGTTAATATTATATTTAGTTAACTCTAGTAGAAAACATATTATACAAAAAAAAAAACTCTACAATGTGTTAAAAATGTAAAAAATCTTCTATAAATAATGATTTTACCCCTCCGGATAGGATTTTATAATATATCAAGAGAGGATAAAATCGTCATTTTTATAGGATTTTTCACATTTTTAATACATTGTAGTGAGTTTTGAATATATTATGTTTTCAATAATTGTCAATCAAATGAAATATTCGTAAAATATTCATCATCTATTAACGAAAATTTTATTTAATGGGTTATTTGAATTTACTAAGTGTTTTCAAGGGGTTATATAGATTTTAAGAAAAGTCAGAGGGTTATATGGATTTCGATCAGATTTTACGGGGTTGTATGGATTTTTCCCTTATATAAATTGCATATTTAAGAGCTTACATATGTTAAGGGTAGGTCTTGGGTTCGAGTCTTGGCGTTGTGTCATACCTCCTGTTTGTTAGGCGAAATTCAAAATAATTTTTTGTGGGACCAGGGACACAAACAGACAAAAATAGCTTTTCCAGCTTGACCGTAAGGTCAGCCACGGAGAATCCCTCTAATATAAATATATATAAAAAAAAAGTATCACGGAGAAAAAAGAAAAAGAAAAGAAAGACTATCATCATAATAATAGTAAAACATAACTATATCAATTAAATTGAGTTATTGGAACAAACTAAATATATTAGTGTTTTATGAAATAAATCTTGACATTTCTTTTTTCATTAAACTGACTCATTCAACATGCGTATTATAGCACCAAGGATAGAATACGAAATGAGGAAGCTTTTGCGACGGTCGTGATGGGACAACATCTTAGAAGATATGTTGTATTTATTTTGTTTCGCAATGTTATGAATTTATACCAAATACAAGGCAGAATATGTGCTATGAATGAATTATTAAATGCATTGGATCTTGGATGAATGAATTGTACTATTTTTTGTTTTTTCTATTTTTGACAAATGTTCATGTGTTTTCTCATATTTTGTGGCAAACTTAAATATTATCTTGATTTTGACCAATATACACTCTTATTTGTTTTGATAAAACTATTTTTATTGATTTGTTTATCCTGTTCACTCTTTTCCTACTGGATAATGATTATGTTTCATATCCTAAATATTTTGCTTTGATGAGCACATATGTTATATTTCCCTTGAAAATACATGAGCAAGAATATAATATTTGCTTGAATATGGAATTGTAGTTCTTTTACTTCAAATAACCAGGCGAAACTAAACTCATTTTATTCAAAAGTATACTCGGTCAAAATCAAAGTTTCCAACATTTCTTACGTGTTCTAAAAAAATTAAATTATAAGTTTCTGAAATTTTTTAAGTTTTTTTTAATCCCTTTGACTGTAAAAAATTATCTTTAGGTTTCTGAAACCGGATATTGTTATTGTGTTCGTCAAAAATATCGAAAATATCCTCCGACTAATTTTTTCAGTACACTGTTAACACTTTCCAATACATTGTTAAGTGTTTCCAATACATTATTAACACTTCACAGTACATTATTAACCTTCATAAAATGTTAACATGCAACGATGGGTATATTTAGTATTTTTGACGAACAGACTAACAACATCCGTTTCAAATGACCTAAAGATAAATTTTCATCGCTTTAGAGAAAAAAAAAACTTGAAAACTTTCAAGGACCCACAAATAAATAATTGGTGATCACAATGACCTTTAATTAATTTCTTCAATAAACATTTACATATCTTTTTTTTTAGATAATTTAAAGCATCACGAATCTCTTACATGTTTAACCAAAAAAAAATTACACTTATTCATAACATTTTGATTGTCAAATTTACTTGCAAGGAAAAAAAATCATAACTTTTATACATAATTTGAATAACAAATAATGAAAAATGATATATATATATATATATATATAATGCATACGTATTAGAAATATAAAAATGTCTTAAATCATGTAAACAGTTTAGATTTAGAAATTGAAAAAACTAATTTTCTCTTTTTTTAAAAAAAAATCACGTGTAACCTCGGAGATTTTAGAGTGCATGAGCAAATTGTGGTTAAAAAAAAATGAAACTCAATTCAGTTGTTGTCATTAATGCAAACTTTGCAATGAAATGCATTATTTGTGAACACATTACACATGTAATTTGATGAGTTTTACACAGTTTCACTTTTTGATGATGTTTATATGTATGTAGGTCTAAAGAGCATCCTGAGAAAGAAAAAAAAAAAAAAGACTATCATCATAATAATAGTAAAATATAAGTATATTAATTAAATTGAGTTATTGGAAGAAACTAAATATATCAGTGTTATATGAAATAATAAATGGTAAAAAATGTGAACAATTGCCAAAGGAATGTTTTAAATTTTGAAAAAACTCCACATCTTCCTCCAAATGGGGGGCATTGAGTAAATAAATCTCCTTCAGTCAATGGAGTCTTTGGCACTGGCGAGCTGATAATTATTTGGCATCAGTCTGTTGAAACAAGTTAAGTCAGATCCATGTTTCAGGAAAGTTGGTATACGAGAGAGAAGGGGACTGGAGCAAGCCAAGGATCCCTGATTAAGTGCACATCACTTACCATACCTGGCTTGAGAGGAATACACTTTCAGATTAAACACAATCCTTCACATAAGTCCCTCCAAAACTGGAGCTGATCAGTGTGGTAAACTTATATTCCAAGGAGTCCCCATTCCATTTGTATTTGATGCTAAAGAATTAGTAAATGAAAGTGGGCTGGCTGTAGCAGGAACTTGAAAGCAGCCAATGCTAGCCTCTTCCTAAAGCCTAAGCCTCCTGTTGTTATTCATCTCTATTTAGCTTATCCAAGTCACTCAAAAAGAGTACATTATCTGAACATGACCATTGTCACATACTCACATCTCCTGCTTCTAAGAGTGCTCGCAAAATTATTGATGACAAAGGTGAGGGAATGGTTTCTCAAGCAGAAAATACTAATTGTGACATATAGCTTACAGAATCAAGGCATGTAATCCAAGCAAATAAAAAACATTAACAGATGGACCTGGTTTTTTAACTATACAGTAACAAGCAAATAAATAGTAACTTACTAACTTTCAAATTTTAATAACTAGCTTGTAGCATGTAAATTGAAGTTTTATGGGGATGCAAAAGAAACCCCAATTAAGCAATTCTTAACTATATATATGTTCCTCTTCAAATAATAAACAACAGGACTCCCATGATTACACATACAATAATCCACATGTTCAAGTAAAAAATTGCCACAAGCCTGGTTTTCAAAGAATAAATATTTTTTGGATTCCCCAAGTTCTACCAAGATCTTAATTTCCAGACATGCCAAACAATGAAGTTAATACTGATTGAAAAATTGAGGAGCAGCACAACCTACAGGCTTAAACTCTCAACGGTAGTACAGAAACAGGTTCAGATGATGGCCAGGCAAGGGAATCTCATTAAGATTTATACATTAGAATGTTCACTAGTCCATGAAAGTTACTATTAGATTCTCTTGATGGGAAGATATGCATTTCCAACAGGTTTTCCCATCCGAGTGCTGTTACACCCAGTCCATCTTCCAGCCATTTTTCCAGTCTCCATGAACCGCATTAATATTTTAATTAAAAAATCATACGGTTGGATTTAAATAATCCAAAAAAATGCCACGTCACCGAGGCCAACAAAGTGGATGCCTTCGTGGAGACTGGAAAATGGGCTGGAAAATGACCTGCACGCAACATTTTCCATCCCATAAATAAGCATCTAGATTACTAAACAACTAAGCTACATAATAAGCACTCATCCTTGTCACAACAGAGGTACTACACCAAGTATTACATTGATTATAGGCAGCATAATAGTAGATAACAAACAGGTCAATCAAACAATCTCAAAGGCTACACATACCATTCTGCTAAATTATGTTTTCTAAACACGAATCTAACGTGTTAATGTACCTAGATTATATATCTCCACTTGCCTTTCCACAAACTGCATCCTCTATCTTGAACTCATTTCATATACTTTGGTCCCTCAGCTTTGGCTTTCCCTTTGGGATTGTAAGAAAAAATTACAACATGCAATGTACTTGTACAATAGCATCTATTTTTTTCTTCTTTTTGAAGATTACAAAGTTATGTACCAAAGGGGGAACCAAGCACATACCTCTCCACAGCCCAACCCACAAATCCCACTGTTAGTGTCCACTGCATGGCTAACACAAATAAATAAAATAAATAAAGGCTAAGTGACAAGAAAATGGATTTAAAATAGACATTGTTGATGTGACACTGATGTGGAATGAACAAATATATGTCACATCAACATCACATCAGTAATATCCACTTTGCTATACACTTTCCTATCAAACCACCACCAATCATTACAAAGAATAAATAGTAAAATCACTTAAAAGAGCATAAACATTACCACTTTAACAGCCAATAAAACTAAAAAGCCAAGCCAAGTATGCTACCAACAAATGTATGAGTTCACCTGGTTATCCCTCGCACATTACCAACTTAGTCTACATGGATCACATATCCAAATAAATAAACGCTAACTAACATAAAAATGGATATTAAAATAGACATTACTGGTGTGATATTAATGTGATATGACCTGACACATGCCACATCAACATCACATCAATAATGTCCACTTTACTATCCACTTTTCTACCAATTTAGCAAAAAGACAAAAACTATAACCTCTTCAATGGGCATAAACTCTACCAGCCAATAAAACTTATAAATTTCCAAAGAACTTTATACACCAATATGCCAAGCCAAATATGTTGCCAACAAAAAATACAAACATTCACCTAGTTTTCTAAATATATTACCAACTTAGTCTACCTGAATCCTCCTCATATGCCAAAATGTGGATCAGATTGCTATATGCACAAATCAAGGTATTGTAAATCCTTTCCATATACTTCAGATAATATTATTCCCAACATACACGACATAATTCTACGCACATTATGCATTGTTTGCACACATTGCATCCAGATTTACAACACCATTTCAACACCTACAATGAAGAAAAAAATGATAGTTGATTCAGCATCACTTCTGCAAAATAATCAGACATCAGTCATCCATCCTCTTATAAGCAGTTGGTTGTAGACTGAGATTCTGATCTTTCTATATAGACCCAGCAATGAAGCATGGGGATAATAGTCCTGGACCAAAATCTGTTTCCCCTGCCATCTTTATGGCCCTCATTCTAAACTCTCATAATATCATATACTTATGAAACATCCTAATGACACAGCACCAAACACTTCAAGCAAATTTGTCTCTATGGTTAAGTCCTTCGGGGCATCCAATAAATTGGTATGATACATATACAGAGAAGATTAGCATGGCCCCTGCACAAGGATGACACGCACAAAATGGTCAGCTAAACAGCTACATAGCATGTGAAATTGTAGCATGTATTGCTACTTGGTAGTGTCAATGTGTCATCAAGGGGTGTTGTTAGAACCAACCCTACTTTTAACCCCATTTCTCATACAAAAAAATATATATCTCATTTAAAAGTCATACAATTTTTGTTACTTGTTGGGGCGAGAAATAAGGTTAAAAGTAGGACTGGTTCGAACATTATCCCATCGTCGAGACATCAATGTCAAGGACCTCACCCTTGTACACGACACTTTCTAAATCTTCTATTTTCACTTGATGCAGCATGTTCCTATGATGCATTCTGCTTGTGAGCATTATAATAGCATAATTGATAACATGAAGCACCTCGCCCTTGTACACGACATTTTCTGAACATGATGCAAGAATTCAACCATCAATGCATGCCATCATGTGCCAAACTTCTAACTAGATTCTCTTAACACTGCCACCAAATACTCAAAGCTCAACAAAAGATTTTCCCTCTGGTAATTTATCTAATATCCAAAGAAAAACCTTCTTCGGAAATATTCAACAACAAATTCACAAATTTATTCTATGATGATGAATTCAACCGTTTGACTGAAGACCATGAAATTGAGAACTAAAACAGACATGTTGTAAATTTAAGTTCACCTTCTCAATCATTAGCGCATTATGAAAGTGAACTAAGGCAATACGGGCACGATAATTCATGCTCTTGGATAACATTTTAATAAACAGAAATCAAACAACATAACTGGCCTCCCCAACTAACAACTTTCAAAGTCTTCCATATTGCAATCTTGTAATGCCAATGTACTCTTTAATGCAAATATGCAATGCATATCATCAAAATCTGCAATAAACACTTTACTACCAATCAAAAGCCCCCTTTTGGGCGATTTGGCTATGTAAAAACTGTGGTTTTCAGACACATTAACTCATATTTTGAGAATTTATCAGAAGTAATCAGTTTTATTCAGGATTCAGTGTTCACTGTGCAGGGGCAAAGAGTGAGGATTGTGGAGGAGATGTCAGTGATTGAATGAATCAAGGAACTGCGATTTTTAACTCATTTTTCTATGCCCAGTAGATTACTCATCTACTGAACTAGGTTGTGTTGCTTTCTTTCACTCTTAACTTAGTTTGTCTTCATCCTTTGGAGATATACCCATTATATAAATAATAAATAATAATTAGGTGGTAGAATTCCTTTCAGTTTATTAAAAAAAAAAAAAGGAACAAAGCCTCCTATTAATATATGTAGAAAACAAGATCCTTCACCCTCATCTCCTTGTTCAGGGGCTTCTTTTATTCATAAGATTGATCCAATCCTTTTTAAAAAATATAGATTTAGTCATTTAGAAAACACTATCAACGATTCAAAGAACAACAATCAACAAATCCATACCAACCAAATTTGAGTTAGCCACACTAATTATAAATCATTTAATCCACGCAAACAGCCTAACAATAACAAAAAGAAAAACACATCATAAAATTCCAACTCTCACATTCTTCGGTTCAAAGGAACACATCAAATCTAAAATTCCCAAACACAAGTACTGTCGAAATGACATTAAAACACTACAAAGCAGTATCACAACCCAACATTTCAGTACGATAAAAAAAACACAAACCTAAAGCCCACCAAAAACAAATCACAATCTTTACTTCTCCGACGAGTTGGGCCCCCTCTTCTTGCCGAATCCAACAACTGCAACACCAAACAACAAATCAAAACCTTAAAAAAAATCCGATCTTTCACACAAAAACATAAAAAGATCCCAAAAAAATAAAATTTAAAGATTCATATCGAACCGGCGGTGACGAAGCGGCGGTTGTACTGCAGCCGCTTGTGGGCCCTCCCTCGGGGCTTCTTCTTCTTATCCTGCTTCGCCACCTTCGGCGTCTGCCCCCTCACCTTCCCCGCACGTGCGAGCGATCCGTGTACCTTACCTGCAAAGGCGCAAGACCGCGAGAAATCTGAGCAACTGAAGCGAAACTAGGGTTAGGGTTCCGTGAGAAAGAGAGGATTCGGACTCACCCATGGCGGATCAGCGAAAGCTTTTCTCCTTCGATGAATGAATGGCTTTCGCTTCGGGCGGCGGAGGAGAGAATGAATTTCTAGGGTTAGGGTTTTGTGTTTTTTACGGGGTTGTTAAACGTGTTATGGTGTTATTGTAATGACTGCTTTGCCCCTTTAGGAAAGGGTCCACTGATCTGAGGGTGTAAAATTGATCAAGATATGTGAGTGGGGTTAGTTTCAGTGAAAAAATAAGCACTTATTTGATTTATCATTTAAAATAAATATTTATTTCTTATCTTGGGTGTTTATTTTAAATACCTATTATAAATACTAATTAATGGATATGTATTTTTTTAATAAGTAAATAACGTGACATTTATTTAAAAAATATTTATTAATTATTGAAAGACCATTTTATTCCAAATTCTTTTATTTTATAACAAATGGTGAATCAAATATTAATAAAAAATATTTTATAAAATAGACATAAAGGCACTTTTATAAGCACTATAAATAAGAATTTATTTTTCTTGTTGAACCAAACAGTTTTTATTTTATCTTGTTAAAAAAAACATATCTTGTTAAAATAGATATAAATACACTTCTATAAGCACCACAAAATATTCATTGTATCAAGATATATATCTTGTTAAAAAAATTATATTTTTTATAAAATAATATCATTCAATTCATTGAAGTATATACTTCATATTTTATAATAATACATACATCATTAGATGAGGTTTATAATTTTTAGAAAAATGAAAAGATCTGCATTTTAGATTGTAAAAACAAATTGTGTTAACATTTTCCTTTTGAGATAGGAAATGATATGTCAAACCCCTTGTGTAGCTCCATCCACAATTTTTTTTTAAAAGCATACACTCGTTCATTGAAGTACAAACTATTATATGAATTAAAATATACATTGAGATATATTAATGTATTTTAAAAAAAGAAAAAGAAAAATTACAGTCTCATACATTGTGATATACTGTGATAGCAATGTATACACTACGCTATCACAGAATGCTGATACACTCGATTCATTTTTCAGTCCCGTCTGTTGTCCAACACAATCCCCTGACCATCTATACACTCCGTTATTGGAGTTTATATTCTAAGAGTATAGTATATACTTCACTAACACAGTGTATGAAAGAATTTTTCCACCTGTTTCTTGGCAATTATTCGAAAGAATTTTATGTAGGATTGGAGCAAACAGATGGAGGTAGTTTTTCGAGCTTGGCCATAAGATCAGCCACGAGGGATTCCTCCGATATATATAAAAAAAAGTGTATGAAATTTTCTTTCCACATTTTCAAAGAAAAAAATGTTATTTATTTAAATAAAAATACTTTTCATTTTATAGCAAGCATTTTAATGGATAAGTATATAGTTTTAAAAAACAGTGCTATTACACACATTTTTTTATTTCAGTCTCACTTCCAATCCTATATGCGTCAATAGTTATCAGAGCATATACTTATTTTAGTGAGATATATGCTTCGATAAAAAAAAAATCACATTTTCTATAAATGCATTCATGCAATCCATTGAAGTATATGTTTCATTTTTTATAAAAAAATATATATCTCATTAAATGAGGTATATTATTTTTAAAAAATTCTAAAAACACTTGTAGACTGGATTTAATATTGAAAAATGGACTAGATGTAACATTATTCTTTACCAAAAGGTTTCAAATACAAAATATTCTTTTGTATTTTAGGAGGCGTTTGACAATACTTAAATAAGATGATTATGCTTTTAATTAAGCAGAAAGCTGAATAGTATTATCAAACGCATTCTTAATAGCATGCCTAATTAAAAAGTTATTTACAGTTTCTAATACAAAAAGTTACTTTTTAAAAAACACAGAAATACGCAAAAAAATTATTTCAAGAATCAAGTCTATTTAAATATCTTTATTCAAAATCTTATTTTTCAAACGTGTTTCCAGACGACCCGTAATTTTGGAAATTAAGAAAGCAATCACCTATTTGAGTCAACCACAACTGGCTTGTCTTGATCACCATCGAATTTATATATATATATTCTATGTAAAGAAAATGTTTCCAATTTTACATCCTCAAGTAGTTTGATTTACTCCGTTGAGTCAAAAGCATTGTCCATAAAATCCATATAACCCTTTAAAAACACTTATGTAAATCTAAATAGTCTTTTAAGTTAAATTATTGTTGACAGATTAAGATTATTCTATGAATATTCTGTCAGATAAACCTTGATTCAAAATATAGCATACTAAAAACCTCCTATAATATATTAAAATACAAAATATCATCTTTAAATGACGATTTTATTTATCTGAATAGAATTTTATAATCTCTCTGGAAAGATAAAATTTTCATATATAGAAAAAGGTTTTTCACATTTTAAAAAATTGTAAAGGGTTTTTCACATAATCATATACACACACATATATGTATACACATTTTCTGATACAGAGCTCCAATTAAAAGTAACCCCTATTTGAGTTGAAGAATGGATGTGGAATCAAGTGAAATAGGGGTGAATAAGTTAAAAAAAAAATTGTTAGTAAAAAATAAATGAACATAACCATACAATAATATATAAGAATAAATTGATATTCATATTCTAGTTTCTTTCCAGAATTATGTTATTCCATCCATTCCAATATATTACAGTATTTCACTAATATAAGAGAATTAACGCATTAAATCAACTATCATCACATTTTATAAAATTAAAAGGGTCCATTTGTCAAATTATGTTTTCACTTTTTAAATATCTTTATTCATATCCTATTCATCATTTGTCCATAATTTATCCATGATCAATCAAACAACAAAAATTTCATTATTACGTTTCATAACAAGAATAATTAAAAACACAACAAAAAAAGAAAATGTCATGTTCCACTGATATAGTTATATACATTTGCCCCCGTATGACGTGAAACTTAAGACGGGAATAAGAAAGAATAACTTGGAAAAACTATTTGTTTTGATAGAACAAATCACAATAGATATATGGATAAACTAGGATAAGGCTTGATAACTATTTTAAAGAAATGTTAGAATTGATTGTCAGGATTTATCTATGTCAATGGATAAAAATACCCTTCACTGTCATTTCAAAAATTTATCACATCTATCACATTAGTCATACATCTCTCACAATATACTCAGGGGTATAATTGTCATTTAAAAAGTCATAAACTCTTATCCATCTCTTATCAACCATTTATTCTCACTTTATCTTTGGTGAACCAAACAACAAAAAAGACATTTTTACTTTTTCCAATGAGAATAACAGAAAAGACAACCAAACAAAAATTTGTTTATTCAGCCTAAAATTATCTATCCCAGTATAACTATCACGAGCAAATAACTTAATGTCACACCCATACGGGATGAATAATATCTATCCCTGAATAGCTTATGTCACTACCCAAACAAGGTTAAAATTAATAAAGACTCAAGCAGCATCTACCTGTCTAATGAAGCTCCCGGTGTAACAACACCATAAAAAGCAGAATACAGAATAAGTGTTCTTACCTTATTCCTCCTTTAAGGTTTAAAACACACCAATAAGCAACACATTCAAATATGAAACTATAATGCATGATGAAGATGACTATAAGATAGATGTCTTTGGCATATATTTGTCCAACAAAGCGTGCATAGATGGCTGTTTCATATATGTATATATTTTCCCCTTTACAGCATTAACAGATTAGTCATGCAAAATCAGAGAGTACGTTTTCGAGTCATTGATAAACTGTCTTACCCCAATGGTTGGCCTTGTGCACCTGCAATTCAGGAAACATGCAGTGAAAAACTGGTTTTATAATTTTGGCTAATATGAACAACTTTTTAGGGCTGGTTTAATAAAAAGATAAGTAGTGGGATAAATGATAATTGTGAGGATAAGTGAGAAGGATAACTTATCCCATTTGATATAAAAAATAATCGGGATAAAATGCAGACATTTGTTCCGATTTTGAAATGAAAATTAGGATTTTTTGTTCCACCTAAAAGTTGAAATAACATATATCTCCATTTTTGTTCCAATTTTGACAAATGTAAATGAGGACAAAATTGCTGGACTTTTTATCCCTTAAAATTAAGACAATTTATCCTCAAAACCTTAACCCCTTGCCAAACTATTAGGGGACGGTATTTTGAAGATAAGTTATCCCAATTTTAGGGATAGATTGTCCTTGTTTGACTTTGTCAAAATCGGGACAAAAAGAGAGGATAATTGTTATTCTAACCTTTACATTATACAAAAAAAAAATCCATTTTCTATTAAGAATGAGGACAATTATCCACAACTTATCCCTTTTTTTTTAATAATAAACATGATAAGTTGCTCTCTAACCACTTAAGCCCTTGCCAAACAAGGCCTAAGAGTACTGAAGCACAAAATAAAGAACTTACCACTTTGAATGTTCCCCGGAGATTAGTTATTTCAACAGGGAACTCGCCCTTCTCATCATACTCTGAAAACTCGCCATCAGATAAATCCATATTGAATTTAGTCCCTTCAGTCTGTAACAGGGGAAAAAAAATTGTTTTATCGGTTTTCATTCATTTTAATTGGTCAAAATTAGTAACTCATATGTAACTAGAAATTGGCACCATAAATTGACTGTCAATTGCAGAGCTGAATACAAAAGGCCAGATAAATTGACTGTTAATTGTAAGCAACTCATATAAAGTGAAACTGGCACCAATTTCTTGAGAAGTTCTCAAACAATGTATCGATGTGAGATTTATATATCAATAGTACATGCTTTAAATTTTACGTGGATTAAGAATTCACTTGCATGTTTTCTGTCGGAGCATACGCATATTAACAAAAACATTTGGGACCGTTCCGGAAGAACATATTTCAGAGAGTTTTTTTTCCCAAACTTCACTCATGTCTGGAAGAGGGAATGAATCTAATTTTCAAAGGCAAAAGTAGAAGGAAAATCTCCTCTAGAAGGTCCTCCAGGAAGATAAGATTCATTGACAAGCAAAGGAACAGGAAGATAACAAGCCGTATCCATTAAGGACAATGTCAAGGCTATATGTTGGGACACTGCTAAACAGATCAGAATCTTTGGTGGTAAACTATAATGCTATAGTTCTCACCATCAGAGAGTAAAAAATAAGTGGTTAAGCAAAATCGTATATGGGATGCATCAAATTTAACTTCCTAATGCAGTTTTATACATAAAGCAGAAAACACAGCTCTGAATGTATAGGGCAGACTGTAAATGTCATAATTTTTGTCAACGAAGGGCAAAAAATAAGTGGTTAAGCAAAATTACATCTTTTGATCACCTTCAGGTATATATAGAATTGAGTGCATGAAGGTAAGAACCTTTGTGATTATATGATGCCCATCTCACATACAACCGGTTATCTCGTAAGTGGGAAATAACATATCAGTGTCTAGGAAAGGGTATCGAGACGGACTCACAGATTTGTTGTCTACGAATTCATACTGATAAATGTTAGTATTATTCTACGGTAATTATATATCAAACCAATTTTAGAAAATGCAGCCCAGAATATGAATATGAACATGAACAGGAAACACATTTTTCAAGTAATTTTCACGACTGCTATGGAATCAAACACTATTCTTGAATATAATTATATAAAATAAAACATATATGAATAAGCAATCAAATTGAACATATATGAACAGGAAAACATAATTAGACAGCATGCTTCCTTTATATGACTAAAACTAAAAGCAGAAAAACAATATCAATAAAAAAATATGAAGGGGTGGTACAGGTTGTCCCAAAGTTGTACTGCCTCCAGAATTTAAATCCAATCTTCAACCTTTCTACTCTTTTTAATCATCATATCCACCTTCACTAGATATATACAGTGAAAATGGATGACCAAATAACAAAGGAGAAAATCACTTACAGATTCAGCCTTCCAACCATCCCCAAAAACGTAATCCACAGGTTCAAAACCCCTGCATTCGAACAGCATCAATGGAGCTGACCCTCCACTCTGACTGGTTTCAAGGGATAAAGGACGGCCCTGCCCAGGGATCATCTGAATCGTTCCCTCCCTCCCACAGAATTTGCACTGGAAAAAGGCAGAGTCATAGATCAATCATTCAACCACTCTCTGACAGGGAGAAACCATAATGTATTATGCATGAGGAAGTCAAATCTGAAAACTAGACAATGTGCTTAATTATAATAAAGGGAGAGGCAAGTAATCATTCAAAAGACCAATCAGTTGGCTTTCAGAGTTGTAAATTCATTTAAAATGCGAAAGTCCCCCTGTACCAGAATAGCTTCTTTACAAGAGAGAAAACGATAGTAGTGAAACAAAACCAGGCATCCAATTGCTAGTTCTGGAACTGAATTCAATTCATGGAGCTACCAATCACTCTGGTGTGGATTGAAAACATAAATTTTCTTTCCCAAGACAGAGATATCAAGGAGCATGTCACACATGGTAAAAAAAGGGAGAGATTCTTCTGCAAGCAGATTTCAAGAGGACAGGTTCCCATGACGTGGGGGCTATTGGAACCCCATCATTAGAAGAAACCTTAGGGATCAAGAGGTGGATGGATTCCTTTCTCTTCTTCAGTTGCTGCAGCCCATTTCCCATCTCCACCACTAGGAAGATATGGTGGTTTGGAAACCAAAACCAAAGAAAAATTTCTGTCTAAGGAGCTATTACCGGTTGATGAGAAGGGACATTGGGTGCGACAGAACACAAAAGACAAATATAGACATATTTGGGGCATTAAGGATCCTCTTAAAGTTCAGTCGGTCAAGTGTCTTTTGCATAAAGAAAGACTTCTTACACAATTCTATAGATCCAAATGGGTAAATAGAGAATCAGTCTTGTACCCACTTTGTGTTCAGGAGGATAAAACTGTGCTGCATTTATTTGTGCTCTGCCCTCTTTCGAAACACATGGAAAAATTGATCCAAGTGCATTTGACAATAACTTCACATCTTTGGATCAGCTTTGGGAGGCACTGAAGCAGGGAGCCCTCAAGAGGCTGGGAGATAGAAGCATTCAAGCCAAATTTCTGAATCATTCATTTCAGCGGTATGTTAGACTATTTAGTGTAGCAAAATTGAAGCTATCTATGTCGAAAATATGTGGGAAGGTGTAAAGTAGGCTATCAAATCTTTCGCCCCATACTGAGCAGGGGCCAAGAGGGTGATCCTCAAGGATAAGTGGAGAACAATTTGAGGATCGAGAGTTAAGGTCCACTACTCATTTTCCTTTGGGGCTGATGTTTCGCAAATACCTTATCTATATGTTCTTCGATTGCTTTTTTTATTTCTCTTTTCTTTCTTTTGTATCCCAAATCTTTGAATAATATTTGGTGGTAGAATCCCTACCCAAAAAAAGAGGGCAGGCTATTTTTTTGCAAAATCAGCATTTTCTAAGTCTTTTACTAATATCCAGGTAAATATCGATTTCACTTAATGTATTGGTAACAAAATAATATACACTCTATAAGAGAGTTGCACAGAATTTGGAATATACAAACTATGGAAGCAACAATCATGGATCTGCCATTATCTGAAACAATAGTTTCTCACCCTGCCACAAATTAAAAGAGAAATCTGAAATTAACTTTCATGTTTTAATCACCAGAGAGAAGGGGGAAGTAACCTAACATTGGCGGTAAATACAAGATGACAGAGGGTTCATAGAAACCAAACAGTGATGGAACACCTTTAATGTAATATGATTGTAAAACATTTCATTATACACGACACTAGTGAACTAATCAAATTAAAACCAATCCAAACAAACAGAAGACTGGTAAAAGTAATAACAAATTCTGCAAGTGATCCTGATACATTAATCAAGAAGTCAGATGCTGATGGAAGGAATATCTCCTTTGCCTTTTAACATGCAGGATTTCATTGGTGAAATAACTCAAATATTGGTTGTGTAATTGATGCATCTTTCACTCAGTACTGACCAAGTGCAGAGTGGTATGTACTAGGGGACTATATAATAATTTTAAACTACAAAATAAATAAATAAAGTAACATCAAAACAAAATTAATAATATAGGGATAGCATAAAAGAATTAATTAATAGACATATAATATATAAAGTAACTTAATAGCTTATTAGTCAACTAGGAATTATTTAGAAAAGCGGCTAGGCGCTAAGCGTTGCGGGCTAGGCCTGCATAGGCCTAGGCGGGGAATTAATCGGAGTCTAGAAGGGATTTTCATAACATTGCTAGGGTTGCAACATGGGTCATTAAAACAAACAGATTTTTTTTTTGGGTTTGGATTAATATTTATTTGGTTTGGTTCGATAATGGGTTAAAAAATTAATAAACCAATAGAATTTGGTTTGGGTTTGGTTTCACATCCCAAAAACCTAAATTAAACAGAACCAAACCAAATTTCTCTAACTATTGCTTTTCCATATTTTATAATCACTATTCACTCTTCAAACTCTTCATATTAGTTATCCTTGTGATCAATATCCATTTCTCATCCTTCATTTTTTAGATTTTCATATAAATTATAGTTTAAAAATATTTATTTGTGAGGATATGTTGTTTGAATTTATATATTCTAGTGGGTCCAAAAAAAACATAATTTATAAATTCAGTTTGATCCAGATTGACTAAACAAATTCGGTTCAGTTAACGGGTTTAGTAATTCGATTTCAAATTCTGTTCAGCTCGTGTTAGGGTTCAGGTTGGGTGTAATGATATTCGGTGCAATTCAGATTAGCATTAAGCCAAACCAAACCTACCGAATTACACCCCCAGTATGTGCATGTGTGTTTTCAGATGCGATGGGTTTTGATATGCTTGGTCGCATCAAGGACTGGACAATGTTTTGTGGTGGAGGCTTGGCGGTAGGGGTGGTGGACAGCAAGCTACTGATTAGAGAAGAAGTGTAGGAGGGCGTGATTCGGGTGGCAGTAGATTGCTAATCTACGTGCTGCTGTTGCTGGTTTTATGTGGCCCTCCTTGTACTTGTTCTTTCTTTATTTTTGCCATTTGTACTTGTTCTTTCTTTATTTTTGCCATGTTTGTTGTTCCTTATCCATCGGAATCGTAACCCACATTATTTATGAT
Source organism: Acorus gramineus (assembly GCA_030737835.1). Classification (NCBI taxonomy): domain Eukaryota; kingdom Viridiplantae; phylum Streptophyta; class Magnoliopsida; order Acorales; family Acoraceae; genus Acorus; species Acorus gramineus. Next base: position 9,183,547 of record CM060854.1, on the reverse strand, counting down.
ATTTGGTGGGAGGATTCCCACATTTCTTTCCTAAAAAAAGGAATAATCATGGTCGGATATGTTTTGTTCGATAACAGAGTGTGGAGTTATGATTAAACCCAGAGGTAGATAATGTTTTATTAGAGTTCAGTGTGGAGAAGAATGTCTGTATAACTGAGATGTGAGCTACGTGACCAGTGAAAGGGACATGTTTGTAGGGAGAAAAGAAGAAGCAAAAACCCATAATTCTTTGGAGATCACCTTCTGCATACTAATCAACCACACCCTCACACACCCATTCTCCTCTAAATTTCAACCTCTCTGAAAAGGCAAAAAAATAAACAAGAGAGAGGGATCTCCATGAAAAAGAAAACAAGCAACCATAAGTTTCCAATAGAATGCACGGCTGAGGAAAAAACAAAAGAAATCAACAGCACATCTTAAATTCCATTAAAGCAATCGTGATCAAAGAAATCTAAAAACACAATCAACCAAAACCATAGTCAGAAAGTACTCCGTATTTTTCTGAGTGTTCAGAAAAGTTCGGCGATTGGATACCTCTCTAAAATATCGAGCCGAACATGCTTGTGTTCGTTAAACTGTGTGTTTAGCATCTTCAGAATTCAAGTATTCATTAACTTTTGATAACTTATCACATTCGTTATAATGTATATATAAAAGTTTACTTTAATTATCGTTGCCGCCTTCACGCTCAACAATTTTTTTTTTTACATGCATTCTCATAATAATGATCATAAGATACCTAGAGGGCTAGAAGATAGTTTAATTTAACTCTATACCTTTATCCCTTGTTTGGGGTGGAACATAAACGATGGATAGGGGAGAATACAGTAGAATAGCCCCCAAACAGCTGTTTGTTTGACAAGAATAAACCTTGATAGCTATGTCTAGATAAGCTAGGATAAGGCTTTATAACTATTCTAAGAACATGGTAGAATTGTTTTTCAGAGCTTATCTATGCCAATGGATAAAAATATCCTTCTCTGTCATTTTAAAATTTTTATCTAACCTAACACTCTCTGCACACATTCCAAAAATTGTCACATCTATCATATCACACACACATCTCTCATACTTATTCCCAAACACAAATAATTTATGCAGGGGTATAGTTGTCATTTAAAAAGTCATAAACTCTTATCCATCTCTTATCTACCACTTATCCTTACTTTATCCAAGGTGAACCAAACAACAAAAAGATCAATTTTACGTTTCCCAATGAGAATAACAGAAAAGACAACCAAACAAAAATTTACCTATTCAGCATGGATTGTTATCTATCCTAGTATACCTATCAAGGGCGAATAACCTTATGTCACACCCCAAACGGGGGGTTATTGTACTTATCCCATATGATTATGAATGTACACGTACCATACCGTATGAAACATTTTAAGTATAACCAAAACCTAAACAGGAGTAATCTAAAAAGTTAACTCTTAATTATCCATGCCACCTTCACACCCAACATCAAAGTTTTTTGCATGCATTTCACATAAAAATGATCAGAATATATCTAGAAAATAATAAAAATATACTGCACTCATCCCACACATTCATGAATGTACATGTACAATACCGTATGAAACCTTGTGACCATCATCAAAGCCTAACTAGGGACCGGGAAAAAACACACACACACACAAACAAACAAAAACCACGAAAAGCACCACAATGAGAGATCATCACCTTCTGGACCAGATTGGCGGTGCCCCTGCCGTTGGTAAGCGGAACGGTCTCGCCGAGAACGACGCAGGTCTCCTTCTGAGTGAGCTCGCCGCAATTCTCGCATCTCAGCTGTTCCAAACCCAAAAAGAACTGCTCGATCACACTCAATCGTCTTCCAATCGATCAATCAAAGCAAAGATAGATAGAGAGAGAGAGACCTTGAAGAGGTAAACGAAGTTGGGGTCATCACACCCCCCCTCGGGCTGGATGTCGGTGAGCTTGTCCAGCTCCGCCGACACATAAAGCATGAAGAACACCATCAGAAACCCTAAAAAAGGAGAGATTGATTCGAAGGAGAAGAAGAGAGGTCGCAGAGATTCACCAACAACGAATGTCTGAAACGGTGTTTGTGTGACTGTGGAGTATAGATGTCGTCACCTTCCGGTGATTTTACGGATTGGTTACCTTATTTTGGAGGTGTATCAGATTAAAAAAAACAGAATGGGAGGTTCGCTTTTATTAAATTCACCGGACAGTCACTCGTTTCAAACTGTTGCCGGAGCATATTGGAAAATTTAGGGCAGCTCTACTCCCACCATGCTATTTGCTGTCCCCACCTACAGACTGATCCCACAAGCCATGCTCAATATAAAATCTGATCCCACCACCATATATATTACTTACAAGTGAAATTCTAACCCCACCACTTTCTAAGTTTTCTTCTTTTTTTTCTTCCCTTCTCTTCTCTGCCTCCTCCAGATTTATTTTCTCTTCTCCTCTCCTCTCCTCTCCTCTCCCTCCCACCTGATCTTCCCTCCTCTCCTCTCTCTCCTACCGGACCAGCCATTGAAAAGGAGAACCCACATCATCGTCCACTATCCGCAAAGCATATGTATGTATGTGCCCTTGTTTGTTCTTGAATGTATATTTTTTTATCTTATTCTTAGGGTATTAGAATGAAAAATTGGTTATTGAACAAAAAATTTATTTAGGGTTTGGAATAGAAAACCAATATGTGGTTAAAAGAATAGTCATTCAAAAAATAAAAATAAGATTTAGGATAGAAATCTAGGGTTTGAGATAGAAACTCAATATGTGATTGAAATATTTAGTTATTCATAAAACAAAATTAGGGTTTGGGATAGAAATCTAGGGTTTGTGATAGAATGTGGATTGAAATATAGGGTTTGGAATATAAGATGTGGATTGAATGATTGGTTTTAAAAAACATTGTGGTTTGGGATCTAAGCGTATGATTTGTGATAGATGTAGATTGAAATCTGGGGTTTGGAATAAAGTGTGGATTGAAAGATTGGTTATTAAAAAAAAAATAATGGTTTGGGATATAAACATATGGTTTGGGATAGAATGTGGATTGAAACCTAGGGTTTAGGATAGAATTGGGATAGAAAGATTGGTTATTCAAGAAAAAGAAATATTATGGTTTGGGATAGAAACTTATGGTTTTCCATAGAAAGTAAAGATTATTTTTGAATTGAATTGTATTGTCTTTAGTGTTCAATATTGAAGATGAATGCATATATAATTTCGGCTGTTGAAGTTTTCTAACATAACAGTATTAATATTTAATATAAATGAAGTTCTTTCTTAGGTACTTCTACTATAGTTTTTGTATAGCTCGCATTCTGTTTTCTGATGATCTGTAGAAGGCTACGACAACCATTTGTATGAGAGGATCTTATTCATTGCAGAATTTTATATACATCATGAATGCAATACTCTTTATTATAGTTGGATTTTGATCTTTGTGACTTTGTTGTGTTATCCTCTCAGAATTTGTAAACCTTTGAAAGAATTAAATTGACCGTCCAAGTGATTACTTAAGACTATAATAAAACTAGTCTATGAAGATTAGAAGAGAAGAAAAAAGAAAGCAGATATAATTGGATATCATAAAGAATTAAACACAACCTGATTTTTATAATATGTACACGCTTTGCCCTTAGTTTAGTGTGATATCAAAAGTTATTTAAAGTGATAAAATATATCAAATTTGGCTCATCCGGTTGTCCTGCACATGTGGAACAAATATTTAGGTTGATGTGATTGTCAAAACAATTAATTAATAATTCATAAAACAGAAAACTAACATTTGAAAAGGTTTCAATCTCTAGCTGTTTTTGTTTGAGGGGAATGGATTTTCTGTATCAAAAGTGGGTCAATTTTTTTTTTCCATAAGAACACGGAATGGATTGTTTGGTTGGACAAGGGAGGTAGTTGAGAATATACATGATCAAAGTGTTTTTGCTTTTGATGAACATGTAACATTAGTTTTAATTACATTGACCCCTTCATCCTAGATCACAAAACAAGAAATAAGGAGCTAAATAAACAAGTTTTGATTACATAAAAAAAGAATACTAATATGTTATTCCTCATGAAGTGAACAAATTCATTTAGCTGATGAATTGATGCGAGATTAGCATTTTTTGTCATCAAAGTGTGTCAACAAGTACTTACAACCATGTTTGATTGAATATTACCATGATAATTGAATTGATTCTCCTAAAGGACTTGTATTTGACAAACCCCATGTTATCTAACCTTGTTCACCTATAGTATACCCTTATAAAATATATTAATAATTGTTTACAATCATTTGTTATATAGTTGAATGTAGCTTTTCAATCCTCTTTATGTAGGATGGCCCCTAAACCTCCCACAAACCGCATCTCTTCGAAAACGTCAATTTTCAAGGTTGGCTAAAAGTGCACCTTCAACATCAATGGTCCCTTATGCTCAGGAAGAGGAAGTGCAGGATGAAGTAGTTGTGTCTGATGAAGAGGGACAAGAGGTTGAAGAAGAAGAGAGACAAGGCAGAAGACTAGTTGACTCTGAGATAGATGAGGATAGTCTTAAGGGTCCTTTTCCTGGTGGGCCGCAAACCAACGAACTTCCCGACGCAGCAAATGTGGAACGACATTCGAAGCAAATACATTGATCGAGTGGGATGACTTTATCACAACCGCCTTGTTATCACTTTATCAGTACTTATCATATTTTGTGATAGGGGAGACTAAGAACATGGCATTCATTTGGTTTTGAATGGCCCATAACATTTTGAGTATTTAAGTTTGTAATTACTGCCATTTTAAAATGTGTGCGAATGATTAGTTGGGATGTGAATGATAAAGAAAAGTCATGCATGAATTTGACATATGAAGCTCTTTTATGTATTCCCTTGTTTAGCTAATGTATGTGACAATCCAATCATCATGATAAAATATTTCATCTTGTGTAACAACTAGTGTTTTTTTTCGTTCATGAATATATATCTATGGCCTCATAGTTCAAGGCAGATCACTACATTGTAATTATTCGACGGACCTATTGTCGCCCACTAAAACCCAGGTCGACTGAAAATTTGTCGTCCACTAGTACATTAGTTCGACTCCAGGTTTGTCGAACGCATTCCAGAACATAGGCTTTCTCATATGGTTTGTTCGGCGGACCTACTATCGCCCACTAAAACCCAAGTCAACATACCGTTTGTCGTCAACTAGTAAATCTCTTCGACTCTAGGTATGTCGAACAGATTTCAGAACACATGCTTCCTAAACCATTTGTTCGACGGACCTATTGTCGCCCACTAAAACTCAGGTCGACAAACCGTTTGTCGTCAACTAGTAAATCCGTTCGACTCCATGTATGTCGAACAGATTCCAGAACACGTGCTTCCTAAACCATTTGTTCGACGGACCTACTGTCACCTACTAAAACCCAGGTCGACAGACCGTTTGTCATCGACTAGTAAATCCGTTCGACTCTATGTATGTTGAACAGATTCCAGAACACATGCTTCCTAAACCATTTGTTCGACGGACATACTGTCGCCCACTAAAACCCAGGTCGACAGACCGTTTGTCGTCAACTAGTAAATCCGTTTGACTCCATGTATGTCAAACAGATTTCAGAACACATGCTTCCTAAACATTTGTTGTCGCCGGAAGGGTCGCCGGAGCATGTACCAGTCCCACCAAAATTCGACTGGGTGGTCGAGGAGGCACGTCGTGGTCGACAAAGAGCGCGGGAGAGGGAAAAAAACGCAGGGAGATTGTGTTTTTTATTTTGACTCAGGTGGTGGGGAAGGGCTTTCTTAGTTTTTGGGCTGGTGGGGAGGGGTGGCTAGTGGGGTTAATGGATTTCAAAACCAACCAGATTTTATGTGTTTTATTTTTTTTGGTTGGGGGGGGCAAGCAATTAGCATGGTGGGGATAGAGCTGCCCAAAATTTTCACTTTGACAGATTTATCTTTCTCAATTCTGGAAAACTCAACCATGTTTGAAATAAAATTCTCATTTTTTTTATTTTATCCTTTTCAAACTCATGACGATTAAAACTCATAGTCCCAGCCAGCCTTGGCCTAGTGGTTAGGGACACCGTTGTTATTGTGACTTTCCATGATCGATCATTATTTTGTGTAAAGTTAAAATATTTGTGTTCTTAGCCTGCTGGGCTAAATTGTTGTGGGCTCTGCATCACAAGGTTATTATGGGGTAATAATACTATATTGAGACTATGAGTCACTATGTCCCGGCCTTTATAACAAAAAAAAAAAAAAAAAAAGAGTATTCACTTCAAATCTATTATTAAATTGTTATTAAACTTAAATTAAAATTAGGCTATTTTGACTCTCAAAATATATTCTAAATCTCAATTCTTTTAACCCCCATAGGACCCTTGCTAAAGAGTGACCACCATCTTTTCTCTTCATCTGTTTTTAATCTATACTAAGTGTCATTCACCCTTCTCTCTCTTCATCCCCCTTTTAATCAGTCATCACTTCTTCTTCTCTTCATCCCACCCTCTCTCTTTTTACATTGAATTACTTTCATATTGAAATGGAATCACATATTGAATCTCAAAAAATTAAACTACTTTATGATTCCTGAAGTGTATATGAATTGTTAGAGATAACTCCATATTGTGAATAGAAGCAAAATTAGGGTGAACTGGTTTGATTATTTCCATTAAAAATATGTGCATCCTATGCTTTAAGAGATATTTTGTATTTTTAGATTGTCTTATTGAACATTACCGCTTATAAACTTGTCCCCTAGAGATGTACATTGAAAAAATTTAAATTTTTGAAATTGTAATGCAAATATGACCATATATGCATTACTAACCTCATCATCAATTAAGATGATTTTTCATATCTTCCCAAACCTTTTGTTGTTGTTGTTGTTTGTTTCTATCAATCATCGCTGCATAACTTGGACCTTGATATTCAGATCATGATATCATGTCAAACTTTTTTACAGCATTTATCGACATAAAATGTTCGATTAGATTATCTTGAGCAAACATCATCTTTTTCAGCCTTTTGTCTAAAAAAAAGATGTATATGTAAGGTATGATGTAGATGTAACCAGGAAAGAAGATCATATAATCAAATGAAGTAGAAGGACATAAAAGAAAATCGGTTGATAGCTTTAAATTTCGTGTTGGTGAACAAAAAAATGAAAATTTGTGTTGGTGCTCTAAAATTGGTAACTTTTAATTTTTCATCATTGTCTCTTCCTCTTTTCACGTCTCTTCTTCTCTTTGAGTGATATAAAAATATCAAAGGAAATTCGGTTGACACTTTTAAATTGCATATAATTCTATGCTTTGAACAACAATAAGATCCAATATATCAAACAATTCAATACTAGTATATTGTACGCGCACATGTGCGTAAATAAAAAAAACTATTTCACATTTGTAATAAGCATAAATGATTGATGTAACGTCTACTTTGTTAATGTGGAAAAATATATTCAAGATTGAAAGTATTTTACCTTCACAAAAGCTAAAACCACAAGAACAACTAAAAAACCAATACTATATATAATGAAAAGAAAACCACAATTGAACTTGACTACCACAAACTTTCTCTTTGGCTATTGCATGGGGTGTCCCATCCCTTCCTTTTTAGCTGCAACAGGGGGCAATTCATTTCTTTATATTTAATTGCACCGGGAGATCAACTATGGCGGAATGTGACGACAATTTAGATAAGTGGAGTTTTGTCGATCCGAACCATTCATCTATGCATGTATTGTGAAATGTATGGTTGCATGGCAAGAGATGTATCTAATCGCCATCTTCGTAGTCATTTATATAGATGAGACACTGTTGTGTTTCACTTCCATCACCTCCATCTTAAATAGGTACACCATAATCCGATAAAGCTTATATATCTCAGAACTCAAGGGATTCCACGTCCACATGTTTCAGGCGGCGACACCTGATCTACAGGGACACAAAAGCGATAGCATAAAAAAACATTAACCTATCCCGAGACAGATCTTGATTACTACAAGTATAATAAAGACTTCTAGAAGACCAGTATCAATCTCTCTCTCTCTCTCTCCCCCTCTTTTTGTGTGTTTAGCGAGTGTCTCCAATCCCTTTCCCTCTATATATAATGTTTTTTTGATTTCATCTCTCATATTAAGCTTCCCATAAAAAGAGGTGAAGGTGGAGATATGATAGATGGATATGTATATGTTAATAGTAATAATAGGAGAGAATGAATGTATATGTGTTGAGAGGGTACTATTGTGTGTGTTGCTATTTTGTGTGTGTATGCATGCATGGTGTGTGTGGGTGCATATTAGGTTGAGTGGGGGTGTCGGTGTGCCCTGCACGTGCACACACCGCTCATGCTGCCCTTGTGAATGCCCCGCATACACTTCTCACACGCGTTGCCCGTGTGCATGCCCTGCGCACTGTATTGCACACTATTCATGCGTAGCCCAAGCGCTATTCCACCCACTGTTTTGTGCATCCTATGCTCACATCCATTGCGCGTTCACACACAAAGAGTTTAGATTGAGCTTCTATTTAATTAAAGTTAAATATGTCACCTTGCTCATTTGATTTTGTATACTATTACTTTTGTGTACCTACAGATTAGGAGTTGTCGCTTGAATGTGTGGACATGGAATCCCAGAAGTCCGGAGATATATGAGCTCTATCCAATTATGGTGTACTCAATTTAGATGGAGGCAATAAAAGTGAAACACAGCAATGTCTCAACTGTATAAGTAACTATGGAGATGGCGATTAGATACACCTCTTGCCATGCAACCATACATTTCATAGTGGGTGCATAGATGAATGGTCCAGACAAAACTTCACTTGTCTGAATTGTCGTCACCTTCCATCATAGACAATCTCCCGGTACGAGTGAAGATGAAGAAATGGTAGAACTGCCCCCTGTTGTAGCCGAAGAGGAAGGTACGGGACAACCCCTTACAATAGCATGAGAGGACGTTTGACTTATGTCATTGTGGTAGTCTAGTTCAGTTTTGATTTCTTTTCATTATATGTACTTTTAACTATGTTTTTTAGTTATTTTTATAGGTCTAGAAGCTAAGAGCACGGTACTTTTATTTGTCCAAAGTATCACTTTTGTTATTTGGTTCTCATTGTGTGTTTTGGACACTGAAAATATGATCATTTGCCACTTTGTTTTAGTTATGATAGATCAATGAATCTTATGTGGTTTTTTTTAAAAAATGCTTTTCATTTGGGTTTCTTTGTTCAACTTAATCAATAGAATGTTAGCAAACATCTGATTCACATAATCATGTTTGTGGTGCACTATGTGTTCGTGTTGCTATATTTGCTTTGAAGGACCATGGGTCACAAATGCAAGAACAAAACAACTTTGATGATATATTCTTTTTGTTTTGGCATTCTATTTTTTTCTTTATTCAATACCTTCATAGTATGACCAGTCCATTTAATGTTAGGCTACTTTATTTTATCTTTATCAAACTCCTATGGTGTAGGGTAAACCATTTATAAATAGTAAAAAATAGGATTTGATCATTACTACAAATAAGATATATTTTAGCAGTTATTGGGGGAGAATTATGTGACCAAAAAATGTGCTTTAATGATGAGTTTTTGGTGATCAAAAAATAAATCTCATTTATTAGCAATTTCATAAAATTTATTATTTTTTGAAAGAATACACTTCAAGAGTCCAATACAAATTCAATAAACTAATTTTTTGCGACGGCAACTAGGATCATTGCAAACATTATTTATATGACAATATCAAATAACCTGGAGTTTTTTGATGGGTTCTAGGCCGTCGCAAATAATTTACAACACAAAATTTTGCAGCTCTATAAAAAACACAGCAAAACTACTGAAATACTTTTTATGTTATTTGGATAAATTTTCCAGCCATTTGGATCCGTCATAAAAAACTAATTTTCTTTTTTGATTATATACTTTTTTTATTCATTTGTTCTGGTGGATGTACTAAAATGTATGATAACAAGTGAATGAATCATATTTGAAAAACCTCACATGTAATATAAGATTCTTTCTTTGGGTTTATAATCATGATATTTAAGTTTGTTTTATGATTGAGCATTGATCAGCCAAAAACTCTCAATGAGACAAATATTAGTTATATGGAGAGTGCTAAAATTAGCCAACCACTTTTAACAGACCGGATTTTTAAATGATCGAATGTTCTTCTGAACGTCTTTACTTACACCCCTCTTTTATATTGTATACCCATTTGTATTGCACAAGAGTGTTAAGAGAGAGGTGGGCAAAGAAGATTGAAGAGTGAAAATAAAAAGCACCATTTTTTTTCTTTGGGCCCGTTTGGTAGCACGTTTTGGGTTGATTCTGCTTTTGAAAAAAGTTAAAAAGGCTAAAATGTGCTACCGAATATCACGGCTTAATAAGAAAATCCACACATAGATTTCGGTCATTTCGAGCCTCGAAAGTTATGTTTTCGAAAGCACCAAAAGAGAGCTTTGGCTGGAATTGAACATTGTAAAAGCTATGAGTGGTCGAGGGATTGACAGTTGTACCCTCATTGAATACAATATTTACACACTTTTATGATCTCATGCCCAAGCTTTCTCTCCATCAGGGGAGACTTTTTCTTTTTTCTTTCTCTCTGACTTTCTGTTTCCTTTCTTTCGAAACCATCTATATGAACAAGATGGTCCTTGAACTTGTACATGTATATGCTTCATATGCAATTGAATGACATTGCAGATTTGTGCATAACAACAATGGTTGACTTCCAACTCATGAATGAATAGTCCCTTTCTCAAACAAAGTAGAGCTTATAGTGAATGACCTTGGTACAATGAAGCATAAAAGCATGTGCAATTAAAACTCTCTTCTATAAGAGAAAATTTGAATTTTATTCAAAAGAGTTCTAGAAATTCAAATCCCCAATTTTCAGACACTTAAAAAAAAAATGACAAAATAAAAGGGATGAACATCGGACCGGGGGGGGGGGGGGGGGCCGTCGGAACGATGACTGGTTGATCCACTTGGAGGGATTAGTTCGGTTGTGGGTGGGTTTTCGCTAGGGTTCCGAATGTGAGTGGTGGTGGTACGGAGAAAGGGTTTTGCAATCCCAAAGAAGTAAAATATGTGTATTTAAAGATGAGGGTAAATGAGTAATTTTTATTTATGGGCTTTATTAAACTCTCATTTTGTAACTAAACATGACCAGATTTTAAATGTTAGTGAGCAACTTAAGTTATCAGCAACAAACGTGATTCCTGAATTAAATAAAAAATAGTTCATAAAAGCATATGACAAAAAAACATGTGAAAAAAAACAGCTTTTATATCAAAAACTATTTTTCAATCTATATTTTCAAATGGGCCCTTAGCGTTGGTACACTCATCCCATCTGTAACCCTCTTAACCGCTATACATTGTGACATATATAAAATTAATTTTTTAAATTTTTTTAAAAATAATATACAGATATATCTCAATGTATATCTAGGGTGTGGTTGTGCCGCAAATAAAATGAGAAAAAGCGATGAAAAATAATAATTTTTTATTTAACCATTTAAAAATCTAATCTCTGTATATATATTTTTTTTTTCTATCCTTTTCCCTCCCTGTTTGGTTTTATTAGAAGAAAGTGAAGGTGAAAATTTTAGAAGTAATGATAGAAAATAATTTTTTAATTTTTTACTAACATGCACAAGTCCCATAAAATTTGGTTAATAATTTTTTATTTTATTTTTCACTTCTTGTAATGGCGGCACCTGGGGCTGGGCAAATCACTTTTTCATTACGAAAAGCTGCAATCGGAGTAAAATCTGAAATCAAGTCAAGAGGAACAAAAGAATAATTTTTTTTTCGGTTTCTCGTTCGTTCTTTAAATTTTTTTTTCTAGGGGTTTTCCTTTCGTTCTGTGAAATTCTCGATAGCAGAATCCGAAAAAAATGGCTTCAGCTCCTCCGCATGTGAATCAAACCCAAGTTCCTCTCCCGCCTGAGTCAAGTAAGTCCTCTCTCTCTCTCTCTCTCTCTCTATGTTCTTAGATTGTTCGATCAATCGATGTAGACACCAATTCTTCTGTGTTCTTGACATCTGTATCTTTCAATTTTGACTTCTGAATTTTCTTGGCGATCGAAGGTCTCTGCTTTTTAATTTTTTTCATTTCTTTTCAGTTTTTCTTTTCGTTGAAACTTGAAAGGAAGGGCAAAAAATGAAAATAAAATATGGATCCTTTGTTTTAAAAGAATTGAAACGATTAGATGCATTTTCTTGACTGGTTACCATTTTAGGTTAGTTTGAATTTTCTTGAATTTGAATTTTGAATAAGGTATCCAACCAAGACTGAAATTAGTCAAAGTGGTTCAACGTTTGAGCATGGGGAATAAGGATGCATGATTTGGTGGAAATCTACCCATAGCCATAGTTGCAGAGTTTGTGTACGACATATATTCGACAAGTGTTCGATTTGGTATGTATGTGTACATTCATAAATCATATGGGATAAGCACGATCAAATTACGGATGATTAAAATATTTTCTAGATGTATTTTGTCATTAGAAATGCATGCAAATTTTTTTATGTTGGTTGTGAAGGTGGCGGTGACAATTATGATTATGATTCACTTTTTAAATTATGAAGATCGTGAGGAATCATCCGAACTCGATGGATACTTGGATTCCGAATGTACAAAACACACAGTTTGAAGAAAAAAAAGTATGTTCATAGCTGCCAACTTAGGAGACAACTACACATTTATGCTTATAACCTATGGGACGGTCGGAGTTGTGTAGTAATCGGGATGGGTGGAATTGGAAAGCCAAATTGTGGTTATCGGGTTTTTTGGGTCCCTTGAGGCCTCTAAAAACCATTCAAACTTCACTAGAAAAGTAAAATCGAATTGATTAATTGCAATGTTCATTAATTTATTGTTTCGATTTTCAATGGTGAATCAAGTGCTTGTATTTCTGTGGTTCAGTTCCATTGTTGTTTTATATTAAGCATGGTGTTTGATTTGAACATGGCTGCTCTTTTAAGAAGGTTTGATATGGAGGGTTTGATATTCGATTTGATGCTATTATTATGTGTCTAGAAATATGCACATATTCCCTAATTCACTGTTTTGTTCAGGTATTAACCCAAGTAAGAGTAGGAATTTGGATAAATCTTGTATTTATTGTGTTTGTTTGAAACAATATTCCTCAAGTAAGAATGGGGATTTGGGTAAATCTCACGTTAATTCTGTTTGGTTCCAAAAAAACCCAAATGAGTTTTATCTCTATCCTTGTTCTACCACAGATAAATCCAAAAATTTATTCTAGGTGAAAAGACAAATGATTTTGATTGATTATTTTATTCATGCACTTATACTCATTGCCTATGCACTTATACTACTTGCCTGGTTCTCATTTATAAAAGTACTAAACACAAATTTGTCTAGCTATTATCTAGAAGAGTAGCTATTCTTCTTATTTGTTATTTGTATCAATCAACCCAAACCTTTGATTCTTCAGGTGTGTTCAAAGACTAATCCTGATTTTAAATGCAAGCAAATGAAAGCGAATCCATTATAGTGTTTATTTGTAAAGTCCAGGTTTATGAATTCCATGTGATACACGATTATATGAAAAATATCTTCAGTTCAATATTTATTAGAAAAATATTTATAATCAGCTTGCGTGCTGTTATACTTCTTTTTTTTTAAAAAAAAAAATTTTTTTTTGGTTAATTTGTTCGACTTTTCCTGGCTTGTTGCATTTAACTTCTAATCGAGTTCCGTTCAGGTTTTTTCATTTGGCTCCTCAAAGTTTCGTATCTTAATGTTTTCAATGTTGATTAAATTTGTAGATCATGATGACCAATCATCAGTGGTTCCTGTACATATCGTGACCCAACCATCTCAGCTCCCATCTGAATTTTTGGAGCCATCTGCTGATAGGAAACTAGTTATCGGCTTTGATTGTGAGGGAGTGGATCTTTGTCGTAATGGATCTCTCTGTGTTATGCAGGCAAGATTTAACTTTGTATAGCATAGAAGATGTTTATTGTGATTCTTAGAATTCTTTTCCATATTCATTAAATCTTTTTTTTTTCCTTTATACAATCGGTTCATCAAAGATTGATTCATTGATCCCCGACTTTTTTCAATTCAAAATTGGCTTTTTGAAATTAGTAACAGATGTGTTTAATCCAGATTTTGTCTTGCCTCCTAATGGTGCTTTAAAAAAATCTTTTATACAACTTGCCAATATTTTTCTTCTAGTAACCATATTAAAACCTTAGATTGCTTTCAACATAAGCGCAACAATGATCTATTCCATGTTTGATGTGTGAGAAGCCTAGGATTGCCCCGACATGGGTTAGACTTGAGGTGCGCCTTTTCTTTTCTTTTCCAGGGAGAACTTTTGGAATGGAATGGTGATACGGAGTCATCTTGTAACTCCCTCACTATTCTTTAATACATTCACTAACCTAATTACGAAAAAAAATCTGGAATGTGCATCAGAGAACTTAAAATTGCTAATATGTTTGGGCATGGATCATTCAGGATTCAAGTATGGTGACTAAATATTTTAATAAAGCAGGATGAGAAATAACCAATTGAATCAAGAAAGAGAACGTTAAAGTTTCAATTATATTACCCTTATAAAGTTTTGCACTGTTGTCAGTTTGATGCAACAAATGCTTAATGCTCTTTGTGTCAAAGCTTGAGAGAAGCAGTTTCAGAATAGCGCAGGAGGAGTTTGGGTGTTGAATTTGTGAACCTGTGTAACAATTATATGGTATAGGTACCAGACATGGACATGGAGTGTTGCACACAGCACATCTAGAATGCTCAATAATGTATAAGTATCCAGATTTCGGACACAACAATTTATGGAGTGTATTTGGAAAATTCTTCTGACCTTGTAATCTGTGTAGATATTGCCGAGACACAATTGTAACAGGGATAACAAGAAATCCTATGATTCTCTCTCTTTCTCTCTCTCACACACACACCACGAACAATTAGGAGGAAGGAAAACATAAAAAAAATATTTGGATTTATAGAATCGTTGTCATGGGTCTTATTTTCATTTGTAATCATATATTGACTTAGAGAAATGAATTCACCTTTGTGTTGTGGCAGTTTGCCTTCCCAGATGCTGTCTACTTAGTTGATGTTATTGAAGGTGGCAGGATGCTTGTGGAAGCCTGTAAACCTGCACTCGAGTCTAGTTATATCACGAAGGTTATTCATGATTGCAAACGAGATAGTGAGGTTTCTATTTCACTTCTTGATCTGATTCTTGCTTGTTTTGATAATCATCCTTATGTAATCATATATATATGTATGTATGTATTCAGCAACCCTGAAATATAATATATATTTTGCAGGCTCTCTATTATCAATTTGGCATCAAGTTGCATCGTGTTATGGACACCCAGGTAAGCTATGTTTTCACTCTTATTCTTTATATGTCCAATTGTCCACCACATTAGTTTACATGAGTGGTTTCCTAAATGTTATTGGAAATGAAATTTAACATTTTTTTGGGGGGATAGATAATGCGCTAGGCTTGACTTGGGCTCTGCTTAGGTTAGGGTTAGTCAACTTGTGTTAACAACCTTTTCCAAAATGAGAGATCTTTTAGAGTAGCTTTGCATGGTTGTCCAAATAGGATGCGATATGTGAACAAGATAAGACAACAAGATCCAGAGGGAAGAACACACAAATAGTGAAAGTTACAAGAGTACAATGCTTGTTTGGAGAATGTTTGGCTAGGCATCTTGTTCCTCCTTAGGGATTGTGGTCATAGTGACAAAGTTCGTGTACGGCAATTGTTCAGCAGATCTTTTGCTGGTATGGTGCGTGTACATTCATGAATAGTATGATATAGATACGGGAAAAGTATGGAGATGATTTTAAATAAAAAGTATGTATAGTAGAATAAAATTATTATCATATATGTACAATTTTAAATAAAAATAATTATGATAGTCAAAATTATATATAACAAATAATACATAAAAATTTGTAAAGAAAATATGACATATCACATCATGATAAAAATCACAAGTAAAAATACAACATCAAACTATGTCTCTCAAAATAATTATAAAAAGTTTAGATAATCTATCTATAAGATAATTTACATTATTTTATTACCAAAAAAGGAAAAATAAAACACTCATTGAAAAACACAAAAGATACAAGAAAGCATTGCAATGAACTCCTATCATACCCGTCAATTCAAACACAAAAAGAACACCGAAAAACTTAAAAAAGCTAAATCATCATGTCAAATTATTAGCAAAAAAACACAAAAACCATTCATGTGGCCTCTCCATGGGACTTGGGACACTCAAATACAAAGCAAACACACAAGAATTAATAAAAAAATAAAATTAGCATTCTGTCAAGTGTCAATATTAAACTAAATGTACAGAAAATATAAATAATAAAGAAGAGCCATCTGATCTCTCTAACTCTCTCCCAAAAGAAAAGCATGGAAATTCAAAACCATTGCGTATTGAAAAAATCTACAACCTTGTGTTGATGGGACAAGAACTTCGTTGTTAATGTTCTTTTAGAGTGTTTAATTTAATAGTTGGGGGCCTTCAAGAAATTCAAGGGGTAGAAAATTTAAAGAAGATAAAGGAGAAAGGACGAGGGAATGAGAAAATAATTTGGAGTTCATGAAAAATTAAAGCATTGAATTTTTAAGATTAAATAGGATTAAAGTGGAAAATATAGACAATAATAATAACTTGCAACAACAAAAAGCGAATGAGAAAAAAAGAGCAATCGATTATGCTAATTGAGACCAAATGAAAAATATTGAAGAAAATCATGGAACAAGGCTTCTGTATAGCATAAGATTTTGATAGCTTACAAGGACTGTTAAGGAAAGAGAGAATGATATAGTAGTATGAGATGAGGGTAAATGGACATAGAAATTAAATGTATCTCTGTCACTTGCATATGGTCAACCAGTACAGCAAAAAACATTGACAACAACATCAGCCATGATGATAAAAAACAATATGACCAGGCCTGATATCACTAACCTGGCTCAGCTATGGTACACATCTAGAAAAATCCAGAAGTATCCAAGATAGTATTTAATAAATAAGTGGGCTGCACATGCCACATGCAGTGCACACCACTTGCAAATAAGATTTTCTCCTAGGAGGGTCAATATGCAATAGATCCAGGCAAGTAGGAACCTTTTATTATTTATTTGTTTTCGAAGGGACGAATTACAATTTGTCCATCTAAAGTCCATTCTCACATTGCTTTTGATAAATTCGTAGGGACCTTTAATGATTTTTTGTGTATATTGCATTTGCAGTCATAATTGTAGACATTTTATGACTAGTTGTCAACCTAATGTCAGCAGCCTGATGAGCTTATTGGTGAAGGTGCTAGGTTGTAAGAAATTGATTAATTTCTATTTAATGTGAGTTGGTCAATAGGAAATTTACCTTTAAGATATAGTGTCAAGCAAAATAAATATAACAAATAGATTAATCATATATGAACCAGAAAAAGGATTAACACACATGGACATAAGATGCAAATGTAAAGTTATTAGTTGATTACATCTAGTATTATGTCATAGACCATTGATGTTATCATCTCATTTGAAATAGACAGGCCCTTTGAATCCTTTCTTAGTAATTCCATCCATGGATTTTATCACACAAACACAACCTTCAAATATAAAGTACGAGTCTATTATATGCAATAATATGTCCTATTGTACTATTGATACCTATTTTAAGTCATCTTCGAGACAGGCCTTTTAAAACCGTTCTTAAGAACTCCATAAATTGTTCTTGCAGTGTCTCCCTTCTTTTTTCCGTTTACTTGCACTATTGATACCTGATTTTATTGCTATTTCTCTGCCAGATAGCATATCATTTGTTAGAGGAGCAGGAGGGAAGGAAGCGGAATCCGGAGGAGTATATTTCTTTTGTTGGACTACTTGCAGATCAACGATATTGTGGTATTGCACCTAGACTATAATTTTTAGCCGGCATATTATGAATTCATTCCCTTTTTCCAAAAAATAAAATAAAATTTAGAATTAAAAAAGGAAAAAAGTATGAAATCATTCTTCAAAAAACAATTACTCCTATATCCAATATTTCCAGAAAAAGAGTTAATGATTTCTTCTTCCATTTTCCTCCAATAAGGTGATTTGAAACAGACTCAATGTTCTAAAAATCCCGTCTAGGCCCCGATTAATCCCCCGCCTAGGCCTAGGCGGTCCCAGCCCGCAACGCTTAACGCCTAGCCACTTTTTCAATTAATCTCCAGTTGACTAAAAAATTATTAAGTCACCTTATATATTATATATCTATTAATTAGTTTTTTATGCTATCTCTATTATGTTTATATTATTAATTTTATTTTGATGTTATTTGGTTATTATTTTGTAGTCTAAAATCATTACATATATATCATGTATATGTATATGTATTATATTTATTATTATAAAAAGTGATTGATTAATCCCCGATTAATCCCCGCCTAGCCGATTAATCCCTAGTCCCTCCTCAACCGCCCGACTAGCGCCTAACGCTTTTTACAACATAAGTTGACACTAAATTCAGATTCTATGGACTGTAATGATGTTGTAAACTGTAATGATGTTGCTAAAGGAAATAGCCTGTACCATGGCTGCACAGTTGGCAAAGGATTTGGTCACCCAAACCCAAGTTTAAAGGTGATAACATTAACTATTGTTTGGTGTTTGGTTTTGCATTCATTTAGATCTCTGATATTTTACTTTTCTAATTTTTATTTGTGTTAAATTGAGGAAAGTGATTTTTACTTAATTTCCCTGTCATACACCCTTGCACCATGCATTCCTCCTTGACAACAGGGTTCGTTACCCGGGGCCACCTATTAGTATCATTGAGTTTCAGACAAAATCAGATGTCATGATATAGCCATATAGATAGCCCGAGTTTATGTTCTATTTACCACAATTAGGCACTAATGGTATTGTGGTAAGGTTAGTTAACTTTTTGTGATTTTGGGCTTCCTATAAGATGTATCGTCTCATTATGTACAACATCATATTATATGATGTATTTTTGTAGTTTGACTTATTGGCTGACACATTATGTACAACAGCATATTATTAAACAACCTCAGCATTAGCATATGTCTGCTAAAATCTGTACTTTGCAATATCATATCAATTGAAGATGACTGAGGTTCTGTAAACAGTAGTTTCATTTCCCCCCCATGCAGATCAAATTAAAAGTGACTCCTTCTGAGCCAAAAGTAACCATAGAAGCCAGAGATGCAGAAACAATTTGTTTATTTGATGTGTGCGCACACACACAAGACCAAAGGTGGGAGCACACCACCCGTAATTTTATTAAAAAAACAGAGGTCTAATTCCGATCTAGGAGGGGTTACGTAAACCTTGCCTCCTAGTACAATCAAGTAATTGAGATGTCTCTACAAAGAAAAACTGCCTACACCCATCATCCCACTTAAGTATAAAACCTCACACTTTTACGATAAGCAAACCCCCTCTTCAATAGAGAAAAAAATAATCAACCCCTTTTTTTTACTTCATGTCTTTTTTTTTTTGGGTGATTTTCAAAGTTTTATGAATTGTTTAACTACAGTATTCTTCTATATTTGTGATAGGAGTGTGAATAAACACAGATATGGATCGGATATCTGTTTTCTTATACAAATCTCACCTGAATACTGATACAGATGTTCACATCTTACTCGGGCAGATGTGGATATTTTAAAAATCATATGCAACTATGGATAGATATTTGTGTATACGAAAAAGATTACATCAATAGCAGTTTACGTTTGGGTCATGAGCAAGATGGGAACTATTGCTTCCTCCTTCCTGTCTTTCTTTCATTCCCTTATTATTTGAACTGGAAAAGAAGAGGAAAATGAGGCCATTTGATTCATCTTGGAGCAATGGTTGATGGGAACAAGCAAGCAGTGAGGGCCTTGTTTGAGAAAATAGGATGGACAGGGCATTGCTCATATCTAACTTATATAACATAGAGTTATAACAAATAGATATTTCTCATAAACTATTTTCTGATGAAAACTGGTACAACCCTGATTTTACCTCTATTTTATGGTCTACTGACGTCTTAAAACTCCAAGATATAATAAATATGGCTTAAATCTACATACGTGATGCTAATTTTTAAGTATCCTCATATGTTTAACTGTAATTGTTGCATTAGTTAAAGTATTTGTTGAGCTGCTGCTAATTTTTTTGCTACTAGTACAATATTGGTACCTTAACCTTGCTATGACATGAATATACAATGCTTTGTTTTAAGTTTGTTACTTTAGTATTCTAGTAATAGTTTTGCTTGCAAAATAGGCCATGGCTATTTGAGTTAAGACGCTAACCTTTTTTTTTTTTTGATATTGGAGGGATCCTCCGTGACTGATCTTACGGTCGAGCTGGGAAGGCTACCTTCTCCTGTTTGCCCCGGTCCCACAGAAAATTCTTTCGAATAATCGTTAAGACGCTAACCTTACGGTTAGGATAAGCATCATAATTGTTCAAAAGTAGAGGAATACATTTTCTCCACAAATAGACAGAACAATGTTCATGTCTACATCCACTTTATTGTTCTCATAGTATTTCTTACACCAACTCACCTATATTAACTTGTAGATTGGTTATTTATTGTTAAACTTCAAAGAGAATACAATTGTAAAGAAAGAACTGCATTTTAAAAAGTATTTTAGAATTCTAATGAGAGCTGAAGCCTTGTTTCCAGATTATTATGTTATTTTATATCCGTGTAAGATGTAAAGGTCATGGCCTTGAGAACTCAAGATCTTCCCGTGTAAGAACGATGCATGTGGTTCTAAATAGACCTTTAAATTAAGGTGCAAAGTTGTCTAATTTTTCCTTCTAATTGGATATTCAAGGTAGTTGTGTTCCTTTTGTTTCACTTGAGAGAAATATCGGTAAGCCATAGGAGGAAAAAGAATGTTAAGAACTTAAGCTCTTATCTCGTAATTACAGGTGTTTCTTATGATGAAAAGGGTAAAGTGCGTGATCTCCTGAGAAAGGTTTGTCTAATTATCTATTTGATTGACGATTAAGAAAATTTCTCATCATTTTCCATTGTACACTACTATTTATCTAACTTCCGATTAAAATTTTACTGAGCTATACAATTAGAAGGTCTACATTTGTATTATTCCATGTCATAGAACTTTCAAGGTTGAGCCTTTCTTTCAATAACCAATGACACGGAGAACTTAAGATATTAATTGCCTTTCAGATACTAGAGTCATAAGCTTTATTCTCCCATTTTATTGGAATGGAAACCTCCTAGTTCGCAAAGAGCTTGTATTTTCTAGCCTCATTGACTTCTTGATAAGAAACTTAGGCTATTTAGCTGACCATAGATTTAAATAGGCTATTGCCCCCATCTATGTGCGTGGACAGTGGATAATTGAAATACTAGGATTTTTACTTTTATAATTTGGAATGTGTTTCCAGATTTTGGCTATCTTTCGCTCCAGCTCTTTGGCTGATG
Source organism: Acorus gramineus (assembly GCA_030737835.1). Taxonomy (NCBI): domain Eukaryota; kingdom Viridiplantae; phylum Streptophyta; class Magnoliopsida; order Acorales; family Acoraceae; genus Acorus; species Acorus gramineus. The sequence goes on along the minus strand of CM060854.1, from coordinate 9,162,037 downwards.
GATCATCTCAAGTCTGATTGCAGATATTGTATTAGAAGTGCCTGTTTCATTTCTTTCCTCATTCTTTCAAAGTCAGGGGAGTCATAAGGCGGCTTATTGGCTATACAAGCTTAGCACACAACCACAACCAACAAGCTAGGTTTCCACAACCAATAACTCGCATTGTGCCCCATCAGGACCATGTTCACACGTGTATTTTGGAGTCACCAATGGTTCATTGGTGCCCCTCCTTCTGACACCATTGGTGCCCCTCCATTACTGGCATCATGCATTGTGGATGATTCCTCAGGCCAATATTTTCTTGGCTCTAAATAGTTTTTTTGTTTTTTCTCCTCTCTATTTCTAGTTTACCATGAATGCATCTCATTCAAATTTTAACTTCACATTGGCAACCAACGGAATCACTATATGTGCATTATCTGGAATCACTACATAATCTGACTAGAGCTGACTCCTTTGTATAGGAGTGAGACACCTTACATTACAATGCAACAATATTTTAAATATTTAGGCCCAATCATATTCTTGTTGTAGCATTGAGGAATTTGAGTTATGAGTTTGTGGGATGACACTGATTTTACATGAACCGATGAGTCAAAATACCAAAATTGATTCTCTTAACTACAAAATTCTGTATGGTTTTGATTAATGCGCCATGGAATATGATCTAAGTATCCAATTATATCTTTTGAATGCACAATCTTGATGAATGAAAATTATTATTGTGCTTTCTGGAAGTTGGAGTTCTCATATGGGGATTGTTGATGATTACTCATTTGCAAACAAAGTTTTAAATATAACTGTCAGAAAATACTGTTGGATTAGAACTTGAAATGTTGGAGCTCAATCAGGATAATAAATTAATCAAAAGTAGTTGTAACTCTGTAACTAAAATGTGGTATTGACTTATTCTCTATGGAAATTTTGGTGGCTTCTTATTTTGAAAATACTTTTTTTTGAATAAACCTATTTTTAACAATAGTTGTCTGTCTGACCTGTGAATCAATATCATCTAGAAGGACATCATCAAACATTGATGTTGGTTAGTGACTTAGCGCTTATTCTAAAAGTCTCGAGGCACAGAAAATATTTGAAGAAACCTTAGATATAACCATCCGCATACTTGTAATTTGATTTACTTTAATGTAAATAAGCATCCAAAAAACTATCCATTCATTTTCATTTACTTGGTTCGAATATGTAAATCTCTTTGTCAAGTATCAAGTAATTGAATCTTATGTGCATAGCCGTGGGGGTGGCAGTGGTAGTCCCTTTAAATGAGTAGAAAAAACAGGCGCAATTGTACACTGTGTTATGCACGGACATGGTATAACATGGTTTTCCGCTTACATGGCATAACATGGTGCAAGCCATGGGTTTTCCCGCACCAAGCATCAAATATTGTTTGTGCATGCCTGAAATGTAGAAGTTCCATGGAATATCTGCATGTCTTTTATTTCTTTACACTAAATTCATCGTTTAGACATCTTTTATATAGATAATCATTTTTGAAAAGCAGGGGCAGTGAGATGTGGCATGGAATTGATGTCTCAATTTTTTTTTCTTCAGGACCCTCAATTTTGGACTCATAGACCAATGACTGAACTAATGATCCGTAATGCTGTTGATGACGTACGTTTTCTCCTATGTGTCTATCACAAAATGATAGAGAAGCTAACTCAGGCTTCCTTATGGCATCTTGAAGTTCGTGGGTCACTTTATTGTCAATGTTTCTGCATCAATGATGATGGATTTGCTGATTGGCCATCTGCTCCACCTATCCCAGGTTGTTCATGCCACTGATGTTTTTTTCAATGACTATGATATCTCTTTGCTTATCCATTTTGTTCAACGGAACTTGTTTTCTGCTAAAATTATTGGTTATTATTTCTATCATAGTCAACTAAAATATGCTCATAGTTTAACTCCATTTTTCTTGATGTAGTTCATTGGAGGGTTAAAATATGAGTGTGTTACATTGATTTCCACGATCCTCCCTTAGACATGTCAGCAACATGGTGGGAAAAGGAAACAATTTGTTAAAAACTTGAAAAAAAAAGTGAAAAAGAAAGAATTTTTACATGAAACTTTGAGATACATTACTTGATAAAGCACCACATCTTGAAACCAAAAAAAAATTTAGAGAGAAAAAGGCATAAACAAAAATTAACATGTACATTAGGTTCTATGGAACGGTACATGTGAAGGAATTTGAAAATGGAAAGTTAAAGAACATAGATTGGACAATTGGATCTACTTGATTCCTTCAAACATAATCCATTGCATAAAGATCTAATTCTAATTAAAGCGATATATCGACATAGCAATTAACTTCCAAATGCATATAGTTATCCCATTACAAATTGAATTGATTGTATTTCTTTTAACAAGTGTGGAAATTAGTAATCTAACTTGCAAGAATTTTTAGGTAATACCAAGTCCTTTCCACATGAAATGGTTGTATTGTTCAGGGCTTAACTGGTGCCACAGGTCCATTACTGTAATAATGGAATTTATTATATTCTTTTTACAGATCTTGTAAATTTTGATGATGTTTATTCGTCATGATTCTTGTACTAGCAACAATTCTTGGTTAAAGGTTAGTTGTCAGGCATTAATATTACCTTAAACTTATGATTTCATTAGTGTTCTAGTTTTAATGATAGGGCAAATAAAGACATGATATGGAGAATAGGGACATTAAAAGTCTGGGAATGGAGGAGGGAATGGCTGTATTTAGATAAGTGTGACATTACATATAATTCACTTTCTGACATTAAGGTACACTTTTTTCCCCTTAAAAAGACAAAAAAGAAGATGTAATTTAAGTGGGTTTGATCCTCATATTGTGTATGTTAATAGCACTTTTAATGCAAATTTCTGTAGGATTTTGAATTTTGATATCATTGAGCCGACTTAGTACACTTTAATTATGAAAATGTCATCTAATGTCTATACATTATAGCAGATGAGTTAACTGGCCAGGGAGATGCTCCTGAAGCAGAAATACTCTCAGTTCTGCAAGTGCCTTCTGGACAAATGGGACGTGTTATTGGAAGAAGAGGATATTTTATAAAGTCCATTAAAGAGTCTTGCAAGTAAGTTATTAATTTATTTCGGTAACATAATCTTAAGTGATGTACATGTATCTGTTTGATGTGAAACTTCTGTAGAGGTTTACCATCCATCTTCACCATTCATTGCTTCCATCACTCTTATCTGAGTTACCTTGGACTGGAGGGAAAGATCTCATATAGGTCAAATATGGAAAATGTTTGATTCTAGGAGGGATTAACCTAAAATGAAACAGTCTGTTGGAGGATTTCTCCAACAATGAAGGATCTGGGACACTTCCGTAAAATGATTTTTTGGCTTTCGTAGTTTGGGATAATTTTTATAGGCAAAGCACATATTATTATTTGATACACGATTCTCTGTTTCCTGTAGGCTGATGATCTTTTTTTGGATTTTCCAGTGCAGATATTTTCATTGGAGATGATAATAAAGGGCCGCCCAACATGGTTTGACAACAAAATCTTTGACTGTTTGATTAAGTGGCATTTTTTCCCACACTTCCCACCACATGGTTTCATGACATTGTTAGAAAGTGCACACTCACCTAATCTAGATACTTGCATGTTGTCTTGGAAGATCTAGTATCAATTGCTGTCTAGCTGAACTTTCCTTGTACATGTTGTTCCAACATGTCTTGAATTTTTTCAAGGCATATAATGTCACTGTAAAGCTTGCATTGCACTGTAGAGCTGTGCACTGAATCTAATGTCTTACATTGATGGATATTACATCATTCATCCATTTCAATTTATAGGAACCCCAAGGAAGTCCACACAATTGTTTGATGAGATTAAATGTGCATTTCGTTGAATATCTCAACTACCCTATGCATCGAATATGTTGAAAAATCTATGCTTGAAAAATCCCATATTCTTCATCCATTTTTTTGACATATGTTTTTATAATTTTTATCTCAGGTGTTCATTATTGGACCGGTGAAGGAGGTTAGGAAAGTAGAAGCAATAGTTAGAGGGAGGTTTATGACTCCGTAGGAATCCTCCCTCCGCAGTACATCAATTCAAATATATGAACAAGAGGTATGCATAAAATCAACCACCTTCCCTGTGGGACATATGATTTCTAAATGTCAAAACAAGTCCTTATAAACCTAACATATTTTTCATGGAATTGTATCTTCTTGGGAATGACATGATAGGGACATCAAGTTGAATCGCATTTCTAATTTTCATCTCTCATTCATTCATTCACTTTTTTTTTTGGTAGAATTCATTCATTCACTTTTGTGGACATCATGGAAACACTTGCTTGGATAGGACAATAGATGTGGAATAGGGTGGAAAAAAGGGGTGAATAAGCCCAAAAACTTGTTTGTTTACTTGCAATGAGTAGGTGGGTATTGTGTCAGGATTGATGAAAATAAGTTGGTATTTGTATTCTACGTACATTTGGAATTGTGTTATTTCATCCAATTTATTCTACTAATATAAGGGGGCTCATATGTCAAATTATCTGTCAAGGGTCTCACATATCAAATCAATTTTTTACATATGAAATTTGACTAAATTTGGGTTTAAGCGTGTTGGGCTAGAATATCTGGGTTTAGAGTTGAATTCGGATGGAGGAATTCATGTTTGGTACTTTTTCAAGTCAGGTTTTGGTTGGTGTCAACCCAACCTATATGGAATTTGATTAAATTGGATTGTTGAAACTTGTTTAAATATATTGTATAATTCTGAACTTGTTTAGATTGTTAAGAAAACAATATGTTTTAGGGTGCTGTTACACTTGTATTTTTTTACAGTTTAAAATGCAGTCTTATATATATCTTTAGAAATCTACTGAATTATACCTCGTTAAATTTTTTTCATATTAATTAAAAATGTATTTATTCAACTCGAAATGGAGTGATATACATTTTTTTATTATCAAAATATATACCTTATTATATGATGTATATTATTTAAAAAAAATGAAAACATGTGGTCTAAATTTTGGACTGTAAAAATGATCAAGTCACATTTTCTTACGTGTTAATAACCCAATCTAGCCCAGGCCCAAACTTGGATCATAGATTCTGGGTCCTTGGTTTGGGTTTGGTTCACAAGTTTTTATTAAGGGGCTACACAATTTTTTTTTTTCATCTTTAAAGCAAAAAAGAAAAGAAAATATAATATTGTATTTCAGTATATATTTTATTTCATATAACCTTAATTCTTATATACTTTAATGGGAGTGTATAATTTTTTTTTTAAAAAAAGAAAACCGGTATGAATTGCAGATAGGGCTATAGGGGTGCGCAAGGGATTAGATATATCATTTTTTTTCAACCAAGGGTATATGAGCAAGGGTATATGAGTCCTCATGAGTTTCATGTATTTTGTTAGCGTTGTATGCTCACATGGATGATGCATATATCTAATTAGAAATTTGTCTAGATTTTTTATTAAATGGATTCATGCAATTAGTTGAAATATATATATTTTTTTATTTATATAAAACCGATATCTCATTATATAAAATATGCTATTAAAAAAAAATCAAAGCATCCGAGGACTAAAATTATGTTGAGAAACAAAACGTACCTAACAGTTTCCCAAAAAAAAAAAAAATGATTTACCTCTTCAGCATTTTTTTATTTTTTGGTAAAAACCTCTTCAGCATTTGAGTTTGTTTAGGAGTGCTTTCCATGTACAAAATGCATGGTTAAGTATCCAAAATCACAAAATCAGACTCTTGCAGCAAATCAAAGAAAGCATCTTCCTCATCTAAGCCATAGCCACAAAGTTAACTAATGGCTAATGTTGGCAAATGTTTTATTCGATATAATATGTACATTTATAAATCATCCAAGATAAATATGATGAAAGCATGGAGACAATAATTAAACTATTTTCTTAAAATGTATTATATCATTCATGTTTAAAATACATGCTTCTACAACGGGTGTGAATACATTAACATCAAGAATATACCTTGTACATTCCAATTCTTGGTCGAGCAATACAAGCAACACATAAAAAAATGTAACTATGAACACACAATTGTAACATGTAGCTACAAACTTTCAACACTCCTTATTTAATTTGTTCTGCATTAACCACCACAAAGTAAATCACATTCCATGCTTTTCAAGGGCACTTAGGGTTCCTCCCAGGCCCTCCATAGAAGAAATACAACCCCCAGTTGTCACTCCTCTTCACTGATACATCATAACAACCTGGCCTCATAACAAAGGGTTTTACCTGTTTTGGGCTAATGTAGGCATACTGTGCCAGGTCTACGACCTGTATATTGGTAAATACGCTCGCTTTTTTCTCGCCTTCGTCTGGAAAATGACCGCTTCCCATCTCGGTGGTGGTGTGTTGTCCTCCATCGCCGAGCGTCTGTCCCTTGTCGAAGATTTCACCGCCGTATTGTAACCTCTCCGCCCCATTGGCGATCCCGGGGACTAGAGAACTAGGCCAATACCCTAGTGGGTTACCTTGCACTTGTAGCCACCAGTTTCCAGTGTCTTGTTCCTGTCGATGTGGATTGAGAGCATAGTCAGTGGTGAAGTTAGGAATTTATATTATTCAGAGCGAACTTTAATAATAATCATGTGATTTATATATTTTTTAAAATAAAGTTCATTCTCACTAAAGAAAAGGTGGCTATGTTTAGTATTACAAGGATTTTTTTTTTTTTTTTAGTTTTAATTTTATTGTACAAGAAAAAATGATGATAGTTAATTTAACCGATGATTTGATAGTGGATCCACAAATTTTTTTGGGTTAAACAACCTAGAATAATTTAATTGCACGGATTAGCTGAAATCCATATACTAATTTTATACCAGTTAATTCTGGCATATAGATTTTCATTTATTCCAGTATTCCAAACACCTATTTTGAAGCTATTCCAACTAATTTCTATTTATTCTGGCCGTAATGAATAACATAATGAATAACTAAACTGGAGTTTTACCATAATGAATAACAATACCTTGAATATGGAAACAGTCATTTGGTACTGAGGACCATCATAGACTGAAATTGGAGTTGCTGTGGCTCCAAGTGCAATATCACTGTTTACTTGAACAAAGCCAGAGCACTTTAGATTGTAACAACCTGTGGTATGAGATCCATCAGCCTAAGGAAAAAAAAGACACATTCAGTTTTGGTTGTCAATCAAAATTAATAATAAAAATTTATCACCATCAATTCGAGATCAATGAAATCTCACCGTCCAATATGTGAAGATCCGTGTTAGATTGTCTCCGTACAAGTCAGGGTTCACCTGTGTCACCATTTTGAATGCATTATATATTTATATATTCAATGTTGTGGCCCTTATGAGTTTATTATTATAATTGTTATATATATATATATATGGGAAAAATCTATTTAACCTTTGATTTTTTTTGAAATATGTATAACTTTTCAAAATATCTATGTAAATTCAAACATTCTTCTGAGTTGAATTTCATTGACAAATTATGATTATTTTGTGAATATTTTGTCTGGTTGACCCTGGATGAAAACATAATATATCAAAAAACCCTTTCAATGTGTTAAAAATATGAAAAATCATCTATAAATTTATGATGATTTTGCCTCTCCGGATAGGGTTTTATAATTTATCTGGAGGGGTAAAATTATCATTCATTGAGGATTCTCCGCATTTTCAATAAATTGTAGGGGGTTTTTGGTATATAGTGTTTTCACTCAAGGTTAACCAAACGGAATATTCGCAGAATATTCCTCATCTGTCAACTGAAATTTAATTCAGGGGGTTATTTGGATTTGTATAGGTGTTTTCAAGGAGTTATATGGACTTTCAAAAAAGTCAGGAGGTTATATGAATTTCAGACAATTTGCAAGGGTTATTTGGATTTTTCCCTATATATATTTAGTGTGAACTTACTGTCCATCCAACTTCGAGAGAGGTTTGGCTTTGGAAATTCTTGGAGACGACCCAGATTTGTGCGAGACTGTAATCAAGATCAGGTTGAACTCTAGGGTTCCAGATGCTGATTTCGGCTTTGGTTCCCCAATATTTATTGTCGTCTGTGTAAGCTGTGGCAAACTGAAATATTCACAAGTAAATGCAATCAATTCACAATGATAAGGTATCGAATAATCCAAGAGTTTTTAGCTACGGGTTGTAAATTCTTTTGTCAACCATTAAGCTACTGGTCAAAGTCTGATTTTTATTAGGATAACCTTACAAGTAGTTTTTCAATCCCATATTTATAGGTATGCATCTATCATATCAACACCCCCAAGTTGGTGGTTATATTTTTCAAGGTCATTCCATCTCCCTTCTGTTGTTTACCTGTCATTTTAGATATTTAAAAATACACTTTAATTTGTAAGTGCTATACATGTATGCTATACCTATACATTGTTATCCATCGTGTACATTGTTATGCATTCATGTACATTGTTAAAATTTACACATATTTGTCCATCTTGTACGTAATTTATACATTGTTACGCACTATTAACCTGGGGGCATTTTTGGAAGAAAAAATCATACTTATAGACGGTATTGGGATGGAAGGACCTTGAAAATTCAAGTGTTTCATATGTATGCTTAAAAAAATTAGTGACCTAAAAAAACAGACTACAAATTACTTTGAAGTAATTTTCCCTTCTATAAATCTCATTCTTACAATTAGTATCATTAGAAAGATATAAATGAAAAATGAGATGGAAATTGAATATGTGTTATACATATTTAAATATAATGAATTTTCTAGATATCATCCATTAAAATTTGTATTAATGTTGATTTGATTAAGTTAATGATGAAGTTTCTAGTTGTACTTTGTTGTTTTATATAAAAGAAAATGAAAGAGATCAGTTAAGTTTTATAAAAAAATGTATTATTTTAAAATGTAATAAAGACGAAGATAGAGATCATACGGGAATTTTGGGGCAATCTCTGCAATCCCTTTTACCCCCCTAACATCTTACAGATTTTTATGATGTAATATACACATACATTTTTATAAAAAATAAAAGATATATTCCAATAAATTGAGCTTCTCCTTCTTTGCATTTTTCTAATATATATCCTCGCTTAATCTAATATATATTAAGTTGAGGGAAACTGAAGGCTGTATAAGAGACCGCAGCAACGATCATGTGTATTGTGTATTGATTCTATAATTAGATTGCTCATAAAGTAATTTAGGGTCTACTTACAAAGAAAAGATATTATAAAAATCATAAGGGATACATAACTCATAAATGTTCCTTCTATCATCTTCAGCATGGGGATGATGAACTCCCTCAGGCTATGTTTTTATTAAAGTTCTAATCTAATATATACTCGCTTAATCAAGTATATATTAAGTTGAGAAAAAATAGAGGTCGTAAAAGAAATAGCAATAATGATCATGTGTATCATTGCCCTAACTAGATTTTCTCACCACCAGAAAAAAAGGCATTATAAAAGAAAAAGAAAACCATAATTGATACATACCTCACGACCAGTCCTCTTAACAGCTTCAGCTTGGGGATGAAGAACTTCACTAGGATATTTTTTGTTGAAATTTTTCAGTGAGACAGCCCTCATTAGGTCACCTTTTTGAGTCCGGAGAATTGGAACAGTCCCCTTAGGGCACCTTCCATTCAGATGCCATGACTGATGGATTTCTTTCTTCACATTAGTTTTTTTGGCTTCCTGTTCTTCTGGATATGAATTTGGTCTCATCTTCAAAAAAAGAATATACTTTACCATCCCAATATATATTATATTATGGAAGGGGAACTAATACACTCAGTCCACGTTATTGTCCTGTTTGCAGTTGTTATAGTATATGAAACCACCTAATGTTGCATATATTCTTCACTATTATCACTTTATATGCTTTATAGAGATAAATGTAAAAATAAATGTATTCAATTGACATGAATATGAGATTGATTTTATATAAAAGAATGCAATTCAGTGGTCAAATACATAATTCGATTATGAAAAATGTAAAAACATGCACCTCAGTGTATTTGAATATATATGTGCCTCATTTAATTTTGTAAAAGTATTTACTTTACTAGAAGTATTTAATTCACAAAATATTTAAAACATGTACAATATACAGAAGTGACTATAATAATACCTAATTTTACTATTTCGTATAAATATTGAACAATATTGAACAACGATCATGAAAATTTAATCGCAAGGTTTAGGGTGTCTTAAATGTTAATTATTATGCATTGATATTAGAAAATTATGTTGAAGTACTATCATGCTTGGATTATGACTGACGTGATGTATTTTGAAGTAATTACACAGTTATTACAATGATTTTTACATGGATCCAATGAAATGCATTACAAAATATGTATTATTTTCACAAGTATTTGCTGTGTTTGGATTTTTTTTTATATCTTTATTTTTGATGAATTAAAAATGGTTATAATTATGATTTACATATAATTGTTAATCAACTTGAAAGTTTTGTCCGGGAACTTTGCATTATTTTCCATCATATTTCTGTTATAATAAATTAGATAATCATTTTTTAAGATTTTTTTGTTTAAAGGGACCTAATGGGTTTCAAAGTCTCTAATAACATGTAGTGCATCAACATGCTTCGTCATTACTTCATGCAATTTTTTGTACACTATGTTTTTCCTTGTAATTTTTATTAAATTCAATATAAAGTAAATCTATTAATAGTAGATATCGCATACTATTCATCATTATCATAAATTTAATTTAAATTCTAGCCCCCCCCCACACAATAAAATGTTTTTACAGATTTACCTGGATTGTATGATTATACAACAATGGGTGATCAAAAGCTGGTTGTTTCAAGATGTCGACGCAATCAATTACATCTCCAACGACACTCTGCAATGATCCATATTTAGCGCAATAGATAGCACAATTTTTCATCCATATATATATATATCACATATGGGGCATGAACACCCAGATCTTGAAAAACTATAAAATTAAATTCGATATAACTGTAATAACTTGTCAATTATCAACTCCAGAATTTAAAATTATTTGACTTTGGAGCACAAATCTTACACACACACACACACACAAAATTTCAAAATAAAAACACATTTGAAATTTATCAAATACATGTCCAATGTGTGTCATGTGTTTCATATGTTTTAGACGCAAACACATTTTTGCTGAAATATCCATGCCAAAAACAATGACCAGACATTTTTATTTTTTTTAAATGAAAGAATACCTTGTAATGTTTAACATCTCATCTTAATTTATAATTATATCTTAATAAAACAAACACTAAAGACAAGAAATTTATCTTTTAGAATAAAACAAACACGAAAGACAAATTTATCTTAACATGATAGAACCTTGATTGTCTTGATCGCTGGTTTGTTAAGATTCCCATACAACCTTTCAATTTCTTTCATGTTGTTTATCTTCGATGAAACTCGTCCTTCAACGAGACCATGATCGGTTGCGAAGGTCATCAATAACATCAAAACCATCCAACATAAGTGTACAACACCTTCATGAATCCTCTCTCTTTTCCTACAATCATCAATAAAAATAAAAATAAAAATCAAAATTGTGACTCCATTAGAGAACACACACACACCACTAAGAGAAAGATAAAAAGTGAAAAAATTAAGAAGAACAACGAACATGGTTTTTAAAGGAATGTTGGCTATGATAATCAACAATAACCAAGCCAAAAAAAAAAAAAACGTAATGCAAAAAAAAAGTGTAATGGATTGGGTTGGTATAGGTACATATATATATATAGAATGTGGAGGAATTTTATTGCATATATATTCGTTCATAATTTGCTATTAATAATTCTGGTCCCCCCCCTAATTATTATGGATATTTGTGGTATCATGTTTAAAACAAACGAATAAGACAATAAACAATAACAATGTCATAATAATTGTTAAATAAAAAAAATGTAAAAGCAAAAAAAGGAGTCATAAACGGGTTCGAGTATTTGATGGGGTTTTGATCCTCTGTTTGTTTTTTTGTACTTGTATCTTTCTTGATCAATTAAACGGTTATAAATTTATCATATAAAATGGATCCATTTATTCATTCATGATTTAATATATTTATAACTGTTTGATTTTAATTGTGATGATGTGGCAATCCGTCAATAAAAGTCAAATTAGATACAAACAGGAAAAAACAAGCAGAGGATCCAAACCCTAGTTGATGCATACGGAATGGAAATGAAAATTTTGTAGGATTTTTTTTCATAAATAATGTGTTCATAATTTGCTATCATTTTGGATTCATCTAATTATTAAAGGCGTATGTACATCGTATCATACATAAAATAAAGGTAGTAATTAATAAAATCTGATATTAGTCAAACACAGTTTTTTTTTTTTTGAAAATACCCAAAAAATCACTAAAAAAAGGAATAATACCCAAATTATATATTTTTTTGGAACTTTGACCAATTTGGATTTTCATTTGAGTGGGTCTTGCATTTCAAAATTTAAGAATACCTAAACATGGAAAAATGGATTTTTTGCATCCCCACTTCACATCCTATTGTTTTGTGTGTAATTTTGCCAGCATTTGAAAATGGGTGTGGTTACTCCCACCACACTATTTCACAATCCCACCATTCAATATTACAAAAAAAAACTTGGATTCTCATTTTCATTATACTACATAATCCCACCACCTATAGATATCTCTCCACCCCAAATCAAATGACAACACAATCCCACCACCTAAATCAAAATAAAACCAAACCCTTATTTCCCCTGCCATTTCTCCTGTATGACACACCAAGGTCGAAACACATAATGCAGAGTTGACAGATTAATATCGTCTAGAATGGATCAGGTTACACAGCCGTCAAACTGAGGGCTTTTATAAACTGTGATATCTCTATGACACACCAATGTCGAAATATATCTTTCAGAGTTGACGGAGTAATGTTATTTCTAATTGATCGGGTTGACACATAGCTGTCAAACTGGGGCTTTTATAAACTGAGATGTCTTTATGACACGCCAATGTTGAAATACATAGTGTAGAGTTGACGGAGTAATGTCATCTAGAATCGATCGGGTTGACACACTGTCGTCGAATTGGGTTCAAAGAAAGTGAAATAGATCCATTAAACTAGTTCCTGTGGAGATTACATGTTGAAAATCAACTGACCGATGTTGAATTAGGTTCACCATGTTGATATTACCCTCCACAACAAAAAAAAAAAAATACATATTTACCTGGATTGTATGATTATACAGCAATGGGTGATCAAAAGTTGGCTGTTTCAAGATGTCAACGCAATCAATTACATCTCCAATGACACTCTGCAATGCTCCATATTTAGCACAATAGATAACGCAATTTTTCATCTATATATATATAGCGGGTGATTTCGTGTGGTATGTGAGGGAGGCGGAATACATGCGCGACGCGAGTACGTTCATCCGATTCACGGACCATCAATCCAACAGTCCAATTAAAAAAAAAAAACCCACAGATTCCCAATATACCCCTCCCTAAATAATCGATTTGAGACCCTCTCTCGACCCCCTCTCTCTCTCTCTTTCATTTTTTTTTTACACCGCAGAATCATCCCCAAATCACGCCCTCTTCGACTCTTTTTTTTTTCTTTTTTCTTTTCTCCACCGAAAATCTTCCCCAAATCACACTGGCACCTCCCCTCTTCACGCCGAAAATCTTCCCCAATGTACAGGTGTACAAGGGTCCCTGAGGAGATTTTCTTCTGAAGTTTTTTTTAGAGAGGCAGCTCTTATTAGGTCACTCTTTTGAATCCGACGAATTGGATTGGTCCCCTCAGGACAAGTTCCATTCAAATGCCATGGCTGATGGGTTTTACTTTTTAACAGTATTTTTTACAGGTTCAAATCCTTTTGGATATGAAAGTGGTCTCATCTGCACAAATTAAATCGTCATATGCTTTGGTTTATAAGGTATATATAAATATTAATTGTATGATAACTATGAAATTTGCTCCCAACAAAAAAAGAATTAGAACATTTGCAATGTGGAGGGTCTCCGTTTAAGAAGCGATATATGTTATTAAGTGATAAATAATTATTTCAATATAGATAAAGAATAAATCATTCTTTATTTGATTATGTTTTTTTAGTTATTCTAATTGAAAAATGTAATCAACACAGTTTTAGGGGGACCTGAATTACCAATATCAGATTATTATCATATATTCTAACAAAGCTATACCCCTTGTTCCTTACAAACAAACTGCTTTTTGGTCTTATTTTTTTTCTATTCTTCTGTAATCCTTCCCTATTCTCTAATCCTCAGCGAGTGATCATATTGTTCACTGCACAATAGCACAATATATATTTTTTCCAAGTATTTCTTGTGTTTTGGATTTTATTTATTTATTTATTATTATGATCGAGGTTAAAATTGTTAATTAATGTGATTCTACATTTTAAAAACTTGCATTGTTTTTACACATGATGCATGTTGTTACACTTAATTAATATTATTTTAGTCACTTTAAATTTAAACTTATTTTCAATATATCAAAACCATCTCTTGATATGTTGATAGTGATATCTGGTTTCACTATGAGGACATAGTAAATATTTAATTTTGTCTTATATATATTTTTATAAAATTTAATTTAAACTTTTATTTATATTTTACTAAAAAGTTTAAGATATCTTCCAATCAATGAAGAAATTTCACCGTTGCAATGGGATGAAACATGTTATCCGAGAGTAAAATCTTTATATACTCCAGCATGATTAAATAAAATTTTCAAATGAGATAAAATTTTGCCTGGATTGTATGATTGCGTAATAATGGGTGATCAAAAACTGGTTGTTTGTGGATGTCTACACAATCAATTATATCTCCATCTACACTCTGCAATTAAATAATGCATAATCAGCATAACAAAGCACTGATTTGAAACAAAAATATATAGCTAGTAAACACAAAAACAAGTTTATGATTGGTAATTGATCACTATTATTTTTTGTTTATTGATAATAATAAACGTTTCTATGCAAAATGAATATTTCATATTTATAACGCATAATATGATTATAAGCTAACCTCAAATTTAATCTTGTCTACATAATGCTATAAGATCTGTAATAACACATTATATACATATCCTATTCTATTTTTCTAAAGGTTCAAAAATAGTGAATGTTGTAATTGACTGTTCTATATATGCAATGCAAATACTCAATATGGTGGTCAGAATTTTCCAAGTCATAATTAGAAAAAAAACTTACTGCAGCGCAATTTACTAGTGCATTCACTAGAAATGGTAATCTTTATATTCAATTCATGCATGAATCTCACTATAATAGTTTTTTTAAGGTTAATTTACTAGTGTATGCTCCTTGGACAATTGCTAAATCAAAATATTTGGGGTAGTATTTGTCTATCGATTCCTAAAAAAAAAGTTATAAAAAAAATATTAACCGGTAACAATCTCTCAACAAATAAACTTTGAACTTTATTTTTTTATCATTTTATATAAAAATCTTGATTGTCTTGATTACTAGCTTATTCATGACTTTAAGCATTCTATCAATTTCTTTCATGTTGGGTTTCTTCGATGAAATTCGTCCATCGACGAAATGATAATCCCATGTTATGCCATCAATAAAAGTAAAACCATCCAAGAAGTACTACCTCTTTTCCCGTAATCATCAAAATAGTATGAGCTTTGTTACAAGCAGTCCGCATGATTAGTCTCGTGGACATACAATTTCTATACCTAAATAGGTATTCAGCTATATATAAATGTTGTATATACCTTGTTAGCAACTTATCACATTTTTCATCCAATAATTCCATACAATTTCTCATGAAGGCATATATATATATATATATTCCATTAGGGAAAAAAAAAGATACACATGGACTGATATAAAGAGAAAAAGCTAGAGAACAACAAACATTGAAGTTGAAGCAAAATTGGCCATGGAGAATCAACAATGAACCAGTCGAACAAAAAATTTAAACCAAGAAAATAAGTGCATGTCACGGATTGGTTTGTATGGTCGATAGATTTATATAGAGTGGGAAGCTGGTGGTTATTATTATTGTTATTATTATTTGCTAATAAAACAGACAAGTAGATACACACACATATAAGTTAAGTAAATTAATTGAGTAGATTCTGATTTTGATGCAATTAAAGGAAAGCCTCCTCATTATGTCAACTGAATAAAGAGGAGGGATCTGGAAAATAAAGATATTTCTGTAAGTTTTGAAATTCATAAGTGCAAATAGCAGGGTGGATTTGGAATTAATTAGTAATATATCTGGAATCTATAATTACCAGTGACTGGAAAAATAAAACAGATCCTATATATCTGATGGTATGATCTAATAATGATATCTTTTTAGCCCCGTTTTGTTCGTGTCATTTTTTTTAATGGATTTATTTTACCAGGAATCATTTTATAAGGAATCATTTTACAAAAAATCCAGATTCCATCAGCTCGTTTGATTCACTAATAATGGATTTCACTGAGGAATCATTTTCCAGTATTTGGTTCACACATGGATTTATGTAAGGAATTTGATTCAAATGTCTAAAATACCCTTACTATTATATATCTACTTACAAAATTTATTTATTTACCCATATCATAATTATAAAACATGAGTAAATTATTTATAAATATTTAACAAATGCAAATAAATTTAAAAACCGATTATATAATTAAACACATAATAATAGTAATTTTTCTAAATTAATTGAATATTATGAAGCAGTAAAATGACTAAAAAATCTCTTAATAGTTAGAAATACCCAAATCGGCTACTTTTAAAATTATACTTAAAAAAGTCTCATTTCATAATTTTGAAAACACAAGACTAATCTACCTTCATGTAATTAGATCTTTAACATCTCTCTAACCCTTGTTAGGTTATTCCACCCCCAAAACATATTATTCCTACAAAACAACAATCTCCTTAGAGATTTTGTTATTATATATCATATTGTGTATTTTTTAT
Organism: Acorus gramineus; assembly: GCA_030737835.1. Classification (NCBI taxonomy): domain Eukaryota; kingdom Viridiplantae; phylum Streptophyta; class Magnoliopsida; order Acorales; family Acoraceae; genus Acorus; species Acorus gramineus. Next base: position 9,145,039 of record CM060854.1, on the reverse strand, counting down.
ATATATCTTACCTGATGTTGTTTATCATTTTTCATTGTGTATTATCATGATGTATAATTTAAATTTGTTTGTACCCCAATGCAGTGGATGATATTTTAGAATTCTAAATTTCACATTTTTTTGCTTGGCTATTCACATGTTTTTATGGTGTCATTAGTACATGTTCATTTTTTTAAAGAAGCATCAACATTTAATAGAGTTTATTATAAAAAAACTCAAATTATATTGGTGCATATCTCACAAAATCCACATAATCATAAATAATTTAGAGTAAAAAAAGGTTCTACATGAGAATGTGTAAAATTCATTAACAAAATTAAGAGGGCGAAATATTTTAGCAAAGTTAAAAAGTATGAAATATGTTAATGATCTAATTACATAAGGGTAGATTAGTCTTTTGTGTTTCCCAAATTGTGAAATGAGATTTTTGGGGTATAATTTTAAAAAGTGGATGATTTGGGTATTTCTAAATTTTAGGAGACTCATTTAGTCATTTTCCGTATTATGAAATCCCCTAACAAGTGAGAGGAGGAAGTGGGTAAAAAAAGAAGAAGAGGAGGCTATTTATTTTAGAAATGATATAAATAGTAATTTAATTAATTTATAAATAGTATAATAGTAATCTAATTTAAGATTCCTGGTAGAATTTGAGATTACTATCACAAATGGTGGGAATACGATTCTATCATATTTTTTTCACATGCATGGATTTTAATTCTAGTGAGGCCCACGATTACTATCATGATTACCACTAAACGAACACTAGATTTTACATAATTTTCTGGTAATTTCACATGTAATCAAATTCCATCCCAAATTGACACGAACCAAATGGGACATTTATGGCAAGCATATTGGGATTATGTCTTGATCCGATGTATCATTGAATGTCCATAATAAAATCAAATTAGGGGGGCACCTAATTTGATCTTAATTAAGATATAAAGTGAATCTCCTAAAAGAAGGGAAACATATTTGTTTGTTAGCGGATTACTTGGAGAGGAAGTTATTTATCTATATAAATATCCTCTAGGGTGTCAGGATAAAATTTGGCATGTCTTGACATACAAAATGTAGAGATTGACAGGAGAAAGTTTGAGAGGGTTTAAAAGAGGGTAATTCCATTAGAGAATTTGTAAGTTTGTTTGTTTTTTTTTTTTTTTTCTATTTTTCTATTTTATTTTTTATCTCCAACTATTATACTTGATTTTCTGTTTTTGCACCATGGATGTAGGTCTATGGTGAACCATGTATTTTTGTGTTCTTTGTGTGATGACGTTCTATTCTTGTGTATGATCTCGTGTTTTATTGATGACTTCCGAGAATTCATTTCCCAGCAAAGCATGATTGTGAACCATGGCTATTATGCAATTTTTTAGATACTCCATTTGGGGTGGGTTTTCTGATCAGAATTTCACATCTTTTTGAAAATTTTTGGAACTTGATGGGATTAGCTTAAAAATAGAAATACCGTATGGCCTTTTAAATATTTCTAATATGCATATTAATATTTGAATTAATATGGATATTTTGAAAGTGAAAGGATTAACAATTGTTAAGAGATATTATCTAGGAAAAATATCTAAAAAAAAATCTTTTAACGGGTCGAGTTGGGTTTGAAGTCACCGGATTGAACATCAGGTTAAATTAATTTAAGCTGGTCACTATCAATCTCAGGTTGGATTCCAACATGCCCCAGTTGCAGTTCTAGATGTCACTCCTTTGCTCATGTCCCACATTTCTTTGGGCATTGTTAATTCTTATTTTCATGCTTGTCAATATCTTCAAATCTATATTTGATAGATATTTTTCTTATTCATGAAAGACATGAATGATGAATCCCCAAGCTTCCTCTGCTTCAGCTACTTCTTATTCCATAAGTGAAAAAAGAAAAACCTGTATCTTCTTCTATAAATGATGGTAAAGGTGTTGGATATAATAGCTTTGGCGGTTTGATCAATTGCATGAATTATTATATGGGTTACAATTGGGTCATTAACCACTGAAAACGTTTTGAATTAATGTATCAAATGTTCATGTAATTCAATGTATAGGCCGTTACATTTCCCCAACTTCTCCCTATATATTGAATTGTTTGATATCTAACAAAGGGAGTATCAATCAAGTTCTTCTCTAAGAATTTTATCCATCAAAATTCCTTTTGTGTTTTATAAAAGATCTTGATCAAGCCTAATCAATCTATTCCGGCCATCGACAATACAAGGATACGGTTCGAGAACTCCAATTGATCGCGCCACGGGGAGTCGACGGAATCTCGTGGGTCGAGTTGTATCTCGGGAACGAATGTGTCGGTGAAACTCCATACGTATGTAAGACATTCATTTCTAGGATAGCATCTCCTATGTACCTCTCGACCAGACAATTTCAACCCCTTTTCTCTTGATCTTATTATTTTTATATTATAAATCATATTATATATGAGTTCTTCAAATTAATTACTCTTTGAAATATAACATAATTTATGATTTCTGAGATTAGTTCTAACAAAAGATCCTTGCCATAATACCATTTATTTATTTATTAATTCTTTTTCATGGTAACTTTTTTATTTTATTTTACTACTTATGGTCAATTTTTTTCCCCTATCAATAGGGACATGACACCCCCCCCCCTTGAAGAGGGGTTAGCTCTGGTGGGTCGTCAAGTCTTTATTGTTTATTTTTTTATCGGTAAAGTAAAAAATTGTATTCCTCTCATTAATGAACAAGATGTACAAGGAGTATAGGGTTATAAAATATAAAGAAAATTCAAAAGGAATATAAAAAATAGGATGGTGCGAGAGAACAGAGCTAGCAGGCTACCTTTGTGCATCCACCTCATCCGGTCCCAATCCAATTTGAATAATACGTGACTACTCTAGAGTACAAATGGGTGGTTTAGTTACAGAGTCATTGGAGAGGAAGAAGTGAAAAGCAAGTAGAAAGAAAGCATGCTCTCAGTTCATCTGAGTTTCTCGCGATTGAAGGGAAGCCGTTGATCTCCTTGTCCATGAGTGCTTGGAATTCAGGCCATACATGAGTGCTTAAAAACTTGGTGCAACCCATTTGAGATTGCCAACTAGCTAACATGTCAGTAGAGGCATTTCCTTCTCGATGATATGTGTGAGTTTCACTTCTATAAATGTTCTACAATCTACCCGTATAGAATTGCAATGCCGTCGTACCCTCCACGGGACCTTGTCGCTACCGGTAACCCAGTGAATTGCAACCTTGGAGTCACTTTCCACCCATAGATGGTTCACACTGAATTCCAAACTTCGGGTTGACCCAACCCGAATTACAAACTTTTCAACCCTAACCTGACCCAACTTGATTTTCAACCTAAATTGGACTAACCCGAATCCAACCGTAATTAAATAAACCAACCCGACCAACTCGATTTTCTAATATGATGTGCAAATTAAATAAACCAACCCGACTTAACTTGACCCAACCCATAAGATTAGTTAGGTTTACCTAAAATTTGGACTTCCCAGATTAGAAGCTACAGAATGAACGGCCATGATATTTTTTTTACTATTAATTTACGGGTTTGGGTTGGGTCGGGTTTTGAGTGAGGCCAACCCAAACCCAACCCGATTTGTGAGTCAACCTGAACCCAAACCCGAATTGGCCAACCTAACTCATGTAAAAATTGGGTTCAACCGGACCCAAGTTGCAGCTCTACTTGCAACTCCAGGAAGTTGATAGTCTTCGCCTCAATAGGGGCATCAACTGCTTGGACAAGATGATCAAACTGATCCCTCAATAGAAAGCCATATCCCGCCCTGTCATCAGATTTGGATTTTCAAGGCAGGTTCAGAAATGGTGATGTCCAATCCATCTTGCATTTTTACTCGATCAGGAGAGAGAACCACCTTGAGAGGACTTTGAGCAAGTTTCAACTTGAAGTCGCGAAGAATAAATAATATTACCACCTCCTTTTGAAGTTCTTTACCGTGAAATATTCTTCTATTTTGTTCCAACTAAATGTGCTAAACTATGGTAGAGAGAATCGCTTGCAAAATCTGTCGGGGGATCTCCTCTTTAATGTTCGTATCCAGCCATCTTATCTCATTGTGCAAGTAAGAGATTTTGGATTTGTTCACCTCTGCTTGAAGAAGGATCACTTTTCATATAGAACATGAGAAAGCACATGTAAATAAGAGGTGTTGGCTGGTTTCAGGGCAAGAGTTGCAAAGTACATAGGTTGGATCAACAATGAGATGCTAGCCAAATAACCTCTCTAGTGTTGGGAGCTTGTCTAAGCAAGCTAGCCAAAGCGTGTAGGAGTGTTTTGGAACCCGTGATCTCTGCCAAAAATGTCTTCTTTCATCATATGTCACATATAATGATTGATTTACCCTTATTTAATTCTTACTTATCTTAAGATGTTATGACTATAACTATAATCAGGATATAAATAATGCTATTATATGGGTTTATTATTAATTAATATATTAATTAATCGTCCTCTATGTGTATTATATTTTTTAACAATTATGTTGAAAGATGAGGATGGATGATGATGAATTAAATAAAAATAAAACATATAACAAAGAGATGATGAATTATCACCATTTGAACGTGATCATTTATATCATGATTCACAATTGAAGAAATGGAAAGAAGGGGCTCATTATACGGTTTATTTTTGGACACTAAAAAAACGAACGTCTGGGTTACCTATGCCCAAGACTAGCGAGCCTATAATCAATACCCGAGTACGTCACCTTGCAAATGTTAAAAAAAAGAGTGCTGTTATGCTCAATTTTTTTTTTCTCGATCAATTCAAAATACAGTCTCATATACCATGTTAGAAATTCAGTGAATCATATTGTTATGATCAATGTCACTTTTGAACGATTAAATATCTTGTTTTTATTTATTTTGAGTAACTTGAAGTGCATAATTGTGATCCTGGTATTGGTTTTGGGCAACAACTTATTCGAAACAGAAAGTTAAGCTAACATTCAAATTATAAAAGAAACAACAAACACCACTTGTAACTGATTTTGGATCCTTATTTAATGAACACATACGTTCTTATTGATGAATAATGCATGCATGCAATTACATATCTCACATGCAATTACGTACGTTGAGATGGAATGAATTAACGACACTGATCATTAAACCCAGAACCTCCGAAGAAGAAAGAAAAGCCACTTTGGGTAGTCTCGCCCATGGCGAGATCATAACATTGTGGCTTTGAAGAGAGGGTGATAACCTGATGAGGGATTTCTACTAATCCTGATTCATTATCAACCAACATTATGTTGCTGATGGAGCTGGCCCTCCCCAACCCTTCCCCGGGGAAATATCCGCTTCCCATATCCGTCGTCGTCGCCGGACCTGGAATACTCATCGCCGCTCTCTGGTCATAGATCTCCCCCCCGAATTGTGCCTCCTCCGCCCCGTTGGACAGATTTGGGACTATATTTCCCGGCCAATACCCGATTAATTTCCCTCCAATTTGTAAGTACCAGCATTCCACATCTTTATCCTGTCAATTAATTATTAATTAAAAGGGCTCTGTTACACACAATTTTTATTAATAATATATTGTGTAATTCATGTAAAGCCATTAATTCCAAATCATATATCATTCCCAGACATCCAAAGTGAAAAACAATACCTGGAGTACTACGACATCGATGTAGACCTGATCACCTTCATAGACTGAATGTGATAATGCTGCTCCCAATGCAACTTCCGAGCTTGTTTGGATGAAGCCAAGACACATAAGATTGTAACAACCTGAGCCAGCATAACGATCACCCTGAGACAAAATAAAAAAAAAATACACAAATTTAGTTGTGATATATATTGTTATCAAAATTTACAACCAATCAGATCAGGATATGGATGACAATCTGACCGTCCAATACGTGAAGATCCGTGGCAGATCATCATTGTACAAGTCAGGGTACACCTGTAGTGTTAAAAATTTGAATATATTATTCCAACGTCGTTTCCATATGTGTATTATTATTTTAGTTGTTAATATTACATAAAATAATATATCCAGTCATGGCGTGTCAATGTTATGATAGTTATGGTGTACGAGGTTGTAAAAAAGATTGTGTGTATCAATGTTAACTTACTATCCATCCAACTTCGATGGTACTCTCCGCATTGTTGGTGCTGAGCCACACTTGAGAGAGGCTGAAATCATTGGCATATCCGAGTTGAGGTTTCCAGACATTGAGACTGGCCAACGCTCCCATGTAAAATTTTTCTTTTGCTATAACTATGGCATGCTGAAAGATTCACACATGGAAGTAATTAAGCAGTTCATATAATATTTTTTGATACATAATGATGATGTATTACTGTATCAAAGAGATATTTTGTAATGTACATTTGACTCAAGAGGAAGGAATGTACATTAAATTTATATAAAGTCAATAAAAACCAAAGGATGTCACACAACTTACATCTCAAACCATGTTATATAAAGAAAATTTTAAAATACCAAGTGAAGCTCCAAGTGCCTTTACATGAGATATTTATAGAGATTCCATTTCTTGTCTCCAAATACAAGTCTTATATAAAAAAATGAGAGAGAGATTATAAATTAAGTTTTGAAAAAGGGATATTGAACAAAAAGGATGCGGTGCAATATAGATATTTTTTTATAATTATTTAACAAAGTTAAGATATCTAAAGCAGAAATAGCATTAAAGATGCTCCTGTTGTGCATTTTTTTTTCCACATAAAGATACACCTTTTCTTAAAAAAAAAAAAAAAGTGAAAAAGTACATTTGATGAATTAAAAAAAAATACTTAAAAAAAAAAAAAGTGGAAAAAGTCAAAACAAATAATTGAGAAGTTTTTTCGGACCCTCTAAATTTTCGTTTGAAAAAGATTTATTTTATTTTGATTTGCTTATAGATTTTCAAAATTAAAAAAACCAATGCTCTTCTTTTGTTTTATTTTGATTTGCGTGTTTTCCGACGCATGCACCAAATGGGTATAGCTTTCGGAAAATCTCTTTTTAAACATAGTAATATTGTGTTTAGCTATTATACATAGTGACAAAAGTTTTTTTAAAATTTTTCAATGAGTTTTAAGTGAAAAATCTCTTTTTAAATCCGTTTCTAAACATTCTTTTAGTCTTTAATTACTTTGTGAAGGGGCTGCAGGTTGAGTAATGGATAAGTGGCGGTTAAGCTTGTCAATTATCCTAAAAAAAATCCGAATCCCATCTAATTCCGTATCTGAAAAATCAGAAATATTCGATATTCGAAGATCCGAAGTGCGGATATGGATATCAGTGTATCCAATCCAAAAAATATCCGTATCCGACATATATTATAAAAATATATATATTTATATTATATATTGCCCATATTGTTATCTTGTATGTTTAATCACGAGGATAATATATTATAATACTAATAAATTTTCAAGGTATGATATTTGAAAGAGAGAATAAACTTTAAAAACTCAATTTTAATTTTCATCTCTTCATAAAATATCATTTGATTATCCAAATTAATGTTAATATTTAAATATGTTAGTTATCCGAAAAATATCCGTATCCGATCCTTATCCGAAGGGATCCGAATCTAAAAATTAATATTCGTATACGAATCTAAAAGTTAGGATATGGATATTGATGTTTTCGATTTGTATCCGTTCGATTGACAGGCTTATAAATGGTGGGAAAAGATAATAACCGTTTATATAAGTAGAGGATGACAACTTATCCCACTTTGCATAAAATATAATTGGGATAAAATGTGGATTGTTGTCTTGATTTTGAAATGAAAATGAAGATTTTTTCTAGCTAAATGCTAGAATAACATTATCTCAATTTTAACAAATGTGAATAAGAACAAAATTGATAAATTTTTTATCCTCTAAATTTAAGACAATCAAACTAAAGAGAGAACATTGTGGAAAAAAAAAAAACTAACTGACACATACCTCATGACCCTCATTGACTGAGTTGTCATTGGGTCGACGACCTCCCATGAGACCCCAAGGAGATTTTCTTCCAAAGTTTTTTAGAGAGGCAGCCCTTATTAGGTCACTCTTTTGAATCCGACGAATTGGAATGGTCCCCTCAGGACAAGTTCCATTCAAATGCCATGTCTGATGGAGTTTACTTTGAACATTATTTTTTGCAGGTTCAAATCCTTTTGGATATGAAAGTGGTTTCATCTGCACGAATTAAACATCATATACTTTGATTTGTAAGGTATATATAAATATTAATTGTATAATAAATGTGAAATTTGCTCCCAACAAAAAAAGAATTAGAACATTTGCAATGTCGAGGGTTTCTGTTTAAGAAGCGACATAAGTTATTATGTGATAAATAATTATTCCAGTATAGATAAAGAATAAATAATTCTTTATTTGGTTCTATTTTTTTAGTTATTCTAATTGAAAAATGTAATAAGCACAATTTTATGGGGGACTAGAAATACCAATACCAGATTATTATCATGTATTCTGACAAAGCTATTCCCCATATTCCTTGCAAATAAAAAGTCTTTTGGCCTTATTTTTTTCTATTATTCTCTAATCCTTAGCGAGTGATCATCTTGTGCACTGCACAATATATATATTTTTCCAAGTATTTCTTGTCTTTTGGATTTTCATTATTTATTTATTTATTATTATGATCGAGGTTAAAATTGTTAATTAATGAGATTCTACATTTTAAAAACTTGGATTGTTTTTACACATGATGCATGTTGTTACACTTAATTAGTATTACTTTAGACACTAAATTTAAACTTATTTTCAATATATCAAAACCATCTCTCGATAGGTTGATAGTGAAATCTGGTTTCACTATCAGGATATGGTAAATATTTAATTTTGTCTTATATAAATTTTTCTAAAGTTTAATTTAAAATTTTATTTATATTTTACTAAAAAATTTAAGATATCTTCCAATCAATGAAGAAATTTCTCCGTTGCAATGGGGGGGGGGGGTGAATCATGTTATCAAAGAGTAAAATCAATATTTACTTCGGCATGCTTGATTAAATAAAATTTTCAAAAGAGATAAAAGTTTACCTGGATTGTATGATTGCGTAATAATGGGTGATCAAAAGCTGGTTGTTTGTGGATGTCTACGCAATCAATTATATCTCCATCTGCACTCTGTAATTAAATAATGCATAATCAGCATAACAAAGCATTGATTTGAAACAAAAATATATAGCTAGTAAACACAAAAACAAGTTTATGATTGGTAATTGATCATCATTATTTTTTGTTTGATAATAATAAACGTTTCTATGCAAAATGAATATTTCATATTTATCACGCATATAATATGATTATAAGCTAACCACAAATTTAATCTTGTCTACATAATGCTATAAGATCGTGTAATAACACATTATATATATAACTTATTCTATTTTTCTAAAGGTTAAAAAATAGTGAATGTTTTTTTTTTTTATTGTTACTCGGTTTTTTGTATTTTTATATAAAACAGAACTTTATATAGAAGGTCTAGATCTTTACATAAGCTATCTGGAACTTCACAAAATGGGATTCAATTAAAAGATCATAAAATCACAGGAGGGAAGCTTGAACTAAATCAGACTGCATCCCCATAATTTAAGTGAACTTCTATTAAACCCCAAAGCTAACGAAATGCCATCATTTTCTTATACGAATAAATGGAAGGCGAGTTTTATCCGCTGCAAGGGCATTGCAAAGATCTGGCCATAATGATGAAGGCAGGATAATGGTTTCTCCTCTGTCCGAACGAAAAGCGGCAAGGATGTCGGTTGGCACATTGCCTTCTCTATGAATATGAGAGACCTCCCATTCATGAAGCTTGTCAAGCCCTTGATGAATTCTTCGGAGGCAGCGAATAGCATTCCAAGGACGACTTCCTTTTTGTTTGAGCCAAGCGATTGTTGTGGTCGAGTCAGATTCAATCCACAATTTGCATATATCGACTCTTCTATCCACAATTTGCATATATCGAGTCAGATTCAATCCGCAAAAATAGTGAATGTTGTAATTGACTGTTCTATATATGCAATGCAAATCCTCAATATGGTGGTCAGAATTTTCCAAGTCATAATTAAAAAAAAAAAGAACATAATGTAGAGCAATTTACTAGTGTATCCATCTATTCAATTCATGCATGAATCAAACTATAATAGTTTTTTTAAGGTTAATTTACTGATGAATGTTTCTTGGACATTTGCTAAATCAATATATTTGGGATAGCATTTGTCTACCTATTCCCAAAAAAAAAAAAAAAAAATTCACTTGTAACAATATCAACAAATAAACTCCGAATTTTATTTTTTATCATCTTATATAAAAACCTTGATCGTCTTGATTGCCGGTTTGTTCAAGACTTTAAGCATCCTATCAATTTCTTTCATGTTGGGCTTCTTCGATAAAATTCGTCCATCCACGAATGTTAAGGCCATCAACAACAGTAAAACCATCCAAGAAGTACTACCTCTTTTCCTGTAATCATCAAAATAGTATGAGCTTTGTTACAAGCAGTCTGCATGATTAGTCTCGTAGACATACAATTTGTATACCTAAATAGGTATTCAGCGAGATAAATATATTATTAAATGTTGTATATACATTGTTAGCAACGTATCACATTTTTAATCCAATAATTCCATGCAATTTCACACACGCACACACACACTCATTATATGAAAGTTGCTATTTTAAAAATAATATCATCATACAGCAAAACTGCCTCTCTAACATTATATTCAAAAAAAGAAAAGAAAAAAGGGATTCCATTAGGGGAAAAAAGATACACATGGACTGATATAAAGAGAAAGAGCTAGAGAACAACAAACATTGAAGTTGAAGCAAAATTGGCCATGGAAATCAACAATGAACCAGTGCTCGAAAAAAAAAAAAAAATCTAACCCAAGAAAATAAGTGTCATGGATTTGTTTGTACAGTCGATAGATTTATATAGAGTGGGAAGCTGGAGGTTATTATTATTGTTATTATGATTTACTAATAAAACAGACTCACAGATACACATACATATAAGTAAAGTAAATTAATTGCGTAGATTCTAATTTTGATGCAATTAAAGGAAAATCTCCTCATTATGTCAATTGAATAAAGAGGAGGGATTTGGAAAATAATGATATTTCAGTAAGTTTAAAAATTCGTAAGTGCAAATAGCAGGGTGGATTTGGAATTAGTAATATATCTGGAATCTATAATTACCAGTGACAGTGGAAAGATAAAACAGATTCTATATAATTGATGGCATGATCTAATTATGACATCTTTTTAGTCCCGTTTGATTCATGTAATTTTATTTTGATAGATGTACTTTACGAGGAATCATTTTACAAAGACTTATTTTATTAGAAATCCCGATTCTATCAGACTGTTTAGTTCATTAATAATGGATTTTAGCAAAGAATCGTTTTCCAGTGTTCAGTTCATACATGAATTTATGCAAGGGATTTGGTTCAAATGTCTAAAATACTTTTACTATTATATATTTACTTATAAAATTTATTTCATTACTCATACCACAATTATATAACAAGAGTAATTTATTTGTACATATTTAACAAATGCAAATAAATCAAACAACTGATTATATAATTAAACACATAATAATAGTAATTTTTCTAAATTAATTGAATATTATGATGGGAAAATGACCAAAAAAATCTCTTAAAAGTTAGAAATATCTAAATGAGCTACATTTTAAAATTATACTTAAAAAAGTCTCATTTCACAATTTTAAAAACATAAAAGATTAATCTAACCTTATGTAATTAGATCTTTAACATCTTTCTAACTTTTGTTAGGTTATTCCACCCCAAAAACATATTTTTCCTACAAAACAACAATCTCCTTAAAGATTTTGCTATTATATATCACATTGTGTATTCTTATATATATATATTTTACCTAATGTTGTTTATCATTTTTCATTGTGCATAATCATAATATATAATTTAAATTTGTGTTGTACCCCAATGCAGCAGATGATATTTTAGTATTCTAAATTTTTATTCACTATTTTTTGCTTGGCTATTCACATATTTCTATGGTGTCATTAGTACATATCCATTTTTTAAAGAAGCATCAACATTTAGTAGATTTTATCATAAAAACTCAAATTATATTGGTGCATATCTCACAAAACCCACATAATTATAATCATAAATAATTTAGAATAAAAAAAGTTCTGCACGAGAATTTGTAAAATTCATTAACAAAATTAAAAGGGTGAAATATATTAATAAAGTTAAAAGGTATAAAATATGTTAAGGATCTAATTACATATGGGTAAGTTAGTCTTTTGCTTTTCCAAAATTGTGAAATTAGATTTTTTTCTAGTATAATTTTAAAAAGTGGCTGATTTGGATATTTCTAAATTTTAGGAGACTCATTTAATCATTTTCCCTATTATAAACTCCCTTAAAAAGAGAGAGGATTTGGGTAAAAAAAGAAGAAGATGAGGCTATTTATTTTAGAAATGATATTAATAGTAATTTAATTAATTTGTAAATAGTATAATAGTAATCTAATTTAAGATTCTTGGTGGCACAAATGGTAGGAATATGATTCCATCATATTGTTTCACATGTATGGATTTTAATTTCAGTGGGGCCCACAATTACCATCAAGATTATCACTAACCAAACACTGGATTTTACTTAATTTTTTGGTAATTTTACATGGAATCAAATTCCATCTCAAATTGACACAAACCAATTAATGGCAAGCATGTTGGGAGATTATGTCTTTATCCGGTGCATCATTGGATGACCATATTAAAATCAAATTAGGGGGGCCACCTAATTTGATCTTAATTAAGATATAAATGAATCTCCTAAAATCAGAGAAACATATTTGCTTGTTAGGAGATTAATTGGAGATAAAATTATTTATCTATATAAATATCCTCTAAGGTTTTAGGATAAAACTTGGCATGCCTTGACATACAAAATGTAGAGATTGACAAGAGAAGGGTTGAGAGGGCTTAAAAGAGGATAATTCCATTAGAGAATTTGTTTGTTTGTTTGTTTGTTTTATTATTTTTTTATTTTTTATCTCCAACTATTATACTGGATTATCTATTTTTGCACTGTGAATGTAGGTATAGGCCGAACCACGTTTGTTTGTGTTCTTCATGTGATGATGTTCCATTTTTGTGTTTGATCTTGTGTTTTATTGATAGCTTCCGCGAATTCATTTCCCAATAAAGCATGATTGTAAACCATGACCAATTATGAAATTTATTAGATACCCCATTTGGGGTGGGTTTTCTGATCAGAATTTCACATCTTTTTGGAAATTTTTGGAACTTGATGGGATTAGCTTAAGAATAGAAATACCGTATGGCCTTTTAAATCTTTCTAACATGCATATTAATGTTCGAATTAATACGGATATTTTGAAAATGAAAGGATTAACAATTGTTAAGAGATATTATCTAGGAAAAATATCTAAAAAAAAATCTTTTAACGGATCGGGTTGTAAATTTCTTCCATGGGTTGAGTTGGGTTTGAAGTCACCGGATTGAACATCAGGATAAGTTAATGAGTCCGTCTATTTGCACCCCTTTATATACCTCGCTCACCCCGTGTCTTTTCACTCCCTAGCCAAATAAGATTGCTTCTTTAATTACCCGGTATATAAATAGATTTGAGTTTTCCATTCCACACCTCTCTCTCTCTCTCTCACACACACACACACACATTTTATCTCTCTAGAGAATGAAGAGGCTTTGCGTGTTCGAGCTCCTCGACACTCGGACCCTCGACGCCTTCCCACCCAAACGATGGGGGGAGCGGTTGAGGCTAGTGGCAGTTCTCTGGATCAAGGCGGCGGCGAGAGAGATCATTAACGTGAGTGAGGAGCTTCACAGGGTGAGCAATAATAGGATAATAAGGATGATGACAGGAATAAGAGAAGGCGGCGGTGTTGACGAGGCGATGGAGCTCGTGAAGGGGGTGGTGGAGACAATCCAGACATTCAACTTGTCGGATTTTGTTTCGATTTTGAGAGGGGGTTGATGTTCAAGGATTAAGGGGAGGATTGATGATGTGTATTGGAGGTTTGGTCAGGTCTTGGAGAGGATTATAAGGAGGGAGGAGGAGGAGAGGAGGAGATGTGGTGGTGGTGGGATGGGGAGGGCTAAGGACCTCTTTGATATATTGTTGGAGATAGCCGAGGTTGATAAAGCGGAGCTCAGGCTCATTAGGGAGAACATCAAAAGCTTTATTTTGTTTTTTCGCTATTCATTGACAGCATGGTGGTCGATCAACATAGCATAAGTCGACACGGACACTGTAAAAAATATAATCAATTCCTATTGATAGCCTATCTGTCTAGGCTTTTCATATTTGTCGATAGTCTTGGTGTCGACGTGTCCAATCAAAAATTATTTTGGAATGATGGATTGTGGCTTCTAAGTAATGTCTGTTATATCCAAGGATTTAGCCAATTGGGAAATGTTAATGAGTAGTTGTTATTTGTTTCTTGGTTAGTGGTTCTTGTTGTGTTAATGAGTAGTTTTTTTTCTGGTCCCATCAACCAGACCATTGTCTAGGGAATACATATAAGTAGACAGCCCAAGTGTTTAACGCAATCCAGAACGTACGATTTTTTTTTCTTCCATTCCCATCAACTTGAGAATTGTCTACGATTTGCATATTTGTAGACATCTCATGTGTCTACCTCATTCCAGAACCTATGAGATTTTTTGTTCTTTCAGTCGATTGAAATATTGTCTAGGAGGTACATATACGTCGATTTTTTTTTCTCCATTGACAGGGATGTTGTCTAGAAAATACATATATATATAGACACTAGATATGTCTAATAAAAAATGGGTGTATTTAATACCCAATTATAAATAGATATTCAAAACTTGACCCGTTTAAAATGGGTGTTTATAGTAAACAGAATGATGCATTTAGCTGGATAAGTTAATTTAAGCTGATCACTTTCAATCTCGGGTTGGATTCCAACCTGCCCGAGTTGCAGTTCTAGATGTCACTCTTTTGCTCATACGTCCCACGTTTCTTTGGGCATTGTTAATTCTTATTTTCATGCCGGTCAATATCTTCAAATCTATATTTGAGAGATATTTTTCTTATTCGTGAAAAACATGAATGATGATCCCCAAGCTTCCTCTGCTTCAGTTACTTCTTATTCCATAAGTGACAAAAGAAAAACCTGTATCTTCTTCCATAAGTGATGGTAAAGGTCCTTACTATTTATTTATTTATTAATTTTTTTTCTTGATAATTTTTATTTTGTTTTATTAATTATAGTTAAAATTTTTCCTATCAACAAGGAGATGACTTGGAACCCACAGGATCAATCATTGAAGAGGGGTATGACCTGTCAAGTCCTTACATTTTTTGTTGATATAACAATGGATAATTAACTTTTAATTTTAAAAGGGTCTAAAATGTTAGTATTTTTCTATTTGATTGACTTTAACTTGTAACGATACAAATTGTGAGGAATCATCATGCATCCTTGTAATTATATGTTCTAATGCACATGGTATCATTTGCTTCATCCAATATCTTTTAGAAAAATAGAGCGGCCGTCCAATCAATTTTTTTTTTTTGTTAAAATGAATATACTGATGGATTGCGTATTTTGAACTTTAAACTGAGTGTAATATTTTACATTTTATTTGGATTTGATAAAACTATATTAAGTTGAATACCTAATTTTTAGAATATTAATTAAAATTTGATCTTAATTAAATATTTAAAGTGAATTTTAAAAATAGAAATAATATTTGTTTGTTAATTAGGAAAATGAATCTCATAAAATCATGTAATAATATTTATTTGTTAATAAGGAGATTACTTGAGAAGGAAGTTATTGATCTTTCTATAATATCCTCTAGGATTCCATGACAAGACTAGACAAGACATGTTATAATGTGGAGGTCTTAATGGATAAGTTGATATGTTTAAAGAGATGGTAACTCCATAAAAGAGTTTGTGAGTTTTTTTTAATATATCTCAACTATTAAAGTAGATTATCTATTTTTTGTCTCGTGGATGTAGGCCTAAATCAAACCAAGCATATCTTGTGTTCATTGTATAATATAGTGTTTTATTCTTGTCTTCAATCTCGGATTTGTTGTTGGCTTATGCGATTCCGTTTCTCAACATAACATGCATTCTCTTTGGTTGGACATCTCGTTTGCGGGTCTGGCTTATCTAACCTAACTTATGGAGAAGAATGAAAGTACATTTCGTCTAATGAAAGTAAATAGGATTGCACATATAATAGTAAAGTCATAAAAGTTGTAAAATACAATACAATCATAAGCATAATAATAATAATAATAATAAAAAAACTAAGAAAAAGATTTAATAATAGAAAATACACAATTTGGTGAACACAAAAGATTAAAACATCCTGTTTTATCATATCTTTCAGCCTCGGAGAAAAAATAAAAAACAAAAAATTAGTTGTGGTTGTTAAGCAAATAATCAAAATTTACAACCGTCAGATCAAGATCGATGTAAATCTCATTGTCCAATACGTGAAATTCGGCGACTGATTGTCACCGTGCATGTATGGGTACACCTTTGTCACCATCATTTATTTATTTATTTATTTTTTTGGTATTAAAGGCTCTGGTGGAGCTAAACCCAACCAGTTAGGCCTGTTAACGGATCAAGCCCGGACTGGATTGGGATGGACCTAAACCCAACCAGTGGCAGGACCCTATGGGGCTGGGGAAATGTGGACCCGGACCCGGGTTCGATCTGACCCGGATAGTTGGTAAAACAAAAGAGAAGAACTCATGAATTTGTTTGTCTTATCATTTTATTTGAAATTTTTTGTAATGAAACATTATTATTATTGAAACTACGTTTGAACTGGTGTCCTGACACTATGTTTGAACATAATTTTATACAATTCAAAAGAGATAAATGAATGATTAAACAACATTCAAAATAATAAACACTAACATAAACAACATATTAACCTAAACATCAGAGACTGGCAGTGGTTGAGTCATGTGCCATCGTGGGCTTAGTTGGTTGTTATGAACTTGTGGATATGATTTATGGGTTTGTTATAAACTTATGGATACAAAAATGAGTTAAGTAAGAAATAAAATTATGGGTCTGGGTCAGGTCGGGTCTGGGTCAGGTCGGGTCCGGGTCTAGATCCGACCCGTTGACAGGCCTAGCTACAAGTCCCTGCGCATATAACAACAGGCCTATAGGAGGCCTTTACAACATATTAGACTATCGCCCATGAAATCAAGTCCAACTGTGCTGTCATATTGAGCCATTGCCCCTAAAACCAAGCTCATCTGGGCTGCCACTTTTCCTCCTTGCCAAAGATGAGGCTTGATCATCCCACCCCTAAAGAGAGGTGGGGCGTCCCTTACCAACTGTGTCACAACCATCTGGAATGCATTATTCAATGTCTTATCCACATGTGTGTATTATCCTGAAAAATTGATATAAGTTCTTAAAAGCTTATGATAATTAGAAAAGCTTATTATTATTATTATTGTTGTTGTCGTTGTTTGGTGGTTACAACAACGTAATAATAATGACAAAATTGAATGTTGTCACATAAATGATCTATATGAAATTCAAATGCTCAATATTGTAGTCAGATTTTCCAAGTCTTAATTAAAAAAAAGGAATATATTTTACATGTGATATTGTCCTGTACAAATCTCATAATGCGATCTCTTTATTTTTGTGCTTTTGATAGGTAAAACACCTGGAAAGAGTGATTACTACTACTTTATAAGATATTTAGTTCACTACAAATGAAAATTGTGCAACATAAATAGAGGATCAATATTAGAGGACCAAAAAAGTTATACATTACTTTTTCGGAGGAAATTATTAATGTCTATCAATCTTATCAACTATGATGAGAATTTTTTTTTTATTTTTTTATCATGCATTGATTTTGTATATTAACCTTGAGCGTCTATAAAATTCCTCCCTCCCCTAAATGATAATCCAATGTTAAGGCCAACAACAACAGCAAAGCCATCCAAGAAGTGTTCTCTTTTTTTCCTGTAAGCATAAAAATATAAAATTTGGACTTGAAGAAAGTGTAAAATCCACACATTACATGAGTATATTTGGGTGGTTTTATAATATCAATCCTTAACATTATGCGGTTACAAGAATCCCTTAATAAAAGGAAAGAGTTAAGGCCAAATCAGAGGGAAAGATAAATGCTTTACAACTATTACAATTTGAATTAGTCACATCATACTATTGTAGGAAATAGAATAATAGAAAATAAAACAATGCGGGAGCCATATAAGCACTGTGGCCATACTTTCACTCTACTGGACCATTTTGTTAAGCCGTATGAGGACATGAAAGGCGATGGTGAATACCCTTAGTAGCACACAAGTTTTTAAAGTAATTATTAACATAGTCCGTTCCTCCATCGATTTGAAAGATTTTGAGGGTGCAGGAGAATTGATTTTGAATCATGGATAAAATATGAGAGAAGTGGGCAAAGACTTTCTCCGCATAGGAAAAATCTAAGAGAAATGAGTAAAATCATCCATGAACAGTACATAATAACAAAAATCATTGATAGATGAAATGAGAGACATCCAAACATCCGAATGAACTAAATGAAAAGATGCACACGTTTATTATTTAAAGAAAATAGGAGGCAAGTGGATTTGCCAATAGCACAGTGCATATAAATTTTAAAAAAAGTAGAAATAGCTAGACCCTAATAATTTTTGAAAACTTAAAACAGAAAGAACTTTTAAAGCAACGCTTGTGCCATAATGTTGAAGAGTCTTCGGAGGCCGAAAAAGCAGAGCGCGGAATCTGTGGAGTGATCTTTACTGCGGCCCTGAAACTCAATATAGAGTGGGAATCTATTGTCATTGTTCTTTTTATTATAATATATAATAATAATAAGAATTATATTTACAGGATATAAGTAAAGTAAATTAATTGAGTTGATTCTAATTATGATTCAATTATGGGAAGGCCTCCCCGTGAAGCCAATTGAATAAAGAGGAGGTACTAGAAAAATTAATAAAGATAAAATTCATTATGTTTAGAAGTTCATAAGTGCAAATCATACTTATCTGGACTCTATATTTACAAATAACATTGGAAAAATGAAACAGATTCAAACGATGATATGACTAATTATGACATTATCATTTTATGATAAGCAAGAATTGGATTATGAATTATGGTCAATTATGAAATTTCCTAGGAACCTCATTGGGGGAGGTTTTCTGGTCACCATTTCACTTTTAGGAAATTTATTGGAAATACACAACTTTTAAATCTTTCTCAGTGGATAGTACTAATACAAATATTTTGACAGGGAGAGGATGAATAATTTTTTAATACATTATTCAAATGTCGCATCCATATGTGTATTATTATTGTAATTGTAGTCACTATGATATAATTCTGTACACTACGATAGTCACAGTGTATGGGGTTGTAAAATGTACTGTAAAAAAAGTTGAGTGTATCAATGCTTTATTGTTAACTTACTATCATCCCATTTCGATTGTACTCTATGTACCGTTGGATATGAGCGACATTTGAGAGATGCTCAAATCTTTGGGCCATCCGACTCGAGGTTTTCAGATGTTGATACTGGCTCGCCCTCCTGAGTATATTCCGGCTTCTGTATTTTAACTACATACTGAAATATTCACACATGTAAACAGTCACATAATATTTTTTAATATTAATGATAATGTATTGCTATAGCAAAGAGATATTTTACAATGTAATGTCTCATGAGGAAGGAATGTACATTAAATTTAGATAAATTCAATAAAAACCAAAGGATGTCACACAACATACATCTCAAACCATGATGTATAATGAGAGTTTTAAAATAGCAAGTGAAACTCCAATAGAGACTCTACCTGAGATCTTTTTAGAGATCTCATTTCGTGTCTCCAAGCAGGGCCGGCCCTGAGATAAGAAAATCTAGGTGGGGCCCTAAGCCAACTCATAAAATAGGGCCCTATATATGTATATTGAAATTTTTGAGTTAATGTTTTAATCATGTTAGTAATAAAAAAAATCAAGACTAAGCAAAAAATTCATCGAGTTCTTCTTTAAAAAGAAAAAAAATCACAAAAATAAGATCATTTCTTTTATAGAAAATAAATAAATCCCTATAAAATAGAGTATACTAAAAATATACTCAATATATAAAGATATAGATGAAATTTTTTAAAAATCACAAAAAAAAAATACTTTTCATAATGATGCCAACAAAGATTACATTTTCAAATAAAACTTATAAATTTAAATTTAAAATAAATAGGAAGACATATTCAAGTTATTTTTTTAAAAAAATTTAATTTTAGAGTGTTGTTACACATAGTTTTTATTCCAGCCTCAATTCCAATCTCATATGCGTCG
Organism: Acorus gramineus; assembly: GCA_030737835.1. Taxonomy (NCBI): domain Eukaryota; kingdom Viridiplantae; phylum Streptophyta; class Magnoliopsida; order Acorales; family Acoraceae; genus Acorus; species Acorus gramineus. The sequence goes on along the minus strand of CM060854.1, from coordinate 9,124,647 downwards.
ATGGAAAATTATCAAAGCGTATACTAACTTTAGCAATGCATATATGCTATTTATTATAGTATATGTTTCACTTATTGTAAAAACATGTATTTTATTAGATGATGTATATATTTTAAAAAAATTTAAAACACTTTTAAATTGAATTTAGGGCTACAAAATAGACTAGATGTAAAATTATTATTAAGTTTAATTTCAAAAGTTTAATATAAAAAAAAATCTTGGATTTGGGGGCCCTCTTTGAATAAGGGGCCCTAGGCGGTCGCCTACTGGGCCTATAGTCAGGGCCGGCCATGTCTCCAAGTATAATTATTTTATAAAAAAGGAGAGAGACATTATAAATTAAGTTTTGCAAGTGGGATTTTATTTTAATATTGAAAAAAAAGATGCAGTGATCTATAGATATATTTTTTTATAATTATTTAATAAAGTTCAGATAATTAAAGTAGAAATGGCATTAATGATGCTCTTGTGTTCTTTTTTACACCTTTTCTTTTGAAAAAAATAGTGAAAAAGTACATTATCTAGATTAAAAAAAACTTACAAAAAAAAAAAAGAAAAGCGACCAAACCAAGATGAGGAAAAAGTAAATTTTGTTTGTCAAATAATTGAGAAATCTTTTGGGACCCTCTAAATTTTCGTTTGAAAAAAGATTTATTTTACTTATTTTGATTTGCTTATAGATTTTCAAAAATTAAAAAAACTGTAATATTCTGTTGTTTTAGGAATCAAACTTAAGCGTTACGCACCAAATGATTATAGCTTTGGAAGAAAACAAAACATACATAGTTTTTAGTTATAATACATAGTAAAAAAATGTTTTCCAAAATCTTGCAATGTATGCTTTCTAAAAATCTAATGTCATAAGTAATTTTAAGTGAAAATCTCTTTTTAAATCCATTTCTATAGATTATTTTAGTCTTTAATTACTTTGTGAAGGGTTGCAGGTTTGGCAAGGTTTTAAGTAGTGGGATAAGAGAACAATTGTAAGGATAAGTGGTCGATGGCAATTTATCCCTTTTAGTATAAAATATAATCAAGATAAAATGCCGATTGTTGTCTTGATTTCAAGGGCGGAGCTAGCCCTACCCAAATTTTTTGAAATTTTTTTTAGGTAGGTTGTAATTATTTCAACAATTATTCAGCCATAATTACCTCTAATTACTACATCTAATCATGGCTGATTATCCTCTATCATACCAGTTTGTACACGGTTGATTATTGCCTTGTGTAGGCTAATTAATTCCGCCATTATTTGCCCATTACACCACAACCATCACTTACCTTGCATTGAAGAGATGTAATTCAATTTCTATCAATCACATGATTAAACAAATTTCTTATATAATAATACAAGATGAGAAACGAATTCTCCCTTACTACCAATTTTATCATGGTTTACAGATTTCTTCTACAAAAATATGGTTATAAATTTTTTAAATCTTTGTTAGAATGATGTTTTTTTAATCCTTACCAGCTTAGATATATTGAGATTAATTATATTTTTTTCAGTTATGAAATTTGTTAATACAACACTTCACACTAAGATGAAAGATGATTTTCTTGTAGCTTATATGATTATTTACATTGAAATTTTATTTTGCTGGAAATATCAACTCAAATTAAATAAAAGATGATTTATATTCTTTAAAGGATTGTAAATATAGTTTTAATAACATATTTATGAAAAAACTTAATCTTTTGCCTATTTTTGTATTTTTGCATATTCATGACAAAATTTACTAGAAATGAAGAATAAACTCATTTGGTTTATATAAAATTTAAATTGTTTATTAGATTTCAAGTTCATCTCAACCCCTCCCAGTATAAAATTCTGATTCCGCCCCTGCTTGATTTTGAAATGAAAATGAAGATTTTTTGTTTCACCCAAATGCTAAAATAACATTTATCCTCACTTCTTCTAATTCTAACAAATGTAAACAAGAACAAAATTGATGTATTTTTTATCCTCTAAAATCAGGCGATCAAAATCTTAAACTCTGGGCAAACTAGTCCCAAAAGTTCCTTGGATGACTCGTGGAGTAATCTAGGCATCACCACTATAAAGAAAATATTGTGAAATTAAAAATAAAAACAAAAAAAGATTAATTGAAAAATACCTCATGACCATCATGCAGTCGACGACCTCCCAGGTATCCCCCAGGATATTTTCTTATTAGGTCACTCTTTTGAGTCCGACGAATCGGAATGGTCCCCTCAGGACATGTTCCATTCAAATGCCATGGCTGATGGAGTTTGCTTTTCATATTATCTTTTGCAGGTTCAAATCCTTTTGGATATGAAAGTGGTCTCATCTGCATAAATTAAATCGTCGTATGTTTTGGTTTGTAAGGTATATATAAATGAATTTTTTAGCAACTATGAAATTTGTTCCCTACGAAGAAAGAATTTGAACATCTACATTGTAGAGAGTCTCCGTTTAGGGAATGGCAATAAGTTATTATGGGACAAATAACTATTTAAGTGTAGTTAAAGAATAAATAATTTTTTGTTTGGTTTTGATTTTAATTAATTATTCTCGTTGAAAAATATAATAACAAAATTTTTGATGTTGTGCGTTTGGTTGTATGATTGGATATCTTTTGCTTTTACTGGAAGCTTACTTTGGTAATCGTGTAACTAAACAGAAAAACTAGGGAAGCTTCCTACAAACAGATTTCAAGCAAATAGTACTTAAAAGATGCATTTTTTTAAAAGTTTGGGGGGGGGGGGGGGGGGGGGGGAGGGATGGGGGGAGCTTCTTGTAGAATCGGTTTTAAAACCCAGCATTTGCATAAAATTTGTTTTGCAGTCGAACAATCAAATGCGCCCTAATAGTTGATAATGAATAAGTTATTGATAAAAAGAGAATATGACATGAATAAGGATTTATAAAAGGTGAAAAATTGATTTAACATCTAGGCCATATGATTTAATAGAGGTGATGACATGTGGTTTGTCATGTGAATCCTTTTTTATACAAGTGGAATAAATTGGGTGGAATAACAAAACTTTAGGGGGACTTGGAAAACCAATATCAATTTATTCTTATAAGAAATTAAACTATACACCATATTCCTTACAAACAAACAACTTTTTGATCTTATTTTTCTCTATTTCTCACTGTTCTTTCATCCAAACCGGGCTACAGAGTTTTGTTAAGAAATGTTTATGTGCCCTGACGTTGGAAAAGTATACATGTTTAAAAATCAATTTTGAATCACTGTGCACTGCACAATATATATTATTTTTCCAAGTATTTTATGTGTTTGATTTCTTTTATTATTATTTATTATTTTGAGGTTAAACTTGTTAATGTGATTCTACATTTTAAAAACTTGCATTGTTTTTACACATGATGTATGTTGTTACACTTAATTAATATTAATTTAGTCACTTTACATTTAATCTTATTTTCTATATATCAAAACCATCTCTTGATAGAATTGATAGATATGTCTCGTTTCACTGTTAGGACATGGTATTTAATTTTGTCTTGCATATATTTTTCCAAAATTTATTTTAAAATTTTATCTATTACTCAAAAATTTAAGATATCTTTGGATCCTTGAAGAAGAGTCTCCGTTGCAATGGGATGAAAAATATTATCAAAGAGTAACATTTGTATGTACATCAGCATGATTAAATAAATTTTTCAAAAGAGATAAAAGTTTACCTGGATTGTATGATTACGCAATAATGGATGATCAAAAGCTGGTTGTTTAAGGATGTCTACGCAATCAATTATATCTCCATCCGGACTCTACAATTAAATAATGCATAATTAGCATAACAAAGCACTAATTTTAAACAAAAATATACTAGCTAGTAAATACAAGGGAAAATATTAAAAAAAATCTATTGAAAGTTAGAAATACTCAAATCAGTCACTTTTTAAAATTATACTGAAAAAAATCTCATTTCAATATTTTAAAACACAAAAGACTAACCTTCTTATTTTTATAAAAGAAGAATTTTTTAGGTATAATTTTTAAAAGTGTCTGATTTGGGTATGTCTAACTTTTAGAAGATTTTTTTGAGTATTTTCCCTTATATATATATGTATGTATATATTAAACAACAATCAGACTTTTTATTTTTATTTTATTTTTCTATGGTTACAAAAATATTGAATGTTGTAATTGAACGGTCTATACATGCAATGCAATTACTCAATATGGTGGTCAGAATTTTCCAAGTCTTAATTTAAAAAGATCACTATTGCAGAGCAATTACTGCCGCATCCACTAGAAATGGTAATCTATTCAATTCATGCATGAATCAAACTATAATAGTTATTTTAAGGTTAATTATAAAAAAAATTTCACTTATAACAATCTCATCAAATAAACTCCAAACTTTATCTTTTATCATCTTATATGATAACCTTGATCGTCTTGATCACCGATTTGTTCATGACTTTATCTTCCATGTTGGCTTCTTCGGTGAAATTTGTCTCCCTGCAAAATGATAATCCCATGTTAAAGCCATTAACAACAGCAAAACCATCCAAGAAGAAGTATCTCTTTTCTTGCAATCATCAAAATAGTATGAGCTTCGTTACAACTTACAAGCAATCCGCAGCGTTAGTCTCATGGACATGCAGTCTATATACCTAAATAGTTATTTAGCGAGGTATATATATTGTAACATTTTTCATCCAATAACGATCCATATAATTTCTCATGAAGGTATATATATATTTTATAAAAATGTATATAACTTAATGGATGAAAGTTACTATTTGAAAAATAATATCATAATACAGCAAGACTGTCTCCTTAACATTGTTCAAAAAGAAAAAAAGTGGGATTCCGTTAGGGAAAAAAAAGATACACGTGGATAGATATAGAGAGAAAGAGCTAGAGAGGAACAAACATTGAAGTTGAAGCAAAATTGGCTATGGAAAATCAACAAGGACCAAGTTCTAGGAGAAAACACATCTAAAGCAAGAAATAAGTGTCATGGATTGGTTTGTATACTCGATAGATATATATAGAGTGGGAGGCTAGGGTTTTTTATTCTTCTTATTATTATTATTTGCTAAAAAAACAGACTCACAGATACACACATATAAATATGTAAAGTAAATTAATTGAGTAGATTCTAATTATTTGATGAAATTAAAGGAAGGCCTCCTCATTTTGTCAACTTAATAAAGAGGAGGGATTGGGAAAATAAAGATTTTTCTATAAGTATAGAAACTCATAAATGCAAATCACAGGTGGATTTGGAAATAGTTATCTGGATTCTATATTTACTACCAATGACTTTGGAAAAATAAAAAACAGATTCAGTTGATGGTATGATCTAATTTTGAGTCATAATTTATACATTTTTTTTATGGCAAGCATGATTGTGAACCATGGCCAGTTATGAAATTTCACATTTTTTTTAAAATTTTTGGAACTTGATGGGATTAGCTTAAAAATAGAAAAAAGATTTAGCACCTTTTAAATCTTTCCGATATGGATATGCATATTAATATTTCTAATTAATACTGGATATTTTGATAAGAAAAAATGATAAAAAAATATCTTCTAATAGTTAGAAATATCAAAATAGCGATTCTTTAAAATTAAATAAAAAAGTCTTATTTCACTATTTTGAAAACACGAAAGACTAACATACTTTTATTTAATTAGATCTTTAACATGTCTATAAGAATTGGTAAGAGATATTATGTAAGAAAAATATCCAAAAAAATCTTGTACTAGGTCGGGTTGTAAAGTTCGGTTTGAAGTCACCGGATTGAATATCTAGTTTAAGTTAATTTAGATCAATGAAATCTCACTGTCCAATATGTGAAGATCCGTGTCAGATTTTTCATATTAGGGTTCACATGTGTCACTATTTTGAATGCATTATATTCAATGTTGTGCCCCTTATGAGTTTATTATATTAATTATTATATTTAGTGTGAATTTACTGTCCATTCAACTTCGAGAGAGGTTTGGCTTTGGTTTAGAGCTACAACTTGGGTCGGGTTGAACCTGTTTTTTATATGGGTTGGGTTGACCAAATCGGGTTCAGATTCGGGTTGGCCAATTTGGGTTGACTCACAAATCGGGTTGGGTTCGAGTTGGCCTCACTCACAACCCGACCCAACCCGAACCCGTAAACTAATAGTTAAGGAAAAGATCATGACCGTTCATTCTATAGGTTCTAATTTGGGTAGTCCAAATTGTAAGTAAACCTAGCTAATCTTATGGGTTAAGTCGGGTTGATTTATTTAATTTGCACATTATGTTAGAAATTCGGGTTGGGTCGAGTTGGTCCAATTCGGGTTGAAAATCGGGTTGGGGTCGGGTTAGTCCAATTCGGGTTGGGTCGGGTTGGTTTATTTAATTACGGGTTGGGTTCGGGTTGGTCCAATTCGGGTTGAAAATTGGGTTGGGTTGGGTCGGGTTAGGGTTGAGTAGTTTAAAATTTAGGTTGGGTTTGAGTTGGGATCAACTTGAATCCAACCAGCATGAGTTGCAGACCTACTTTGGGTATCCTTGGAAGTGACTCAAATTTGTATTAGACTATAATCAAGACTAGGTTGAACTCTATATAGATCTAGATGTTGATTTTGGCCCCGGCTCTGGGGTTAGGCGATCAAGGTAACTCTGCCTAGGGCCTCTACCCCAAACAAAGCCCCAAATCCGATCCCTAAAAATAAGATTGGGTCTCTACCCTAACAAGCTAGGCCCCAAATTCCTAAAAGTAAGATTGTATTAAAATTATTTGATAATTTTGAGGATTAATATTAATATTTTTTTATTTTTTGAAAATCATCTATATATTTGTTTTTATCCTTTTTTTAGTTTTTGGTAATTTATTTAAAAATTTTAATTTTTATAGGAATTTAATTTTACATTTGGATTTAAATCCTTCATTAACAGATCCCACTTTTCAATGATTTTATTTTGTTTTCATAAAAAAGAAAAATTTAATTAATAATCGTTCTTATTGTTTGGTAACATGTTTTTTGTTTTGTTTTTATTTTTCTTATTGTTTTCAAAGATTAATTGTGTTACTCACTATATATATATTTTTATATATTTGGGGCCCCATTTCATGAAGGGCACGGCTATCCCCACTAAGCAATTTTCTTACCCCACCAATCGAGAAAAAAAAATCGGTATTTTATCTTTTTTCACCGATCCGGCCAGGTCGACCAAATTTGGTCGCCACTTCAGGTTTTGGACGACCGGACTTGGTCGCCATTTCAGGTTTTGGGCGACCGGACTTGGTCGTCGTTTCAAGTTTCAGGCGACCGAACTTTGTCGAACAAGATTTATAATAAAGTTTATAATTTTTTTTCTTGGAAACATAATCCCATAATGTATATCTTCTTTGAATCCTTCATAATATTCCAAGTCTGAGTTGTAATGTAAGAAGAATCAATTATTATTTTTAAATGTAGAATATAAGAACAATTTTTTTTACATAAGTGACGGACTAATTTTCAAAAGCCAAATATATAATGTGTTTGGATCAACTGATAGGTTTTTTTTGTTTTCAAACGAAGAATCCTCTTAACTACGAATTCAAACGAAGCTTAAAAATGATATATATTTGTTTAATAAGATATTTTTCTATAAAAATTTGAATTAATTGAAAGTATACCTACTTACATTTTTTTCGGCCCCTTAGCTGTTGTTTGGATAAAAGAATAAATGTAGACTATGATGGATAAACCCAAAAAGTTATCTGTTTACAAAAAATAGGTAGATATAGTTTTGAACCCTGTTCGACCAATTACAGTCGCCCAAAGCCTGAAATTGCGACCAAGTCCGGTCGTCCAAAACCTGAAATGGCGACCAAGTCCGGTCGCCCAAAACCTGAAATGGCGACCAAGTTCGGTCGACCTGGATTGGTGGGAACAGTCAAACACCGTTTTTTTTTTTTTGATTGGTGGGGTAAGAAAAACGCTTGGTGGGGATAGACGCGCCCTTTCATGAATTGCTAAGGGCCATTCCCATTAGGCGCATGGGCAGAGCCATGTATGACGAGTGGGGGCAGTTGCCCCCACTCAATTTTAACAAACCAAATATATCATAGGATAATTGGCTGAAAATTTGATCTATATTCATAAATTAAGGTAGGATATGATTAATTTTTTGACCTTGCTGTTTATAAAAATAGTACATACTGCTTGAATTTTAGTTTTTTTATTAACGGATAACTTATTCAACATAAAATAATTATATAGAGATTAAGAGAATTAGATGATATTTTTTATTTGATTGGATTAATTTGTGTCTTTTGTTTTTAATCTTATTAAGATAAAATAATAATTTTGAATGGATAAACATGAATACATTGTATACTCAAGGGCTAGTTTGACAAGGCGATAACTATTGGGATGAAGAATAAGCATGGGGATAAGTGAAGGAAAACAACTTAATTATTCCATTTGTTATAAAATATAACCGGTAAAGTGTATATAGTTATCTCAATTTTGAAATGAAATGAGCATTTTTTGTTCAATCTAAAGGTTTGGAATAACATTTATCCTTATTTTTTTGTTATGATTTTGACAAAAGTGAATAATAATGAAATTAATGAACTTTAAAATTAGGATAAATTATCCCAAAATCTTAACCTCTTACCAATCCAGCCCTAAATATAATTATCAGTAAATATTACAATCCATTATGCTAAACAAATATGTTTTCTTTATAGAGATTTAAACATATTCTTCCATTATCCATTTCTGTATTTTACTTGTAAAACAAGCATAGTTCAAAGTTTGTAATGTGTAAGTTATATAACCATTCAAAGAATCTTATTAAATGAAATTAAATATTTCTAGTTAAAATTCCCCCCACTGGACTAAATTCCTGGCTCCGCCAATGATTAGGCGAATATCAGGATCGACCCTGTTTCGACCTTGCTACCCTAGTACTTATTGTGGTATGCGAAAACAATGGCAAACTGAAATATTCACACATAAAATGCTATCAATTCACAATTATCCGGTATTGAATAATCCAAGAATTTTCAGATAAGAGTTGTAAATTCGTTTGTCAACCATTTAGCTACCGGTTCAAGTTTGAATGATACAAATCGCTACAACTCCCCTCATAGGCAGATGGTAGGGCAATAAATAACAAATGCTTCAATGGATATTCCCCAACCGAGTAAAAGAACCCCTTGAGAGGATCTCTTGAGGTTCCGATATAGGATATTTCGACAACCAAACAATTACCCCGCAAGACTTCTTATACTTGAGAGGAAAACAAATGAAAGAAGACATCCCATTAGGTGATCCACACACCATACTCTAAAAAAACTAAAAGTCAGTGGTGTATGCGGACTCCATGGTTACAAGCAATACCGATGCAGGGAAACAAAACTCCTTGATTGAAGTGCGATCCGCACTTAGACGGTCAATATAAATCCATCAATCTAAAACTCCCAAGCCGGACTCATGTCTAGGCCATGGTCCCATAGAAGGGGACCCTTACAACTGAACCTGCTTCGCCGACCAAATCAGCAACACACTATACATAAGGGTGACTACGATCACGTCAACGGAAGCGAGGAGGCACAACAACCTCAGACAAAGTACTAAGATCAGATTGAGCGGATGGAAATCCTACGACTCATCTACACGACTAGACTTAGGCTTTGACAGGACTAGGCTCTGATACCATCTTAATTTGTTACACCCCAGAGCGGCCGTCCCCTGGATCATACCAATCATACAATATCAGAAGTCATACACAAGAGGTCAATAACAACTCCAAAAAAAAAAATGCAACAATAACCAACAAGGATCGAATAAGGTAACAAGGCGACAGGAAAGCGATAGCCAATAAAAAATGCGGAAGTATAAAATACAAATAAGTCTGTAAATCAAAAACATTATTACACACCCGAATACACAATCACTCTCCTGTGAGAGTCCAACTCTAGTTCAAATACAACCACATGCGCAACACACACAATTACTAATACATATACAAAAAAATAGGATTGCTGACAGCTTCGCACTCGCCAACCGGAAGGTGGAACGCTCCACGCACGAACCACGCAAGAGGAATGCTCCAGCTCCACGCCAACTTAGTCCCTGGTGGATAAACAATCCACGACGGGTGAGCTACAAGCTCAGTGAGTAGCAAGAATCTAAGCTTTACAATAATAATATAATATTAGTGCATTTTTTCTTTAAATGAAAAGAAATATGGGAGAAACCCAACAGAGATAAATGTCGTGTTTCTATAACTTTCCAAAATGTAGAGCATTGTACACATTCATAAAAATTGAGAAATCAAGTTTGCAATAGGGCTAAAAGACTAGTAAGCCCTATTAAATACATCAATGCCAATAGCTGGGGCAGATAGGTTAGATGAGAGGGAGAATTTAGCCAATCCGAATCTGAAGTGGACATTTAAGAAATCAGCCCAAAAGGAAGGGGATTGATAAGCAGCCAAATTATCCGTTACACGGTTGCCGCCTTCTCTGTAAACATGATCCAGACCTCCAAACCATGCATTTTCACTTGTTACATATTCTAATTCACATATTATCATTGAAAAAATAGAGCGGGCATATTGAATCAAAATAGAGAAGACAGAAAGCAAATGCGCACCACACATACATGATAAAACTAATTTTGGATCCTTATTTAATTAACACGTACGTTCTTATTGATCAATAATGCATGCATGCATTACATGTACGTTATTATCTCGTACGTACGTACGTTGAAATGAATGAATTAACGACAGTTTTCATTAAACCCAGGTCCTCCGAAGAAGAAAAGCATGCCATTATCGGTAGTCTGGCCCAACGAGAGATCATAACATTCTGGCTTTGTATTGAAGACGCTAATCTGATCAGGGATTTCTATTGTTTGTGAGTCATCATTATCCACCACCATTATGTTGCCTATGTAGCTGGCCCTCCCCAGCCCTTCCCCGGAGAAACGTCCGCTTCCCATCTCCGTCGCCGTGTGCGGAACTGGAATGTTCCTCGCCGATCTCTGGTCGTAGATCTCCCCCCCGAAATGCACCTCCTCCGCCCCGTTCCACAGATGTAGGACTATATTCTCTGGCCAGTACCCGATCTCCTCCTCTCCAATTTTTAAGTACCAGTATCCCGAAACTGGATCCTGTCAATTTATTAATTTTATATATATAAATTAAAAGAGTTTCGTTACACACAATTTTTACATGACCATAATTCATATAAGCCATTAATTCCAACCCCGGGAGTGAAAAGCAATACCTGGGTTACATTGACATTCATGTAGATCTGATCACCTTCATAGTCAGAAAATGGTAATGCTGCTCCCAATGCAACTTCCGTGCTTGTTTGGATGAAGCCAGGACACTCGAGATTGTAACAACCTGTGCTAACATAACGATCACTCTGAGAAAAAAAAATTACACAGATTTAATTAGTTGTGATATATATTGTTTTCAAAATTTACAAGCAATCAGATCAGGATATGGATGACAATCTGACCGTCCAATACGTGAACACCCGCGGCTGATAATCATTGAACAAGTCAGGGTACACCTGTAGTGTTACAAATTTGAATATATTATTCAAACGTCGTATCCCCCATTACTATTATTGTTGTTATTGTTGTGAAAAATAATACATCAAATCCCATGTGCATCCCCATTTATAATCACTGTGATAAAATCTCATACATTATGATGATCATAACATATGAGATTGTAAAAATCATTAAATATATCAATGTTAACTTACCATCCATCCAACTTCAACGGTACTCTCCGCACCGCCAGAGACGAGCCACATTTGAGAGAGGCTGAAATCATTGGGCCATCCGAGTTGAGGTTGCCAGACATTGAAACTGGCCAACGCTCCCGAGTAAAATTTTTCAGTTACTTTAACTACGGAATGCTGAAAGATTCACACAAGTAGATAATTAAGCAGTTCATATAATATTTTTTGATACATAATGATGATGTATTGCTATACCAAAGAGATATTTTACAATGTACATTACACTCATGAGTAAGGAATGTACATTAAATTTAGGGTTTTTTGCATGTATACTATCCAAAAACATGATATTTTATTTTATACCACTCAAAATAACTTATTTAATTTTCTACCATTGATTTTTTTATATAAAATTTATGTATATTTACTATCATAGTTAAATTCCATCCAAATTTTAATTAAAACCGTTAAAGTCTTGGAGAAATGATCAAATTACCCTTATTTAATTTAATTTTTTTTTTTTTGCATATTTTACTTTAGCAAATACAATATTTATAAAAATAAAAAATATTCATTTTAACATGAAACGATAAATTTCATCTAAAATCCAAAAATATAAAAATTAATCTTACAAACTATTTATTAGCAAAGGTGTAATAATTATTAATATTTACATTAATAAAAATAAAATAAAATTATTTTGAGTACAATTAATCATATATATTACAAAATGACAATTTTTTTTAAGAAAAGATCTTGTTGGAAGAAAAGGAAAGAAGGGATAAGGTTGAATAACTCACGATTGATTTGGAAAGAACATGAAATCAATTAGGTTATTATGTTTAATTATTTACATTATAACATATATTATATGTTAATGTTATTTTTATCATTTTTACTTCTTGGTTAAAAAACTAACTATAGTTAAGGTTCATTTTAGTTAAAAATGATAAAAGATGGACATGTCTTTACATTAAGAAAAATTCTAATGGTATAAAAATAAATATGTTATTTATGGAGGTATAAAAATAAATACCATATTTTTTTATGGTATACATGCAAAATACCCTTAAATTTATATAAAGGGAAAAACCCAAATAACCCCTTGTAAACTGTCTGAAATCCAATAACCCCTTGACATTTCCTAATGTCCATATAATCCTCTGAAAACACCTATGTAAATCCAATTAGCTCTCTTAGTTAAATTTCATCGACAAATTAGGATTATTCTTTGAATATTCTGTTTGATTAATCCTAGTTGAAAGTATAGTGTACCGAAAACCATCTACAATTTGTTTAAAATATAAAAAATCCTTTATAATTGACAATTTTACTCTTTTAGATAGGGTTTTCTAATCTATACGGAGGGGGTTTTGGTATACTATGTTTTTATTTAGGGTTAACAAAACAAAATATTCACAGAATATTCCTCATCAGCCAACAAAAGTATAACTCATGGGGTTATTTGAATTTACATTGGTGTTTTTAGTAGGTTATGTATATGGACTTTAGGAAAAGTTAGGGGGTTATATGGATTTCAGACTGTTTGTAGGTGGTTATTTGAAATTAATTTTCCCTTCTATAAATTCAATAAAAACCAAAGGATGTCACACAACATACGTCTCAAACCATGCTATATAATGAAAGTTTTAAAATAGCTAGTGGAGCTCCACGAGACTCTACCTGAGATCCCATTTCGTATCTCAGTTTGGGGATCACTTTAGCAAATTTTTTATTATATAAATATAATTCTTATATAAAAAAATGAGATAGACATTGTAAATTAAGTTTTGAAACATGGATTTTATTTTAGTATTGGAAAAAAATATACGGTGCTCTGTAGATATTTTTATTTATAATTATTTAATAAATTTGAGATATTTTAAGTAGAATTCGCATTAAAGATGTTTTTTTTTTCATATAAAGATACACATTTTCTTTTGAAAAAAATAGTGAAAAAGTACATTTTCTGAATTAAAAAAAAAAACACTTACAAAAAATAAAGATGAAGAAAAGGCCAATTTTGTCAAATAATTGAGAAATTTTTTGGGACTCACCAAATTTTCGTTTGAAAAAGATTTATTTATTTTTACTTATTTTGATTTGCTTATGGATTTTCAAAATTCAAAAAACCAATACTCTTCTTTTGTTTTAGCAATCGAACTTAAGCATGTTTTCCGACGCACCAAATGGTTATAGCTTTGGGAGAAAACAAAACTTATATTGTTTTTCAGTTATTATACATAGTAAAAAAAAATTTAAAAAAATGAGTTTTATGCGAAAAACTCTTTTTAAATCCGTTTCTAAACATTATTTTAGTCTTTAATTACTTCGTGAAGGGGCTGCAAGTTGAAGCAATGGATAAGTAGTGGGATAAGATAATAATTGTTTAGATAAATAAATGATGACAACTTATCCCATTTTGTATAAAATATAATCAGGTTAAAATGCAGACTATTATTTTCATTTTGAAATAAAAGTGAAGATTTTTTTCAGCTAAATGCTAGAATAATATTTATACCCATTTGTCTTAATTTTGACAAATGTGAATGAAAGCAAAAATGGTGTACTTTCTATCCTCTAAATTTAAGACAACCAAATCAAAGAGAAAGCATTGTGAAAAAAAAAACCTAATTGACACATACCTCATGACCATCAAGGATTGATTCATTGGGTTGACGACCTCCCAGGGGTCCCCGAGGAGATTTTCTTCTAAAGTTTTTTAGAGAGGCAGCCCTTATTAGGTCACTCTTTTGAAGCCGACGAATTGGAATGGTCCCCTCAGGACAAGTTCCATTCAAATGCCATAGCTGATGGAGTTTACTTTTCACAGCATTTTTTGCAGGTTCAAATCCTTTTGGATATGAATGTGGTCTCATCTGCACAAATTAAATTGTCATATGCTTTGGTTTGTAAGGTATATATAAATATTAATTGTATAACAATTGTGAAATTTGCTCCCAACAAACAAAGAATTAGAATATTTGCAATGTCAAGAGTGTCAGGAAGCAACATAAGTTATTATAGAATAAATCATTTTTTATTTGGTTCACTTTTTTTTTAGTTATTCTCATTGAGAAATGTAATAAACACAATTTTAGGGGGGGGGGGGGGGGAGACTTAAAATACCAATACTAAATTATTCTCATATATTCTAAAAAAGCTATACCCCATGTTTCTTGCAAACAAATAGTTTTTTTGTCTTATTTTTTTTCTATTCTTCTCTATTCCTCTCCTATTCTTTCATCAAAACGGGGATGGTGAGTCTTGTTAGGAAATGTTTATGTGCCTTGATGTTGGAAAAATATATATGTTTAAAAATCAGTTTTGAATCACTCACTAGATGTATTTATGGATCCAAAAGAAAATGCATTGACTCCGCGAGTGATCATCTTGTGCACTGCGCAATATATATTATTTTTCCAAGTATTTCTTGTGTTTTGGATTTTCTTTATTTATATATTAATATGGGGTTAAAATTGTTATTTAATGTGATTCTACATTTATAAACTTGCATTGTTTTTACACATGATGCATGTTGTTACACTTAATTAATATTATTTTAGTCACTTTAAATTTAATCTTATTTTCAATATATCAAAACCATCTCTTCATAGGTTAATTGATAGATATCTGGTTTCACTGTGATACAGTATTTAATTTTGTCTTGTATATATTTTTCTAATATTTAATTTATACTTTTATCTGTATATTTATGAAAAATTTAAGATATCTTCCAATCCATGACAAAAGTTCTCCAATGAAATATATTATCAAAGAGTAAAATCTATATGTACTTCAGTTTGATTAAATAAAATTTTCACAAGAGATAAAAGTTTACCTGGATTGTATGATTGCGTAATAATGGGTGATCAAAAGCTGGTTGTTTGTGGATGTCTACGCAATCAATTATATCTCCATCCACACTCTACAATTAAATAATGCATAATTAGCATAATAAAGCACTGGATTTAAACAAAAATATATAGCTAATAAACACAAAAACAAGTTTATGATTGTTAATTGATCATCATTATTTTTGTTTAATAATAATAAACATTTCTATGCAGAATGAATATTTCATATTTATCACACATAATATGATTATAAGATTAGTGAGGTCATAAGAAATGGGTGAAAGAGGTAGGTGTAATTGGGTTGGGCCTGGATCAGAATACCCGATTACGCCCACATTTTTCACAAAATGGCTGATTTGGCCCACCCAGGCGGCCGATTCAGGGCTGGCTGCCTAACGGGCAGATTTTCTTTTTAAGCGAGGCAGACACAAATTGATTCCGCCTAGGCGAGTGCTTAATCTCCGCCTAGACCCGCTTTTTAGAACACTTAAATATATATACACACACACAAACACATAAATAATATGAAATAATTTTTATATTTTATTCTATTTTCTAAGGGTACTGATGTAGTGAAAGTGCTAATTAACTGGTTTATACATGCAATGCAAATACTTAATATGGTGGTGAGAATTTTCCAAATCTTAATTAAAAAAAGAAAAACTTGTTGCAGAGCAATTACTAGTGCATCCACTAGAAATGGTAATCTATTCAGTTCATGCATGAATCAAACTATAATAGTTTCTTAAGGTTAATTATAAAAGCTTTATTCACTTTTACTCATCAAATAAACTCCAAATTTTATCTTTTATCATCATATATAAGAACCTTGATCGTCTTGATTGGCGGTTTATTTATGACTTTAAGCATCCTATCAATTTCTTTCATGTTGAGCTTCTTTGATGAAATTCGTCCCTCCGCGAAATGATAATCCCATGATAAGACTACCAACAACAGCAGAACCATCCAAGAAGTACTATCTCTTTTCCTGTAATCATCAAAATAGTATGAGCTTTGTTATAAGCAGTCCGCAGGATTAGTCTCGTGGACATGTAGTCTGTATATCCATATAGTTATTCAACAAGATATATACATTGTTAAATGCTGAATATACCTGGTTAGCAACTTATCACATTTTTAATCCAATAATTCCATACAAATTTCTCATGAAGGCATATATATATATGTGTGTGTATTTCATAAAAATATATAATTAATCATTACATGAAAATTACTATTTGAAAAATAATATCATAATACAACAACACTGTCTCCTTAACATTATTAAGAAAGAAAAAAAAAAGGGATTCCAATAGGGAGAAAAAGAAGATACACATGGATGGATATGAGGAGAAAGAGCTACAGAAGAACAAACATTGAAGTTGAAGCAAAATTGACCATGGAAAATCAACAATGACCAAGTTCTAGGGGAAAAAATCACTTCTAAAGCAAGAAAGTAAGTGCCATGGATTGGTTTGTATGCTCGATAGATATATATATAGAGTGGGAAGTTGGGGTTTATTATTATTGTTATTATTATTTGCTAATAAAACAGACTCACCGATACACACATATATATGTAAAGTAAATTAATTGAGTAGATTCTAATTTTGATGCAATTAAGGGAAAGCCTCCTCATTATGTCAACTAAATAAAGAGGGATTGGGTAAATAAGGATTTTTCATTAAGTATAGAAATTCAAAATTGCAAATCACTGGGTGGATTTGGAGCTAGTTACCTGGACTCTATATTTACCAATGACAGAGGAAAAATAAAACAGATTCAATATAATTGATGGTATGATCTAAATTATGACATCTTTTTATGGCAAGCATCATTGTGAAACATGGCCAATTATGTAATTTAATTATTAGATACTCCATTTGGAGTGGGTTTTCTGATCAGAATTTCACACCTTTTTGGAAATTTTTGGAACTTGATGGGATTAGCTTAAAAATAAAAATACCGTATGTCCTTTTAAATCTATCTGATATGCATTTTAATATTCTAATTAATACAGATATTTTGAAAATGAAAGGATTAACAATTGTTAAGAGATATTATATAGGAAAAATATCAAAAAAAAAAATAAACAAAAAACTTCTAACGGGTCGGGTTGTATATTTCTACAATGGATCGAGTTCAATTTGAAGTCAGGGGATTGAACATCATGTTTAAGTTAATTTAAGGGAAAATAGCAAAAAAAGTCTTCTAACCGTTAGAAATACTAAAATCAGTCACTTTTTAAAATTCTACAAAAAAAATCTCATTTCACAATCTTATAAACTTAAAAGACTAATTTACCTTTATGTAATTTGATCCTTAACATATTCTATACCCCTTAACTTTGTTAAAATATTTCACCCGTTAATTTTGTTAATATATTTCACACATTTTCATGGAAAAATTTATTTTACTCTAAATTCTTTGTGATTAAGTAGATTTTGTGAGATATGTGTCAAAATAATTTAAATTTTTTTATGATAAACTCAATTAAATGTTGATGCTTCTTTAAAAAGATTGGATATGTATTAATGACGCTATAAAAATATGTGAATAGCCAAGTAAAAAAATGTTAATAAAGATTTAGAATACTGAAACAATATCATGTAAGATATATATATTATATATAAGAAATAAAAAATATGATATATAATAACAAAATTTCTAAGAAGATTAATTTGGGTCATATAGAGAGAGATTGTTGTTTTGTAGGAAAAATATGTTTTTAGTATGGAATAACCTAATAAGAGTTAGAGGGATGTTAAAGATCTAATTACATAAGGATATATTAGTCTTTTATGTTTTTAAAATTGTGAAATGAGACTTTTTTAGGTATAATTTTAAAAAGTGGCTGATTTTAGTATTTTTAACTTTAAAGATATTTTTTTTGATAATTTTCCCTAAGTAAATTAATTGACTAAATTTTAGATTATAAATTTTGATGCAATTAAGGGAAAGTCTCCCTATTTTATCATCAATTGATTAAAGAGGAGGGATTCAGAAAATAAAGATATCTCATATGTTTAGAAATTCATGAGTGCAAAAAATGACAGGGTGGATTTGGAACAAGTCATCTGGACTCTATATATATAGACAAAAATAATAGAATTTATTTTGAGTATCTGGATCCCTGAAAAGGAAAACCTCTCCTTTTAACCAGAGTTGCCCCCTAAATTTTAGAGATAAATGCATGAAAATAAAAAGCATATCCTTTTATCTGGGAATTACAAAAAAGTTACTGCAAATAGGTTTGCTTACAAGGACTTCATGTAACAATATCTTGGATTATATACACTTTTATTAAGATGGCTAAGAGTAAAGTAGTAAAAAAATATTAAAATACCAGAAAAACAAAAGATTTAATAATAAAATGAAATTGGATCACTAAATTGGCCAATTTGATGATACGAGTTAAGATCAATTTGTGCAAAACAGGGGACTCTGTTCTTAATCATCCCTTTAGAATCCATTTACATTTTGTAACAATAGATTCTTTATTTTAGGGTTAAAGACATCTAAGTCCCTACAAACATGGAAAAACCCATATAAGTCCCTACTAAAATTAGGACAGACATACGAGTCCCTGAAAACTCAGAAAAATCCAATTATCATCCCTGAGTTAAATTTCCATCCAAATGTAATGGAATATTCCTAGAATATTCTATCATATGTAATTATGTAGACATTGAAGTCCTTATAAACAGTCATAAAGATAAATTAGTCCCTGCAAAAGATAAAATTGCCCCTAAAAGACTTTTACATTAAATTGTGTATATATTGTAGTCCCTATAAATAATCATAAAGACAAATTAGTCCCCGCAAAAGATAAAATTGTCCTTGAAAGACTTTTACATATAATTGAATAGACATTACAGTCCTTATAAACAATTGTAAAGACAAATTGGTCCCTCTAAAAGACAAAAATACCCTTGAAAGATTTTTACATTTAATTGTGCAGACATTGCAATTTAAAAATTAAATACCCTCTAAAATACTGCAATTTCTACACAATTAAATGTAAAAATTCTTCAGGGGCATTTTTGTCTTTTACATGTACCAATTTGTCTTTATAATTATTTATAAGGACTGTAATGTCTATCCAATTAAATGTAAAAATCTTTCAGGGGCAATTTTATCTTTTGCAAAGACTAATTTGTCTTTATGATTGTTTACAGGGACTGCAGTGTACACAATTTAATGTAAAAGTCTTTTACGGGTAATTTTGTCTTTTGTAGGGACTAATTTGTCTTTATGACTGTTTATAAGGACTTCAATGTCAACACAATCATATGTGACAGAATATTCTGATAATTGGATTTTTCTGAATTTTCAGGGACTCGTACGTCTGTTCTAATTTTAGTAGAGACTTATATGGGTTTTTCCATGTTTGTAGGGACTTAGATGTTTTTAACCCTTCTTTTTAACCGTGAAAAAAAAACAAATTTAACTTCACCAGAAATGTAACTACACAACACACTCTTACAATAAGGAACTGCAACTTTCAACATTCTCCTTATTTATTCTTCATTATTCACCATCACAACTAAAAATCATATTTTGAAACTTCGATTAATATATGACCGGATTAGAAATTATTAAACGTCTTCTCAAAAAAAAAAAAAAAAAAAAAAAAGAAGTAAATCATTTTACATGCTTTCAAGGGCAGTTTGGATTTCTCCCAGGCCCTCCATAGAAGAAATGCAAGCCCCAGTTTTGAGTCACTCTTACTCCTGTTAAATCATAACAATTTCTGCGGTCAGCAAAGCCAGAAATGTGTTGGGGGATCACGTAAGCGTTTTTCGCTGGGTCGACGACCTGTATGTTGGTGAATACGCTCGCCTTCCTCTCGCCATCGCCTCCGAAATGACCGCTTCCCATCTCGGTGGTGGTGTGACCTCCTCCGTTGCCTCTGCTATCGAAGACTTCTCCGCCATATTGCACCACCTCTGCCCCGTTGGCGAGCCTGGGGACTAGAGAGCTAGGCCAATACCCGAGTGCGTTGCCTTGCACTTGTAGCCACCAGTGTCCAGTCTTCACATCCTATAGAGATTGATCAAGAATTAAAAAAAAAATGAGCATTGATACAATTAGTCTGTTATACACTGTGATTTAATGCGCTGTCACAGTGTATAGTTTTATTGAAGTGTATGGAGCTGCAATCTTGTTCTTATTTCAGAAAACAAAGAAAATACCAATGAATATCAAAGTATATATACTTTAATTCATGTATCAGTGTGTACTTTAATATGTGAGCGTATATATCATTCAGGATTGCATACAAGATTGGACACATGAGAGAAAAAAAAAAAATGCTATGGAGCAGGATTAGTAGAGGAGCCACAAATTTATTATATTGGGTGGAACTTTAACCTCTCTGTTTGGGATGAGGGATAACTGGGTAACAATGAGGAATAGAGGGAATGAGGAAACAAATATATTTGTTTTGAGAGAATAAATTCTGATAATTATATCTAGATAAGATAAGAGTAAGTTCGATAACAACTCAAGGGAGGTACCGGAATTGTTTCTCAGAGCTTATTTATGAAAATGGAGAAAAATATCATTATATGTCATTAAAAAAAAAATCTAACATAATACTTTCACACAGATCTCAAAAACATATCACATCTTTTATACTTACTAACACAAACAATTTATGCAGTAATATAATTTTCATTTAGAAAAAAAAATATATTCATCCCTTACCCTCACTTTATCCAAGGTAAATCAAACTTTAAAAAGCCACATTTACGTTTTAAAATGAAAATAATAGAAAAACCAACAAAATAAAAATTTGTTTATTCTATATGGGTTGTTATCTATCGTGATATATTGATCAGAGACAAAACACCCCAATGGGAGGGTAATTATATCCATTTGAACTTTTTTTTTACCTAATTAACAAAAAATCAGGTGTTATATTTTTTTATAATAATTTTCATTTTCTCTATACAGAATTGATTGGTAATTTTCATTTTATAAGTCATTTTCTCTATACAGGGTACAAATAAGAAAAAACAAAAAAACAAAAAGAAAGATGTTCACAACGTATGAGAATTGACTTATAAAAAATGTATATATACACATTACATTAAGTATGCTATTTTAAATAATCAAAAAGTTTGCGGACTGCGGATGGACGTGGTGTTTTTATTCCTAAATAGTTATGAACAAAAAAATAAAGAGGAAAAATACTATGTATTATTCTCATAAATATCAAAAATATTAAATTAACCAATAACTAAATGTAGCTATTTAACATGTCTTACAGAATAAGCCAGTAGATCGAAATTACTTAAATCTAATGTTAACTAGTTTCAAAGAGGATTGAGTGGGGCAGATGTGGTGCAATGAATATAACTCTGTTATACTTAGTCTTTTTTATCATTTGGTAGTTCCCTCCATTTATTCTGATAATATATATATCACGTTGAATTTTTCTCATTTTTATAAATTACAACCATTCAATTCATTGAAAATAATATGTCAAATTTTATAAATATGATCTTCAACTGTGTTATGGCTGTAAAAATAAATTGAGTGTAAAATACCTTGAATATGGAGACAGCCATTTGGTATTGAGGACCATCATAGACTGAAATTGGAGATGCTGTACCTCCAAGTGCAATGACATTGTTTACTTGAACAAAGCCTGAGCACTGATGATTGTAACAACCTGTGTTAACAGATCCATCAACCTAGAAAACACACATATTTAGTGCAGGTGGTTAATTAATTAAGCAAAACCATCAAAATTTACAACAATTA
Organism: Acorus gramineus; assembly: GCA_030737835.1. Taxonomy (NCBI): domain Eukaryota; kingdom Viridiplantae; phylum Streptophyta; class Magnoliopsida; order Acorales; family Acoraceae; genus Acorus; species Acorus gramineus. Next base: position 9,102,328 of record CM060854.1, on the reverse strand, counting down.
ATCCTAGATCAACGAAATCTCACCGTCCAATACATGAAGATCCGAGTCAGATTGTCTCCGAACATGCTAGGGTTCACCTGTGTCACCATTTTCAATGAATTATTCAGTACCATATCCATATGTGTTTATATTATTGTTGTTGTCATTGTTGTTGTTGTTGTGTGAACTTACCATCCATCCAACTGAGAGATAGGTTTGGATCTCCCTGGTGGTGACTGAGAGTCCCGCGATGCTAAAGTCACCCGGTTCAACTCTAGGGTTCCAGATGTTGATCTCGGCCTTGCCTCCCGAGTTTGTGTTGTTTACGAAAAATACGGCATGCTGAAATATTTTCAAATAAATGTAATCAGTTGACAATTATTCTTTTGTCCACCACTGAACTACTAGTTGAATTCCCATTTTTAATTTATTTACTTTTTTGTTTTCAAGAATTAGTATAAATTTTATTAATTTGTATAAAGGAGAATTAATTCCAAGTATTTTTTTTAAATATGTTACTTCTTAAGTACCTGTACAATCTTAGCATGTCAAAACACTCCAAGTTGGCAATTATATTTTCTCTGTCCTTCTACCTCCTTTTCTTTTGCTTACCCCATTTTAGATTTCAAAAATACATTTTATATATTGTCATGCACTCTTTTTATGTGCTATTAAATATATTACCTTCTAAGATGCTCGAACACTATTATCTATCCTTGTATATTATTATTGTTAAATCTAATACATTTTGTAATCCATCCATGTAGTACGTACATTATATTATTACATATTTTTAGACTTGTTAAGTGTACACTCTTAACTTAGGCGGGTATTTAGGAGAAAAAGCCACATTTCTGGACAATTTTTGGATTAAATGACTTTATAAAATTTTTAACTTTTAATTTGATATTTTTTTTCATATGTTCAAAAAGTTTAGGCACCTAGAAAAGGTATTTAACAAATATTTATATCCTTATATAAATCTAAATCCTACAATTAGAACAGTTAGAAATATATAATTGATAATTTTAAAATGAGTTGATTAATTAAGTTAACAATGAATATTCTAGTCGAACAATGTAGTTTTTTCAAATGAATAAACATATATACTTTTATAAAATAAATTTAAGTACTATTAAACTCTTTTACATTTTTCTAATACAGTATATATATACTTATTTAATCTAGTATATATTAAGTTGATGGAAAATGTTGGCTATCATCACAATAATTAGAGATTCTCAGCACAGAGAAAAGACATTATAAAAGAAAGATAAAAAACCATAATTGACACATACCTCATGATTCTTCTGATCATCTCCTGCTTGGGGATGAAGAACTTCATTAGGATATTTTTTGTTGAAGTTTTTAGGTGAGACAGCCCTCATTTGATCACTTTTTTGAGTCCGGACAAGTGGAACAGTCCCCTCAGGACACCTTCCATTCAAGTGCCATGGTTGATGAATTTCTTTCACATTAGCTTTTTCTGTTTCTAGTCTTTTTGGATATGAACTTGGTTTCATCTGCAATAAATTAAGTCTATATGATTTGGTTTGTATACGTAAATGAGGTTGACATCTTAAGACATTCTTATAAACATTCACATTATCTAATACAATTTATGAAAATTCAATGGAATATACTCATTACCGTAGTAAATATATATTATGAAAATGATAAAAATGTATGTATTCAATATTCATTTAAATATGAACTTTACTCCATTTTTATGAAAGTATGTGTTTCATTGGAAGTATTTATTCACAAAAAAGTAAAAATGTGTTCATTTTGTAAAAGTCACTATTTAGGAATAACTAAGTATATCATTTTCCATATATATAAATATTTTACAACCATTATAAAAATTTGCAAGGTCTATTTGTAAATATTAATATGAATTGATATTTAACAAATTATATATTTTGAAATATCAAGTCTGAATTATTCACATGACCTGTTTTTTTTTTATAGGTAATAATGGGACTTGAATACGTGTAAAATCGTGATTATGAATTCCCTTGTCAACCTCACACACACACACACACACACATATAGCTATTACTATAATAATTCTTACATGGATCCAAAGAAAATGCATTGCGCAATATATATACTGTTTTCACAAGTATTTGCTTTATGATGACTTTAAAATTGATTTCACATAAAGTTGTTAATCAACTTGAAAGTTATACCTTGGAAAACTTATTTTCATCATATTTTTACAAGAACATTATAAAAATTATTTTCAGTGACAATTTATATTATTTTTACAAGAACATTATAAAAATTACATTAATCAATGCAATAATAGGTTCCAAAAACTCTAACATAAAGTGCATAGACCATAATACTAGGAATTATCATTTGTCATAACATAAGTGTACATAATTTTGCAGTATTATTATCCGCATGCTTCGAATCAAGATCCCCATGAGGTAACTCTTTAGAATTCAACTTCATTAATTAATGCAACTCTTACACTATATATGTTTTTCTTTGTAAATTTCATTTAAGTATAATCTCAAGTATATTTTTTATCCGAAATAAAATCAACATCAAATTATCTTCATGAAGACAAGTCTCCTTTGCAATAATATATATAGAATAAAATATATTATCAGATATTAAAATCTAGATGCAATATAAAACATGGGGTAAAAATAAATATTAAAATTTACCTGGATTTTATGATTATACAACAATGGATGATCCAAAGCTGGTTGTTTGAAGATGTCTACACAATCAATCGTATCTCCATCGACGGCCTAGAATGAAACAAAGAATTGTTTTTGATGAAAAATATACATATATACAAGTATATAACATAAACCTTATAATATTATTAAAATATTAATAAAGAATTTTTTTTTACAATCAATCATATCTCCATCGACGGCTTACAATGAAATGCTTGTGCAAGAAACAATGACCTCCTCCTTGCACCTTCAACGTATCATTTAATTTTATTTTGTTTTGAACGTCTGCAAGATTTATTCATACAGATGGTGCCTAACAAATGTTTGAGACATTTTATCAAACATATATATCATATGCACGATGCAATTTATTTTAGACACACTTTCAAACATGGTGCGAAATTGATGTTGAACACACAATGTTAGTCATGGATTAGGCAAGAAAATTGGGGGACAAAGAACACAAACAAAGCTGAAAGGTTGATGAAGTAGAGCTACTGTTGAAGCTTGATGAACACAAACAAAATGGAAAAGTTGATGAGACAGTCTGTTTGAATGAGATCCACCAACTGATGTTGCAAAAATTAAGAAAATGTAATTTGTTTGTAGCTTATATAGGCTGGCCAGATCAGACAATCGAGATTCTTACTGAGGTCAAAATCATAATTTCATTTGAGTAAGGGTAGTTGGGTCATTTAAAAGGTGTTTTTGGATTTTGTTAATTTTTGGAGGGTTTTTTTTAGGATATACAATTCTGTTAACAGAATATTCTGATTCTGTTAACAGAGTTTGATTTGAGGGGTTTATTTGAATTTCATGACAAATTACTGGGTGTTATATGGATATATCAATTTTAGAGGGGGTTATTTGGATTTAGTCGATTTCTCAGGGGGTTACATACATTTTTTTCCCAAAAATATAATGTTTTGAAATGAAAAGATCTCTGTCTTAACTAAAAAATTTCAAACCCTAATTAAAATATGAATATATTCAAGTCCTAATTTAAATATAAACATATTTTGCACGAATAACGAATTATATCACGATGACATTTTGGGGGAGCAACTGCTACCACTTCATGCAAAATAACGCTTGGGAGTCTGCAGGACAATTTTAATTTTTAAAAATAATAAACTTTATTTACTGAGCCATATAAGTTTATGAAAAATATACATATGACCCTATTGGATGAAAAATTTTAAAAATTAATGACGAAATATATACCTCCATATTACCTTGCTCGTTGAATAGCTATCAAGATATATATATTCAAGGATAGAAAAAAAAACTTATTATCACATAAAACATCTCAAAATGCAACTATTTAAGAATGTAGTACAAATTTTCCAACTCCTAATTTAAAAACAAATAAATATATTTTACATGCATTATTTAGTTATGTTAATATTTGAATAATTTTTTATTTTATAATTTTTGTTGGAAAAGACTCCTCGAAGCAGCAATGCAACATCAATACATCATAATTAAGATCTTAAATTCACTATTATATCATACAAATGATAATTAACCTAATAAATCCTGATTAAGCTAAACTAGAAATAACCTTGTTTATTTTGAGGTTAACATTGATAAAGGAAGAATAAAGTTAATCCTTATAAAATTATTTCATGCAGATAATTTAATCATTTAAAACCTCATGAGTTAGAAAACACCCCTACACAGTCTTATTCTTGTGTATCTATTCAAATTAATGACTTTATTATAAAAAAGGGTTAAAGACATCTAAGTCCTTACAAACATGAAAAAACTCATATAAGTCCCTATTAAAATTGGAACAGACGTACGAGTCCCTGAAAACTCAGAAAAACCCAATTATCATCCCTGAGTTAAATTTCCATCCAAACTTAACAGAATATTCTTATAATATTCAATCACATATAATTGTATGGACATTAACGTCCTTATAAACAATCATAAAGACAAATTAGTCCATGTAAAAGACAAAATCGCCCCTAAAAGAACTTTTACATTAAATTGTGTACACATTGCATTTCCTATAAATAATCATAAAGACAAATTAGTCTATGCAAAAGATAAAATTATCCCTGAAAGACTTTTACATTTAATTGAATAGACATTACAGTCATTATAAACAATCGTAAAGACAAATTGGTCATTGTAAAAGATAAAAATACCCCTCAAGAATTTTTATTGTGATTAATTTATCTTTATGACTGTTTATAAGGACTTCATTGTATATACCATTATATGTGATGGAATATTCTGGAAATATTCTGTTAAGTTTAAATGAAAATTTAACTCAGGGATGATAATTGGGTTTTTCTGAGTTTTCAGAGACTCGTACGTCTGTCCCAATTTTAATAGGGACTTATATGAGTTTTCCTATGTTTGTAAGGACTTAGATGTCTTTAACCTTATAAAAAAATAAACAAACATTTTTTTGTAATATTTCATGTTTTGGGCGCCTCTTTTCTTTGAATAAAATTAAGGTGATCGCCTACCGTCTTGTTAAAATAAAATAAAATAAAATAAAATAAACAAACATGAAATACAAATTTTTTTTAGCGGATAAATGAATAATAATCAAACATAAAATCATCTATAATAAGTTCATCAATTAATATAATCAACCCCAAATAAAATTATAAAATAAATATTCACCGATCTTAAAATCAATGTGTTACCGTGATCGTCTTAATTGCCAGTTTGTTTTTCATATTATCCATCATAGATGAAACTCTTCCCTCAACCAGACCACAATCAGATGTGAAGGTCATAAAAAACATCAAAACCATCAAATATAACCTTGCAACACCTTCATAAAAATCATAACTCCTCTCTCTTTTCCTACAATCACCAATAAAAATAAAAAAAATAAAAAGTGTGACTCCATTAAAATACACATAAACACACCTAGAGATAATTTAGAAAGAAAGAGAACTAGAAGAACAAACATGTTTGTTGAAGAAAATTTGGCCATGAAAATCAACAATAATAAAAAAATGTTAATATCAATATATATAGGGAGAGAGAGAGAGAGAGAGAGAGTGGTCGTTCATATATTTAGTATTACCATCTGTGGATTTCGGTAATTATTGTGGATCTACATCGTATCATATCATATCATATTTAATAAAATCAACAATAACCAAGTCAACAAAAATTGGAAAGAAAAAAAATTAAAAGTTGTCATAAATAGGGTCATAAATTAAAAGTTGTCATAAAACTTGTGAAGTTGATGTAAGACTGATTTCAAGGAAAATCATTATAAGATATTTGATTTCAAATTAACCTTCAAAATATCATTTTATGAGAATTTGTCATATGATAATTTACTATAATTTTGCAAATCTCATAAACATAATAATCAGCTTTTATATTTAAAAGTGTATGGAGGATTTTCAGGATCTTTTTAGGATTTTTTTAATGCATTGAGGATTTATAGGATATTATTAGGATCTTTGTCTTTAAGATTTTTTGTAGAGTTATAATTTGTGGCCTAAATGTCACCACCTTTTGTATGGTATAACATTTTATAAATCACTGTTCTTAATGGAATTGTGCTATTTATTGTTTCATTAAAAATAATAATTTATGAATCAATAAAATTTTCACGTTTTTTGTTGTCATTTCTTGTGGATCAAGGAATTTTTTGTAGATTCAAAAAATTTATGAGATTTTTATATAGATCGCATCATTTGATCTTTTTCACGTTGCATTAGAATGTATATAAAAGAGATAGAGATGACACACTCACTTTTGTGTGCAGTCTCATCCATAGCTCACACCATTTTTTTTTTTAAATTATGCACTCGTCAATTGAAATACATATTAATTAAACAAAATAAAATATATATTGAGATATAATAGACAATATACATTGCGTTATCATAATGTATGAGACTGTATACGAGACAACAAAACGGACTGAGTGTATCAGCACATATTCATTCATAATTTGATCTCCTATTCTTAATTTGGCATCATTTAAATTTAAAGCGTCCATATATGGTAAATATTAGTTCATAAATTATATATTGATTGAAATATATTTTCTTTTGACATATCTTTTATAGTCAAGTCTTAATGAATGATTTTCTCAAAGCGTCATGCATTAAATCTCTTTGATTGACTTTGAAACAAATCTTTAAGGTGTCTATCAGAGTTTTAAAACCAATCCCGACGGTTTGTAGGTTGAACCGGTTGAATCGACGGTTTTTAAAAACTAGTTATCGTTTTTTTAAAACTATATATTTTTTCCGTTCACATAAATTTTGATTAGTTAAATATTAAAATATTAAATTTAATAAAAATTAGATATTCTCAAATAAAATAATATTATGAAGTTAATAAAAGCTTAAAAAAATTAATGTTCAAATATTTTCTAGAATGTTTCACATTTTTTTGTAAATTTATTTATTTTAAAAAAATTAAAATATTTATTATGTCATGATAATGTCTTGATTCAACTTTGATTAATTCAATGATTCGCCCACTAATGTTTTTTTTTAATGCATATCTTTTCCAATTATTGACCCACTAAACTTTAGCCTGTACATTTTTTTGGAATCTGTTTAAAAAAAGATCTCTCTCCTCATTCAATGCCTGGAAGAACTTGTATTATACCTGAATAATGAAAGGTTTAATAATAGTGTTATGTCTCATGTTCATTGGCAATTTTTTTAACATTTTTGTGCTATATTTAGGTGTCATTTATGATGTTATTTATGCTTTTGTTGGAGTTTATTAAACTATTTTCAAATATTATGCTTAAACCATTATATTTCTTGTGCATGCTATATATACTACGAGATATTGTTCTTTTAATGGAATATAAAACTTTAAAAATAAGTGCATATGATGATTATCAAGACGATTTTAAAAAGATCAATCTTAACACAGCAACAACATAGAAATGTAACTACAAACACCATTCCCCTATATTCATTCTACATGCCAAGGATCCCTAGCTAACTCATCACCACTACTGTGAAGTAACACGTTTTTTTCTCAAATTCTGTATTGGTTTTTGCTTCCATGTCTCTTAAGGGCAGTCTGGGTTCCTCCCAGGTCTTATAGTTAGTTCTTAACTAAGAGGTAAAAATGACAAAAATAACCTTAACATAATATTTCTCATAATGTAAAGAAATAAATACAATAACCTAATTAATCTATTGTTTTTTCCAAATCAACCGCGAGCCATTCAACCTAGCATATTCCTTCTTTCATTTTCTTCGAATCAAGATCTATGTTTTTTTTTTAAAATTGTCATTTACAATGTATATATGATTAATTATTCTCAAAATAATTTTATTTCATTTCTACTAAAATAAGCAGTAATAATTACTTTGTCTTTGTTAATAAATAGTTTATATGTATAACTTTTATGTTGGATTTTAGATGAAATTTAAATTTTTTTTAAATTAGAATTTTTTATTTTTATAAATATTATAATTGGTAAGGTAAAATATGCAAAATAAAAAATAAGGGTAATTTGGTCATTTCTCCATGATTTTAACGGTTTTAATAGAAATTTGAATGGAAGTTAACCAGGAGAGTAAATATGCATAATTTCTACATATTTCAATAGTATGAAAATAAATAGATAATTTGAAGTGATATAAAAAATAAAAAATAGTACGTTTTTTATGGTATACATGCAAAAACACCCAACAATATATCGGTTTGATAATTAGTTACAAACGGTGACTTAGTGTCAATCATTAAAAACCCCTTAATTATAACATGTAACACAGAGATTTATAACTATATATGAACACACTGTTATAATCTAGAGATACAACTTCACCATTCTCCTTATTTGTTCTTCATGCCATGGATCCCTACCTCACCACCACTGCAAGTTACACATTTTAATTTCTCCATTCATTGCTTCAATGCTTTCAAGGGCAGTTTTGGTTCCTCCCAGGTCCTCCATAGAAGAAATAAACCCCCCAGTTGCCAGTAGTCTTCATTAATGAGAGATCATAACAATGTGGCTCCCTAACAAAGGTTGTGACATCTTGAGGGCTCTTGTATCCAGATATATCCTTGTCCATCACCTGTAGCCTGGTGAAGGCACCCGCCTTCCCCTCGCCTTCACCGGAGAAGTGACCGCTTCCCATCTCCGTGGTGGTGTGAGGTCCTTTGATGCCATGCGCTACTCCACTGTCGACGATCTCCCCTCCGTATTGCACAATCTCCGCCCCACCGGCGAACCTTGGGACTAGCGAGCCTGGCCAGTACCCGACCAAGTCATTTTGCAGTTGTAACCACCAGTTTCCATTCTCGACATCCTGTGGAATTGGACCAAAATAAAAGAAATTGAGGAACTTTTGGTAAAAAAGAAATTGATAGAGACAATAGAATCATTTTTCTTTCAACCAATGTTCGTGGTGTATAGGTATGTAATAAAAGGTGAAAATTTCATTTTTCATCACTTTACCACAAATTCTTGTCTATAGAAAAATGAAAAAATATCGCACTTTTCTTGATAAGACAAAATAGGAGACGGGGCTACATACGGAGGTGGGGACATTTAATTTTCCAATATAATTTCAGTACATAAATGAGAGTCAAAATAGTAATAATGAAGGATCAAACTATAAAAATTCTTGCTAATCAATCCATGGTCATAGCTTCTTTTCTCAGGTTCATTGTAAAGGTATGTGTATTTGTAAAGAACATGATTTTAATGCAATACAACATTTTGATTACCAATAATAAGAAAAAGAGTACTATTACACAGTTTTTTTTTCAGCCTCAATTCTAATCGGCCTATATGCGTTGATAGAAAATCACATAAACATATACTCACATTAACGAAAAATATGCATTAATAGAAATTTTTGATATTTTCTAAAAATGCATCCATGCAATTTAGTGGAGCATATGTTTCATTTAAAAAAAAAAAATTCTACCTTATTAAATGAGGTATACTATTTTTAAAAAATTCAAAAATGTGTAGACTAGAAGTAGACTGAAAAAGAGGTTGTATGTAACATAATCCGAAGAAAAAAGATCAAACTATAGTTCAAGCATAAAAAAAAACTGAGACTATATAGTGAAAAAAACAATACCTGGAATATATTGACAGCAAGGAAGAACAGATGACCACCATATACTGAAACTGGACTTATTACCCCTCCAAGTAAATACTCACTGCCTACTTGGACAAACCCAGAACATTTTAGATTGTAACAACCTGTTGTTCTATAGGCATCACTCTAGGATGAAAAATAATACACATATTCAGTTGTGGTTGTTTAGAAAATAATCAAACTTACAACCATTAATTAATTTGAGATGGACAACAATCTGACCGTCCAATATATGAAACTCCGAGTCTGGTTGTCACCGTAGAGGTCAGGGTACACCTGTGTCACCATTTTGAATGCATTAATATTCAATGTCATTTCCATATGTGATTATTATTATTATTATTATTATCATTATTAGTATGATGGGGTTCAGATCCTCACTACTACAAAATTGATCAAAGATTACGAGTAAAAACCATGATCAAAGGTGTTAGATCACAGTTTTTTAACCATGATCTACCGAACTGTAATTTTTTTTTTTTTGCTATCGTGATCTATACTTGTTTTTTATCTCAGTAAATAATCGTGATATCATCACATACAAAGTGTGATGAAATTTAGGTTTTTTGTGTTTTATTAAGTGGAAATGATCACATATTTATATAAAACTATGATTGTTGCGTTAGTAAACATCACAGCTTATTTTGTAATTGTGATCTTTAGAACCGTGGACTATTGCAGTTATTATAGTGGTGAGATCCTCAACTTGTTTTTATCATACTTAGATCTTGTTTGACTCATTATGTGATTGTAATGTATCGAGTGATATGGATTTTTTTCTTTTTAAATTCGCATACATTTGCAACCGTCTAATTTTCAATGTGGTGATGTGGCAACCTCACAATGAAAGTCAAGCATGATACAAGTATATAAAAACAAACAGAACCTGTATGTATGTGGTAAGATAGATTGGAAAAGAAAATCAATACAGAATATTTGATTTCTAATCAGTCATCAAAATAAATTTTATGAGAGTGTTGCAAATCTCATTATTTCAAATCATAATAATCACATTTTACTGATGAAATCTAAATCTAAAATTTTTAGGATCCTAGTAGGATCTTTAGGATTTTCATTATATATGTTTTTTTATTTTAAATAGTTTCAATAATTTTTATTACGAGTATTTTCTATTCGATGGTATATAATACATTTTAATAATTATGTCATTAATAGTATGCCATAGAGAGCAAGTTTTGTATTTGTGGCATGTAAAAAAATGTCACCACGTTTTATATGAGATAATTATATTTTTTATATGCCACAAATTCAAAAGGTGATTTTATAATAAAATTATCTCCCTATTGGTAACATTTTTTTAAATGCCACAAATACAAAACGTGATCTCTAAGACATTCTATTAATTGCATAATTATTTAAATATATTATGTCACCAAATAAAAGACACTCATAATAAAAATGATTGAAACTAATAAAAAAAAGCATATATAATGAAAATCCTAAAGATCCTATTAGGATAACAATATGTAGATTCAAATTTCACCAATGAAAGGTGATTATTATGATTTTAAATAATAAAATTTATCAAAATCTCATCATACTTATTTTGATGACTGATTTGAAATCAAATATTCTGCATTGATTTTCATTTCAAATCTGTCATACATCATAATAGTAGAGTAGTAGTAGTAGTAGTATAAATTAACTTACAATCCATCCAGCTTCGAGCGAGTGCTCTCTATCTTTGGTGACGATCCAGATTTGTGAGAGGCTAAACTCATCTGCATAAACTCGCGGGTTCCAGAGGTGGAGATCAGCCTTCCCTCCAAAATACTTGTCTTCTTTTGTAGAAACTATGGCATGCTGAAAGTATCAATACTAGTATTTTTTAGATTATTTTGTGCAATATCTCTAGCCATGCTCTATATAATATATCATAGTCATAAAGTATGAATGGAGCTTCATGAGATAGAGTCCCCAAGGTGTTTTTCTTATAACTAATTGTGTGACCCTCTAAATTTAATTTCATTTAAAAATATTGATATGATTCTAAATGATTATTTTATTTTCTTATAGATTTTCAAAATATTCAAAAAATATAAAGTCCTCTGCTCTTTTAAGAATCAAACTTAAGCATGTTTTCAAACGCAATCACCAAATGAATGTAGCTTTGATAATAACCAAAATACAGTTTTTGGTTATAAATCGTAAAAAGAAAAGTTTTTTAAGAAAATGACAGATGCATGCTTCCTAAAAGTCTAATAAATATCATAATATGCAATTTTGAGTGAAAATTTCTTTTTAAACCCGATTCAAAAACATTATCTTATTCTTCAACTATAAATTGTGAAGCATCATCTGTTCTTGGATGCTCATGGAGTAATCTTGGTCTCACCAAAAAAAAAAAACGTTTTGAAAGAGAAAATGTTAAGCTCAGTCTTTTTTACTGTTCAAAATGCATACTAGACATTTTTTATTTATTTTTAAATAGTAAACATTGTGTAATGAAGTATATGTTTCATAAAAAGTGTAAATCATTCTATTTCGATCGAATTGATTGAACGCATTTTTAATAAATTGTAAGAAAAAAAATTAACGATGAATATGCTTAACGAGATATATAAAACTATATTTTGTACTGTAAAAAGACTTAGTGTAATAACTCCCTTTTGAAAGAACAAAAAAATAAAAATAAAACCTAATTGACACATACCACATGACCCATATCGACATCATCAACAATTTGGGGGTGACGAATTCCCTCGGGATATTTTTTCCCAAAGTTTTTTAGAGAGGTTGCACGCATTAGATCACTCTTTTGAGTCCGGTGAATTGGAATGGTCCCCTCGGGACACCTTCCATTCAAATGCCATGGCTGGTCAATTTTTTCATAGTTTCTGCTTTCACTCCTTTTGGATATGCACTTGGTCTCATCTGCACAAATTAAACACATGCTTTGACTTGTAGTGTATAAAAATATCATATGATTATGAAATTTGCCATGACTGATGATATTTTTTTTTTCTTTTTTCTCCTTGTATCATTTCGGACAATGTCTTGTTTTGAGATTATTTAAATATGACCACAGTTGACTCAAAAATAAAAAAAAAATATGAAATTTGCAATGACTAGGGAGTTTTGTTAGGAAATATATATGTGCATTGATGTTGGAAATACATGTCAAGTTAAACATCAAGTCCAAATCACTAACTGGATGCCTCTCTGGATCCAAAAGAAATGCATGCAAAGCAGGACAACCTTGAGTCAGCATAAGAAATATGTTTTCCTGTATTCGGATTTTTTTTATTATGATAAGTATATATTTGTTATAAATTTGATTTTGCATAAGAAAACATGCATTTTTTTTTTACGCATTATATACTTTTCATACTAAAATTAATTATAGGTAAAGTGACCAAAAAAATCTTATAAAAGTTAGAAATACCCAAATCAGCAACTTTTTAAAATCATACAAAAAAAGTCTTATTTTACAATTTTAGAAATACAAAAGTCAGTAACTTTTTAAAATTATACAAAAAAAGTCTTATTTTACAATTTTAGAAATACAAAAGATTAATCTACCATTATATAATTAGATTATTAACATCTCTCTAACCCTTGTTAAGTTATTCCACACCAAAAACTTATTTTTCCTACAAAACAACAATATCTCTCTATATGACCCAAATCAATCCCTTTAAAGGTATTGTTATTATATATCATATTGTGTATTTCTTATATATATCTTATTTGATGTTATTTATAATTTTTCATTGTGTATAATCATAATATATAATTTAAATCTGTGTTGCGCCCCAATGTAGCAAATAATATTTTTAGTATTCTAAATTCTTATTCACTTTTTTTGCTTGTTTTGCTATTCACGTATTTTTATGATGCCATTAGTATATATCTATTTTTTCTTTAAAAGAAGCATAAACATTTAATGGAGTTCATCATAAAAAACTCAAATTATATTAGCACATATCTCACAAAATTCACCAAATCACAAAGAATTTAGAGTAAAAAAAAGTTCTACACGAGTATGTGTGAAATACATTAACAAAATTAAGAGGGTGAATATTTTAACAAAGTTAAGAGGTATATAATATGTTAAAGATCTAATTACATAAAGTTATATTAGTCGTTTGTATTTCTAAAAATGTAAAATGAGACTTTTTTTTTGTATAATTTAAAAAATAGCTGATTTGGATATTTCTAACTTTTATGATATTTTTTTTGTCATTTTCTATAACGCCACAGGCTTATACAGCAAGAAATTGTCTGCTTTGCCCCTAAATGAGATCACGGCTTTAAAATGTGTCTTGGTGTGTAAGAGCTGTGCTCACATATAGACGATGTGGGACTAAAAACCCTCACCCTCATCCAATCCATGGGCCTCTTAGGACTCTTGGGCCTGGGCCAGACGTCACATTTTCCCTTAATTATAAGTCATTTCTAATCTGTTTTTCCTATCAAAACTATATCTAGATAATTGGTAGGGGTACCCCTTTTCACCATAATCCCGTTTATCTTGTATTTTTTTTTTATTAAATTCAGTTGAAACTTTATCTATTACTTAAAATTCATGGAGTTGATCTATTGAGATTTCAAACTAGAAGATCTCTTCCCCATCATGGAGAAGGGTTTCCATTGCAATAACATAGGATGCATCAGAGAATAAAATAAATATGTTCTACAACATTATTAAATAGATTCTTTTCTTTCAAAAAGATAAAAACTTTACCTGGATTGTATGATTATACAACAATGGATGATCGAAAGCCGGTTGTTTGTAGATGTCGACGCAATCAATTATATCTCCATCCACACTCTAAAATAAAAACATGAAAAAAAAAAAAACAGCACAAGCTAGTAAACACAAAGTAAAGTGATCATGTTTGATAATTGATTATGACTGTTTTTGTTTTGTGGTACCATAGTTACAATAGTTACAAAATCATTCGTGTGAAATGAATATTTCATGTTTATCATGCATAATATAATAATAAGTTAAAAATAAAATTTAATCTTGTCTACGTGAAGCTATAAAGGTGCACCAAATTTAACATTTCAAATCTTTTTTAGATAAAATCACTAATATATTTTAAGATTTCAAAATCAAATTTAAATAAATCACATGAATATATTCAAATAATATAATTTTTAAATTTTTTTTGCATAAGGCATATGAAAAGAGCAACTACTACAAGTGGATCATGAGATATTCAGTTCACTACAAATGATAATCTATTCAATTCCTTCATGAAACAAACATTATGAAGTGACACTGACACATCAACAATTAATTATCATCCTATAACTCAACCTTAATCGTTTTGATTGCTGGTTTATTCAGGACTTTAAGCATCCTATCAATTTCTTTCATGTTGGATTTCTTTGATGAAATTCGTCCCTCCGCAAAATGATAATCACATGTTAAAGCCATAAGCAACAACAAAACCATCCAAGAAATGCTCCTCTCTTTTTTCCTAAAATCATCAAAAAGAAAAAAGAAATTGGACTCCATTAGAGAGAAAAAGAAAAAGAAAAAAAAGAAAAAGAAAAACGTGGAGAAATAAATATAAAGAGAGGGAAAAGAACAAACATTGTAACTGATGGAAAGTTGGCCACGAAATCAATAATAACCTTTATCAAAGAAAAAAAAATCATGGATTGATTTGTATACTCAATATATATATATATATAGAGAGAGAGAGAGAGAGAGAGAGAGAGAGAGAGTGTGGAAATATGGAGGTTTATTATTATTATTGCATAATTACACTTTATAACTCTGCCTCTAATCAATAATTATTCTTAAACTTGTAGATCAACCAAAAAAAAAATATATAAAGTAAATTAATTGAGTATATTCAGATCATGATTCTTTTTAAGCATGATTCATTTTAAGGGATTGAATAAAGGAGCCGTGAAAATAAAGATATTATGTTTAAGAATTCATAAGTGCAAATCAAGGTGGATTTCGAACTAGTTATTGGGAATCTTACCAATAACACTAGAAAAAAAACACAGATTCCACACGAAAATAACTAATTATGACAACTTTTTATGGCAAGAAAGAATTGGAATCATTGTTATTCCAAAAAAAAAAAAAATTAGAATTATTGGATTTGTATGAGAATGCAAATACCATATCTTTCTGATATGGATATGGGGTAATAAATCTCAAAGATTTTTTTTTTATATTATAACAAAAATAACTTAAAAAATCTTTATAGATTTCAATTGACATAGATTTAGTAAATATTTTTAATTTGAATGATTTTTCAAATTAAATTTGAGATTCAAACCGATAAAGGTTAATATATAGAATGCCTTCAGACAACAATATAATATATAGACGATAAATGTTAATATACATAATGCATATAAATTGGTGGGGATAGTCATCCCCCCCCCCCCCCGGAAAAAATACACTCCTAAGTTGTCACTCAAGATTTTAAGAATCTTAGGTTGCGTTTGGATGCGAGGTTAAAACATCAAGATTCTTAAAATTTTGTGTTTCAAACTTAGCTTTTCAAAAGCTATGTTTTATTTTATTCTAAGGGTATTTGTAACAAAAAATACCCTATCTCTCTAAGTATATAACAATAGGTCTTGATCCATTAAGAATAAAAATGGCATTGTTACATTAATTCAACATTTTTACAGTCTTATTTATAGTCTCATTTACCCATTACCATTTACACTTACTATAACACGATATAAAACTCATTGAATTTTTTTTTATTTCTTATAACCGAGTCCACATAACTTGAAACATATACTTTCATATTTTATAAAATTACATAATTTATTAGATGAAGTACATTATTATTTATTTTAAAAAAATAAAATAGGTTAATTTACGTTGCATTTGGAGTTGAAAATGGACGGGGTTGAGTATAACTTTTTCTGAGTATTAAACTCAACCTCCGCTATTATGGTTTGAAAACTCTTATCCATCATATGAAAAAACTTTCATACAATTGGGACATTACATATAATGGGGCAGATTTAGTCAGAACTTGATGGGTTGAACCTGATTTTATATATGCTGGTTAGAAAATTTGGCTTTAAGTTTGATTGAGGGATTCATGTTATGTAAGATTTAGGATTATTGGGCATAGGTTGGTGTCTCAAGCAACCCGACTCAATCTGAATTCAATCAATTATATGAAAATTAATTTAACACATAATTTCACCATTCTCCTTATTTGTGTTGTGATTATGTCTCGATCTGGTGTATGATGACCATGATAAAACCATATTAGGGTGGGATGGTAATTAGTTAAGATTTGATCTTAATTAAGATACAAAGTGAATTTCCTAAAATCAGATAAACAGATTTGTTTGTTAGAAGATTACTTAAAGAGAAAGTTATTTATTCATATAAATATCCTCCTAGGGTTTCACGGTAAAAATTGGCTGGCACATACAAATAAGATGTAGAAATCCATTTGAGAGAAATTGAGAGGTTTAAAAAGAGGGTAACTCCATGAGAGAGTTTGTAAGGCTTTTTTGTATCTTAATTATTATTACAGTGGATTCTCAGTTTTCGTCCCGTAGATGTAGGCCTAGGCAGAACAACGTATTTTTGTATTCATCGTGTGACGGTGTTCCATTCTTGTGTATGATCTCGTCTCTTATTGATTGCTTCCGTAAAGTAATCTCCAACAATTGGTATCGGGGCTCCAGATTCTGACCTAGGAGAATGAGATCTAAAGAATGACAAAAGGACATGTGTCGACGGTGGTGTGAACATCGACGGAGAAAGCCGGCAGGGTGGTACCGGGTTCCATGTGAAGAAGAAAGAGAAATACACGAGGTGCCGTGTATTGATGAGAAAAAAAAAAAATTCATGCGTGAGTTATGCCTTGCATGACTCGGGAATGAAGGAGCCGCAGATGAATCATGTGATTCTTCGAGTGCGTTTGGTTGCGTGATTGCGCTGCGATTGCAGGAAGCTGCGTTTACAATCGTGCAATCAAACAATTTTACTGTAACAGATTTCTGCACACAGATTTCAAGCAAATAGTGCCCAAAAGCTGCGATTTCAAAAAGCTGAGAAAGTGAACTTCCTGCAGAATGGTACTTATGTTTGTTGGGATTTTAGTTTATCATCTTTGTGTAAACTCTAAGAGTATTACTCTTCAGAATTTGGAAGGGGGTGTTAAATGTGTTAGATTATATATCAGTTTGTTATTATATTAGTTTGTTATGATATTAGTTTGTTAGTGTGTTACACGTGTAACACTATCTTGTTCTATTATATAAAGGGCTTTAGTCCCTCTCTAATAGAACAAGAGTTTTAGAGTTTCATTATTATTTTTTCTCTTATTTCTAACAATCTTACTTTTATTAAATTCTATTTAAACTTTATCTAATACTCAAAATTCATGGAGTTGATCTATGGAAATTCCAAAATTTAAGATATCTTCCCCTCCATGGAGAAGGGTCTATTTATTGCAGTAGTATAGGATGAGAAATATTAATAACTTTTTTTAAAAAGAGATACAAAAATTACCTGGATTGTATAATTGTACAACAATCGGTGATCGAAAGCCGGTTGTTTATAAATATCGACCCAATCAATTATATCTCCATCCACACTCTGTAATGTAACCATGCATAAATAATTAACATAACATATATAGCACTAATTTTCATTTAAAAAAACACTAGTAAAACACGAAAAAAGTGATTATGATAGATAATTGATTATTATTGTTTTCGTTTTGTGGTTACAACAGCAATAGTTAAAAAATCAATGTGTGGAATGAATATTTGATATTTATTACGCATGATATAATTATGGGTTAAAGACATTTAAGTCCCTACAAACATGGGAAAACCCATATAAGTCCTTACTAAAATTGAGACAGACATACGAGTCCCTGAAAACTCAGAAAAACCCAATTATCATCCCTGAGTTAAATTTCCATCCAAATTTAACGGAATATTCCTAGAATATTCCATCACATATAATTGTGTAGACATTGAAGTCCTTATAAACAGTCATAAAGACAAATTAGTCCCTGCAAAAGATAAAATTGCCCCTAAAAGACTTTTACATTAAATTGTGTATATATTATAGTCCCTATAAATAATCATAAAGACAAATTAGTCCCCGCA
Organism: Acorus gramineus; assembly: GCA_030737835.1. Taxonomy (NCBI): domain Eukaryota; kingdom Viridiplantae; phylum Streptophyta; class Magnoliopsida; order Acorales; family Acoraceae; genus Acorus; species Acorus gramineus. The sequence goes on along the minus strand of CM060854.1, from coordinate 9,083,475 downwards.
AAAGATAAAATTGCCCTTGAAAGACTTTTACATGTAATTGAATAGACATTACAGTCCTTATAAACAATCGTAAAGACAAATTGGTCCCTCTAAAAGACAAAAATACCCTTAAAGGATTTTTACATTTAATTGTGCATACATTGCAATTTAATAATTAAATACCCTCTAAAAGACTGCAATTTCTACACAATTAAATGTAAAAATTTTCAGGGGCATTTTTGTTTTTTACATGTACCAATTTGTTTATTTATGATTTATCTACATCAGATTTGAAATCTCAAATATTCAATAAATACATATGAGCAATTATTAAATTTATTGGAGGGTAGAAACAAAAATAAAAATTGGGTCGTGTTTCTTTTAATAAGTAATAGATACACACACATTATATATATCTTTATATCACACATGTTTGGGCATGTGTATTTGTATATACAAAAATAACTCTGAAAGTGCGATTAGTTCTATGATGTTATTATCTACAAGAAAATTTTAGTGCATGCAAAGTTTAATTCATTCATGACCCATCAGGGTCATAGTAAGTTGGCTAGCGCTATACCATAGGTTTGCTCTCCATTAACGCGTGTTTGATTCCCCCCCCTCAACTTACCTAAGCGTTCATAGAGAATTTTCAGAGTGGGTCGATGCGGACACCTAAACGATTAGTCATTGCCTCAAAGGGTTTAGGATACCTCCGATACCACAAAAAATATTTAACTCATATTTGTGCATATCACATGATGTTGGGAAGACCGCAGGATAACTACTTTTCACCGGCCGTTCCTCTTCTGTAGCGATTTCCTTGCAAAAGACTAGCTCTTCGATGGTCAACTTAGTATTTTGAGTTTTTTTTCTACTGAAAAGCATCCTCCTACCCTACATTTTTCAGTCACTGTGGATTCCTCCCATGTCCTTATCAAAAATACTTCCCTGGTAAGGATTGCAAATGGACATACAAGGATTGTGTGTAACAAATCTGGATATGCTATGTACTCTGCAAAACACACTAATGGCAAAATAGTAAAGATCTTAAAAACAATTTCACCAATTTAGTGATAATGTGATTGAACAAATCCCTAGTCACAACCATGGCAAAGGTGACTTGATAACAAGTCCTCTCATTTTTTTTTTTTTAAAAAAATTAACTAAGAATCATTAAATTGATCAGAGACTCAATTATTCTACAAGTTTCCTCAATTTTTCACACCTTCAATTCATTTAATTGCAGTTTGGGTTCCTCCCAGGTCCTCCATAGAAAAAATATACACCCCAGTTGTCACTTCTCCGCACTTGTAAATCATAACAATTTGGATTCCCTACAGAGGTTTTGAGCAGTGGAGGACTCTTATACGTTTGTGTCGTCTCGAGTACCTGTACGTTGGTGAATACGCTCGCCTTTCTCTCGCCTTCGCTTGGAAAATGACCGCTTCCCATCTCGGTGGTGGTGTGAGCCACTGCAGTGCCTACTTCTGTGGCTACGTCGAAAATCTCTCCACCGTATTGGACCATCTCCGCTCCATCGGCAATCCCAGAGACTAGTGAGTTGGGCCAGTACCCGATTGCGTCGTCTTCCACTTGGAGCCACCAGTTTCCGGTGTTGGCATCCTGTTCAGGTGGATCAGGGGAGACATACATGACATGACATGATACTGATACGATGATTTGATAAATCATGAAAAAACTAAGTAATAGATGTGAATACATAATTATATAAATGTTTGTTATTGTTATTTCAAAAAAATGAGCACATTCATAAACTATAAAAAGTTGATGACCATAATGATATGTCAACTATATGTTCTATGATGCTAGATCTTCATCATTAGTTTTCATGGAAGCCTAAACATTATGATAGTTATTATGAAAAATGTGTTGCAACTTACAATGTTTAACTGCATATTTGTCGTGCATGTGTTTGGTTGCGTTGAACATTCAAAAAGATTATTTTTGAATTTTGAATACTTTTTAGATGTGACATTTCAGACATGATATGTTTATTGAAATGTTTGTGCTTTCTAGTCAGCGAAAAACAAATATTAAATTTTTGAGAATATTATTGCATCTAATTATAAGTATTTTGAATGATTACCAACTGAACTTATTTTGATTAACACAATTGTCTTACATGATTGAATATTATGAAAATCAGTTGCATGAGTACAAGAAGGCAGCATAGATCGAAGCTTAAAAAATCGAACTCCACAATACAACCTCCTGGAAAATTGATTTAAAAAAACAAACACTTTTTCATGTGAATTAATATAAAATCTGGGTTAATTATGTTCTAACCAATCTTATTTTTATTCTTATTTTATATTCCAAAAAACTAAACAATCACTTAGAAGGTACATCAAGCCATATCCCATCAAATTAAATGAATATAGGTATTGAGGAGAAAATTGAAATTAAAAGTGGAGCTAGATCTAATTTATATTTAAGAGTCAAGTAGTAAAAAATGAAGGATCACATTGTAATTTAAGCATCCAAACAATCTAAGGGTGCATTTGGATGTAAGGTTGAAACGTTGAAATTTTTAAAATTTTATGTTTCAAATTCAGCTTTTGAAAAACTATGTTTTATTATATTTTCAATCGTAAGATTTTTTAGCCTCAAAAGGAAGATTGTGAATTGAAAAATTAAACGCTGAAAATGTGTTTGGATCTGAGTTTTATAATTTTTAGCTTTTCAAACACAGAATCTACCTAAACTCATATCCAAACGGTCCATAAGATAAGATATTGAAAATCATACCTTGAATATTGACACAGTCATTTTGTACTGAGGACCATCAAAGACTGAAATTGGAGTTACTGTCCCTCCAAGTGCAATAGCATGGTTTACTTGGACAAAGCCAGAGCACTGAAGATTGTAACAACCTGTGTTAACATATCCATCAGCCTAGAAAAAAACACACACATAATCAGTTGTGGTTATTAAGAAAATAATAATCAAATTTGCAACCAATCAGTTTGAGATCGACGAAATCTAACCGTCCAATATGTGAAGATCCGCGTCAAATTGTCACCATACAAATTAGGGTTCACCTGTGTCACCATTTTGAATGCATTAATTATGTGTTAAGTATTACTAATAAGATTTTTTTTTGTGGTGTGTGAACTTACTATCCATCCAACTTCAATAGAAGTTTGGATATTCTTGGACATAAGCCAGATTTGCGAGACGCTGAAATCACCGCCTGCTTGAACTCTAGGGTTCCAGATGTTGATTTCGGCCTTGCCTCCCGTATACTTGTCATAGTCTGCCCAAGCTATGGCATACTGAAATATTTTTCCATATGAACGCAATCAATCACAATTATTAGGTATCAAATAAATTTCGAGTGTTTAGTTGGTATGACAAATTGATTTATGAACGTATAGGTGTGTTAGAAGAAATCACGTTTTATTTATTTATAAAAACAATGTATATTGCTATGTGTGAGTAGTTACATTAAAAAAGATAGAAGCATCAAAAAAGAAAACATCCATCATTTTCTAATTTTACACCCATCACTTTTAGGTATTGCACGGGTTCTTTAAAATTATTTTGTGCTACAACATTGCTAGCTAGCTATGTTCTATAGTGAAAGTTATGGAGTAGGTGGAGCTTCAATGAGATTCTATATGGGATCTCTATTTTCAAGAGTCCAATTTTTTTAAAATTGATAGAACTATTATTATGTATATATCTATCTTTTATAGTTACTACCATAAGAGATTACTGCAATGTTTGGTTTCACAATTGTGCAGTTTTTGTGTTTGCAGGAAGCTACTTCTGTAATCATGCAACAAAACAGTTTTATTGTAGTAACTTCCTATAGATAGATTTAAAGCAAATAGTGTACAAAAGTTACGATTCTCAAAAGTTGGGAAAATGAGCTTTCCCAGAATCAGTTTTAAAACCCAAATTACTGTAAAATCAATTTTGCATTCGCTCAATTAAATGCACCAATGATAAACTTTCTAGTAGTAAACACAAAAAAAAAAAAAAATTATAAATTAAAACTTAGATATAAAAATATTATTTACAAAAAATGAAAGATATAGATTAGATAAAAAAGTATTAGGACGACTAACCTATCATTCCTACAATCCCTTTACAATGATATCCCAACATGTTTTGATTTTTTAAAGGAAAATACATAACTTTCTTTTAAAAAAATACATAAACTAATTTTTTAAATGACCTGAATGTATCATTTTTGTATTTTCCTAATCTACTGAAATATATATTCGCTTGAGAAAAATGGAGGCAGTTAAAGAAAATGTAAGAATGACTGTATATCAACACTATATAATCAGATCTCCCAAGAAGTAATTCAAGTGTCACCACAAAAATTTATTGTAAAAGGTAAAAAAAAAAAAAACCAATTGCCACATACCTCATGACCCTTTGTTACTTCACTATCACTTTGGGGACGAGTGACTCCCTTTGGATATTTTTTATCACTCTTTTGAGTCCTGTGAATGGGAACAGTCCCCTCCGGACACCTTCCATTCAAGTGCCAGGGTTGTTGGAGTTTTCTCACATTATCTTTTGCTTCTATTCTTTTTGGATATGAACTTGGTCTCATCTGCACAAATTAAATCCATACGGTTTGGTTTATAGTATAAGTAAATATTGTACAATGTTATGAAAATTTGCAATGTCTATTTTCTCGAGAGTTAGGAAATCTTAATATGCATTGATATTTGAAAATTATGTTGGAATATCAGGTCTGAATTACTCATAACACATGATGTATTTTTTTAGGCAACCAACTATCTAAGCCTCTAAATTACTAAGCTTATTTTTATTTTGTTCTTCCTGTAAATTTGTTCAGTTATAGCAATACAAAATTCACTTACCAATCGAAAAAAAAATTTATCTAAGCCTAGATGATATATATGTTTGTATCTGTATATAAAATGAATATCTAAAAAATATTCAAATAGGTATTCATATGCTATACAAGATTCTAGATTCAGGTTTTGATAATTATATGAAATATCATAAACATCTAAATAGATATATGATTAATTTTTTGAATATCCAATATCAGAAAATAAAATCATACATCAATTATATAACATATGTAAAACAAATCAAATGATTATCTATTATAAAACATAAAATTATGAGCATACACATAAAATATCACATGGTTTAACATAGAAAAAAAAAACAAAAATCCTATACTAATCCTAAAAAATGTAAGTAATAAATAATAATGATATAATATTATATCGAATCCATATGCTTTTTTAATCCTATACCCACAAATACATATATTTATAGATTTTCATATATCAAATATTTTTGAAATTCATATATGTATATTTTATGCATAATTGAGAAGAATACAATTATTATAATGATTCTTACATTGATCCAAACCATTATCCATAGTAAAATCAAGATGCCATAGTATCCTCTTCATCAAGACAGGTATTCAGAGAAATTGTGAAAAACATATTATAATTAAGTTATTAAAATTATACACACTACAACATGATCAAATAATTTTTTCTTCGAGCAATATACCTGGATTGTATGATTCTGCAGCAATGGATGATCAAAAGCTGGTTGTTTGAGGATGTTGACGCAATCAATTACATCTCCATCGGCACTCTACAATGAGGTAGTGCATGATTAACAAAAAAAAAAAAGAAAAAGAAAAAAAGAACAACAATTTTCATTCAAAAATACTAGATAGTAAAATTGGAATAATATGTGTTTATATTATGATTATTTGAAAAAATGATGTATATTTGAAAAATATAAATTGACAATAACTATAACACCATGTCAACTATCATCTCTAGAGTTTAAAATAATATTGCTTAATTGGACCATAAAACTTATAATATATACAACTGAAAATAGTTACAAAGTTTTTGTGCAAGATATAATTGTCATGCGCCAAAGTCAAGTCTGTCCCATGTTCAATGCGTGTGCTTTAAAAATATAAATTTAGATTAGATATGAAATTTGTCTGATAAGCATGTTATATTGTGTATTGTGTCCCTCAAAGCAGCAACTGCCAACATCATAAGATCTTCAATTCAGTACATATGACAATCTATTCAATTTTTGCTTTGATTAAGCTAGAAACACTAATGTTTATTTTGATGAAGTTAACGTTTAACAAGTTCATCAAAGACATCATCAACTGCAAATAACATTAACTTCAAAAAAATTATAGTCATCCTAAAATCATTTCGAGTGAGTGCGACGATTACCTTGATCATCTTGATTCTATTCATTAAGAATTTCATGCAACCTTTCAAATTCTTCAGAGAAATAAAATCATATATACATATATAATATATATGTTCAATTACCTTGATAGTCTTGATCGTGTTAGCCATCTTTGATAAAACTCGTCCCTCCACGAGACACTTATCAGTTGCGATGGTCATCAATAACATCAAAATCATCCAATACAAGGGTACAAAACCTCCATGAATCCTCTCTCTTTTCCTACAATCATCAATAAAATAATAAAAAAAAATTTAAATTCATTAAAATACACAGAAACACATCTATAAATAATGTAAACTTAAAGAGTGAAGAAGAACAAACATGGTTCTTTTCTTTTCTTTTGTTTTTTTTTTTTTGAGATAGCGGTAGAAAAATCAATAAATAATAACCATGCAAAAAAAAAAAAAAATGTAATATGTAATGAAAAAAAGGTTTCATGAATTGGTGAGCATAGTCGGTATATATAGAATGAGAATATGGAGAGATTTTTTATTTTATTTTATTATTTCGCATAAATATTTGTTCATAATTTGCTACTATTTTGCCTTCCTCTAATTATTATGGACCTATATCATTGGAATCGTATTTAAAACAAACGTAATAACAAATTCCGATCTAGTTTAACAAGATTTTTTCTTCTTCTTTCTTTAATAAGAATCAACACCATTGTATATGGGTTATGAGGGTTCCTCTGATATGTTCATTAATGTACATATGTACAAACATATATGTTTTTACCAAAAAAACTCATAAATATTAATTGAGTAAATTCTTATTATGGTGCGATCCATGGAAATCTTCCTCATTAAGTTTAATTCGTAAGTGCAAAAATGCAGGGTTGATTTGGACCTAATTTTTGGGAATCTATATTTGCCAATAGCACTAGAAAAAATAATTAAAAACGATTTGAATGAGGATATGATTAATATGAATTATGGGTTTTCCATGGCCAAATCAATAACCATTAATATACCTTTACGTTCCTAAATCTTATTGATACGAATATTAATATTTGAATTCATTTGTTTTTTCAAATTTGGAGAGGCATCAATATTTTTTGTGTTGAATAATTGACATATTTGAACACCATATGGGACGATTAAGTAATATATTAAGGATTGCCAATATGGACCAAGTTAGGTCCAACATGTGTTGGACAATTTGATGGTCCAACGCGATCGTGACTGTCTGATTTTATTAAGTAATTATGACTGAGATATTTTGTAGTATTTTAAAATTAAAATTAAGATCAATTAAATTTTAACATTTCCTATTTTAGGATTCAATTAAATTTTATATCTCAAAGTAACAAGATCGGACGGTCACGATCGCGTTGGACAATCAAATTATCCAACACATGTTGTACCTAATAATAAATTTTATGCACGGTTTCATCACCTCATCCATGCATGGGCACCAATCTATGCAATCAAAAGAAGGGTCCATCATAGGCTGGACCAAAAGAAAAAGGCCCATCTGGGCTGGGCTCACACCTAACATTGGGATATCTGATTCAACAAATGGAATGTATTATTTCATGTATGATTTGGGATTTGTGACAACAAATGGAACAAAAAGAGAAATCCATCATTGCTTGAGAGCTGTTAGTGTGTTGAGGCCAGTGGGGGTTGAAAATTTTCAGGGCTACTAAATCCTACCCCTTAGGAAGGGAGGGGGGAGGGGAGGACATTGGGTGATTTAGTGCATCCTCACCCAAGCAAAAGGGTTTGTCTTTTGTAAACTAGAAGGGACAAGTCTATTGTCACGGGCTTCGCGTTTTCTCAGCAAAAGCGTTATGCAACACCCGGGAACGCCTACTCCAAAACGGGCCAGTCTTTCTACACTTGTATATTTTTCTAAGGTCTAGATTATCACTATCTGCCTAGTTTCAAGCAGTTGTCTTGGACACACACACACTCACAAGGGAATTGGGGGAGACAGAAAAAGAGTGACACTATTTTGGTACGAGACTTGAGTATCCAACTCTTATTAGGTGTCTCTTCGACTGAGAGTGCCACTCTTTATATAGACAATCACTTAACTATGCCACAATTAGTTACAAAATCGTCTCAAATAAGAAAACTGAAGTAAATATTTAAAATTTTAAAATAGCCTATCAAAATTATCCAAACCTAAAATAGATAACTACCTAAACAAAAAATCTAAACTCTTGAAACAAATCCTAGAACATTAGCCATCCTGAAAATACAAAATTCAGGGTATTACATAAACTATTGAATTTAAAAATTAAATAAAAAATTCCTTTATGAAGCAAGGGTATTCTTAAAAAAAAAACATGATCTTCTCTTCTTCTGCTTATGCCACCTCAAGAAAGAATAACAGCTATTGAAGGAGATTGTAATATTTTGAGTGGGTAACTAGAAAAATATTTTTCCACTTGATATGTTACCCCACTTCTAAAAAGCTGTCTTGGAAGACAGAGTGGGGACCACACACTCTACACGTGTACACACGCTCGTAGGTGCATTATTAAGCGTACTTAGCACTTATTTAAAATATATTCATTAAATTCCCTCCACCGCATTTCCAAACGAGACTTTTTGCGTGTTTTTATGATTAGATTCATTTTAGAATAACTTAAATATTTATTTATTTTATATATGCATTGAATAATAATATATTAGGAGTAGGGGACAAACCTATTAGAATATCATATTAGGTGATGTGTATTAACTATTCAGATTGGTTTGCTTTGTTAATCTGCCATAGGTGTGTTGTCATGAGCCCTCAAGGAGCAGTCACTGAGAGATTCAAGTCTTTACAATGGTTCGAGAGAGGCAGACCTACAGGCTCCATTGTGTTTTTCACCTACACCAACGAGGTGATACAATGTAGTTGCTTTATAATGGGACTCTCAGTAACCGAGTTGTTGATCACATCTTTTTTTTTTTTTTCCGCTTGGTAAAATTTTGTATTCCTCAAAATATATTCAAATGTACAAGATGTAAGAGCTGAACAAGATGGATTACAATGGACCTACAAAACTAAGAATTTAAACCCATTGTTGATCACATTGTTGGAACAATACTTTGTGATATTTAGACCTCGCGCGTGGCTAGCGGGATGATTTTCTTGTACCAAAAAAAGTATCATTGATTTTATTGCCATAATTGTTACAAAGATTATGTTACATGTAGAGTCATATTTCCAGCTTCAATTCCAGTCTACCAGTGTTTTGATTTTTTTTAAAATAGTATATCTCACGTAATATGGTACGTGTTTTTATAAAAAAAAATAAAACCATATGCTTCAATATTGAATTGTACTGATACATTTATAAAAAAAAAGTGAAAAGCAATGTGGTACACCGTACATGTGTTTTGCCTTTGTATTAGCACGATCAAAACTGAGTCCACAAGTCATTTTTTCTATTTAGAATCCCCAAACACATTGTTTTTCCAATCCGGCTTTAATTTTCTCATCAGAACGTGAACGTTTGATGTATATCCAAACAGAACCCAAATATATGAACTGCATATTTTATAGTATTGTGAGTTCTATATACTATGAGTTCATATCCAACTATTTAAATACATATTTACGTAGAGAAACCATGTGTTGCGCGCCAGCACGAAAGATCCCAATCCATGATTGCACGTGAGGCTGCAAATAGAATTTTCACTACCCACTAACATACATTATCCTTATTCTAAGCTCTTTATATCCATATTATTCATAAACTGAAATACAAAACATGTGTGTACGTAACCTCATGGCCGGATAGTAAACTCCAATGCAGGATCTTAGAAATCAATCGATCTAGAGAATAATAAAATAAACAAAAAGAATTTATGTGGTTCAATAAACATTGCCTACGTTCACGAAACATACCAGTGATCAATTCACTATCTTCGAAAGGTTTTTACAATAGCCAAAAAATATAGAGCCTAATAAAAAAACATGAAATGCCATTTTATAATAGTATCACATTAATGACAAAAATATCAATACACAAAAATACCCTAAAAAATAATTTACGCAAAGGAATTAGGCTCCATAATATAACAGCAACCTTGTGAGAGCCAGCATTAATTATCTGAAAGGGGAATAAAAACATAGACTCATTTGGTGGGTCTGTAGGATTTCCTTGAGTGGTGCTTGTAAGCCTGCGTCGAGCTGAACGAGGTAGTGTCCGAATGCGACGATGTGCGACTTGCCATCGAGGAGGAACGAGACACACGATCATTCGTGGAGGGGGGCGCCGTGGAACTAGGCCGCACATGGCTGCGGGTCACAGTGGAGGATGATGAAGTACATTTAGAAGGTCTACCGCCATACGATGTCGCAGGAAGGGAGAGTTGGCTACATTCATTCGTAAATCATACCGGATAAGAACGGTAAAATAGAGGGATATAAAATCACGCATGTTTTATAGATGACTAGAAAATACATGAAAAAAAATTTTGCGGTGAACTACTGTTAATGTGATGGTGGCGGTTAAAGTTAATTTTTAAAATTCCGAAGAAGAATGTTGTAACCCATACAAACTAAATGAACAAACATTTTCTGGACATAAAAAAATTCAGAGTACCGTTTTGTAGTCTGGGACTGTTTTGTAGTCTGGCACTGTGTTGTAGTCTGCTGGGACTTTGTTGTCCTCTGGATCAAATATATATTTATATCACCCATGACTTGTACTTCAGGCGGGCGAGGGTTGGGTGGTTTCAGGTCACGGTACAGATGTTTCGCCAGCTCATACAGCTCCATACAGCTCTGTACTATCGCTTTGACTGGAATCTCTTAATCTATAGATATATTTGTTCATGCATGATTCAGAAATAATTCAGGGGAGTTGAATTAAAGAAACATTATGATAAACTTACATAATGTCTATGCTCCTCCCTTTGAAACGGTGAGGCCGATTTAAATTCTGACAAAGTGTTGTTATAAATAAATTACTTCAAAGTCAAATGCATATATTTAATTTGCGCGTGGTACGTATATGACGTAGTGTGTAGTGTTGTTATAAATAAATTACTCCAAAGTCATACATATATTTAATTTGCGCCTGGTGTATGACGTAGTGTTGTACGTACCTAATACGCAAAACAACAAGTTGTATGACCAGCTAGTTTTCTTGTAATACAAATGGGCAGAAGCTTCCTCACATGCATCATCAACCCATTGGGTTCCTTTGTTTACTTTTCAACAACAGTTGACTTTAGATCTTTTATGAACTAAACGCACGTAAACTTCGAACAAAAAATAAAAATAAACAAATATATTATGCAGAGACAATGAAATCAAGAAAATCCTTTTACTTATGAATTCGTTTAATAGGACAAAAGATGATTGACCCGGCCCGATATTAATGTTCCGAATTCGGGCCGAAACAACCCCGATTTGGCCCAATGCATATAAGATTGATGGAAAATGATGTGCAGCCCCCAAATGCCCAATTGCAGCTTCATTGGCAGTCCTATGTAAATCCATGTAAATGAAATTAGTTATGACCATTTGAGATTTCATACTTGGATTAACCCAACGTATGTAATGATAATGGGTTTCGATCTGATTCTATCTCTCTCTTCGAGCTCAAAGTTTTGTGAACTTTCACATTCTGGGTTATTCCAAAATTGACAGACACAACATTGGAAAAGTAAAGAAGTTTGAAATTTAAAACTCTGTTCTTCTGTTTAAAAAAGAAGAACACAGTAAATATCTATGATGTTAGAATTTTACAAATATCTACAATAGAGAGAACACCGTAAATGCAATCAGAGCTAGAAGTGTTAAAAAAGAAGACTACAAAACAGATCTGTTTGACTTCCTATAGCTAAAATCTTGAGACAACTTGCGGGTAGCATAAATTTCGGGAAGGACAATAAAACAAAACACATTCATAATCTATCCAACTTCTTTTACAGAGATGCCTAAGATCAATGATTCAATCATGAAAGCCAAACCAGAAACTTGTTCCACAAAAGATGGATTTTCCAATGCCCAATTCATCCTATCTAAACTCCTATATATAAATGTCATTTTCTTCATCTACATCAAATTTATACATGAGATTCAGGACATGACAAAAGTAAAATATATAATGATCAATCCATCCCATGAATTAGATGTAATTGAAAACTATATAAAAAAAAAAAAAAAAAAGTTTTATACTGCAGTTTTTTTTTGGGTTCATGAATTTTTATTTATTCTATTTTCAATCCGAAACCCTAACCCCTCACCTTCTCCTAAATCTTTCCCTAACCCCCTTCACCTTCTCCTAAATCTTTCCCCAACCCCCCTTCATCTTCACATCCTCAACATCTCTCCCCAAACACAAGTAAATACTCCCCCTCTCTCTCTCTCTCTCTCTCTCTCTCTCTCTGATCTTATCTACCTTTTCAGATTTCCCTCTTTCATGGTACAGATCCAACAAATCAATTATGGAATAAAGAGGAAAATAAAAAAACAACAAGATAAGAGATTGCAGAGCATACGGGGAGGAGATCCGAAGGTGGGGCTGCGGGGTGGAGATCTGACAATGCGAGATGGAGATCTGGCGGTGGAGATCGGCTCGTGGACGGCGGAGATCCGGAGGTGGGGATGACGGGGACGGCGCCGGTGGGGACAGTTGGGGACGGAGCAGGTGGGGACGGTTGGGGACGGCGTCGGTGGGGACGGCGTCGGTGGGGTCTTGTTTTAGGTGGGGACGACGGGGACGGTGGGGTCTCAAGGTCGTCTTGTTTTTTTCTTTTTTTAGGTGGGGATGATAGGTTAATGTGCTTTAGGGTTTAGTTTATGTGTTTTGGTGGGGGTAGTATGGGATTAACTCAAAATCCTTTGATATGTATATTTTAAATCGTGATCATATGATAATTTTTTTATTACGCATTATAGAAATCGTGATCGATTATTATGACGTAGTGTTGTACGTACCTAATACGCCAAACAACAAGTTGTATGACCAGCTAGTTTTCTTGTAATACAAATGGGCGGAAGCTTCCTCACATGCATCATCAACCCATTGGGTTACTTTGTTTACTTTTCAACAACAGTTGACTTTAGATCTTTTATGAACTAAACGCACGTAAACTTCGAACAAAAAATAAAAATAAACAAATATATTATGCAGAGACAATGAAATCAAGAAAATCCTTTTACTTATGAATTCGTTTAATAGGACAAAAGATGATTGACCCGGCCCGATATTAATGTTCCGAATTCGGGCCGAAACAACCCCGATTTGGCCCAATGCATATAAGATTGATGGAAAATGATGTGCAGCCCCCAAATGCCCAATTGCAGCTTCATTGGCAGTCCTATATAGGTAACTTAAGTATTTCAGAACTTTCACTAATTTTGTGGTAGATGACAAGCTAATTTGTATCGAAAAACTTTAATGTGATTGGTTGCAAACTCTGTTCTTATAGCGTAAGTTGATAGGTGACTAATTATCAAAATTTCAAGGTTCAATTCGTCTTGATGAATAAAGATGGTTTGCTTATGGATTATCTTCTCTCCCCTCCCCCAAAATAAATAATTAAATAAATATTTAGGTTAATGATGACTCTCTGTTCTTTAGTCATCATTTTATTTTGCAGATGTTCTCTATTCCAAGTGTCTAATTTGTTCACAAGAGCTTCAGCACAATCCATCTTTCACTAAGGTTATCTGGTCTAATGGATCAAGTGTTTATATCATTATCTATCTCTATGAGGAACTATGATGTGTGTGGATGGGCAAAAAAAGAAGAAAATTGTTTGGTACAAACCTGGTTGGGTCCTAAATTTAAAGGTCTTTGAAGAGGATATTCTGTTGAGAATTTTTTTCTTGGGATTATTCTCTCATGAGAGTTAGTCTATAGTTTTTTTAGTTAATTTTTTTTCCAGTTTTAGTTGTGGTTTGTTATGTGGATGCTCTTCTATAGATTTATGGGTGGGATTATATGTAGAGTTGTAGATATATGTAAAAAATGATCTTTCTTGATGTGCTTTGCATAATTTGTTTCTCTTTGTTATTTAATGGCTTTCTCATTGTCTTAATTCAATTTAGAAATAGGAAAAAATCAACTTTTGAAATCTGTTGTCTAATGATATTAAACATTGCATATTGAGGGTTTAGAGAGTCTTTTATGGTTGCAATGATAGAACTAGGGCTGGTAAACGAGCCGAGCAGCTCGGGCTCGGCTCGGGCTCGGCTCGGTTAAAGCTCGCTCAGGCTCGTTCGATTAGACAAACGAGCCGAGCTTGAACAATTTTTAAAGCTCGGTTTGTAAACGAGCCGAGCCTGAGCCGAGCCCGAGCCTAAACGAGCTCGTTTACTTAACTGAAAAAAGGTTAACGAGCCGAGCCCGGCCCGAGCCCGAGCCCGAGCCCGAACTTATGTTACTTTCACATGTATAAGGTGTTGTGATTTATGAAATGTGACTTCTTAAATGCTAAACAAGATTTTTTTTTAGCTAAACGAGCCCGAGCCGAGCCTTAATTCGAGCTTCAGCTTGATTTGTTTAACAAACGAGCCGAGCCGAGCTTTAACCGAGCTTTTCACGAGTCTAACGAGCCGAGCTTGAACACAAAATGAAGCTCGTTCCCGAGCCGAGCCGAGCCCGAGCCGAGCCTGATACTAAACGAGCTGAGCCTGAGCAGGTCAAAGCTCGGCTCGTTCGGCTCGTTTACCACCCCTAGATAGAACATCACATAGATCTTTGTGTATATATTGACTATCTGATGTAGGCATTTGTTTCACTCATTTATCAAATAGGTTTGCATTTAAAAATTTCAGAGGGAAAGATATTTTTTTCCAAGTTCTTGCTATAAAACCCCTACAATTCAAGATCAAACCCTAAAAAAAAACCTCAGATCAATAAACACAAAAAAAAAATTCAGATCAATAACCAAACCCTAAAAAAAAAACTCAGATAAAAAAACACTAAAAAAATACAACAGATCTAAAAAAACCTCATATGAAACCTCATATGAACCGATCTAAAAAAACCTCATATGAAACCTCATATGAACCGATCAAACTCAGATCTAAAAATACAACAGATCTAAAAAAACCTCATATGAAAAACACAATCAAGGAAGAGAAGAAGTAGATATAGATCGAGAGAAAGAGAGAGAGAGAGAGAGAGACCTTTCAATGTAACCGTTCTTTCCGATAGTCCCCGCGGCGAGGTTGTTCGGTGACGGTGGCGAGGCAGAGGCGATGGTGATCGGCGAAGGTGGCGAGGCAGCTTTTACGAGCTCTCGAAGGTGGCGAGGCGATGGTGATCGGCGAAGGTTGTTTGGAGATGAAGAAGGGTTGCAGAGAGGGTTATTTGGGCGTCGAGAGTTATTTGGGATTTGTTTGGAGGGTTATTTGGAGGGTTATTTGGTTTGTAGGGATTTTAGGGATTTCAAAATCAATGGGTCCATTTGGTTCAAGTGACTTAAAATCATGTGGGATTTGTTTTACATGGATTAGATTTTCAAGACTATATATTTTAGTGATAGTTTTAAAAGATCACTTGATATTAAAGATATTAATCCTATTTTTATTTGATTAAGTGATTTGGATAATATTAAGAATAAATTCAAATTAAAGATAAAATTTAAATAGATTTATATATATCATGAGCATATGCTATAATACGACATGTACATCGCTCTACAATCAATGGACTCCCACATAGAAGCCGTTTGGTTTGAAGTAATTTCAAATACTTAAGAATTTATTTTACACGGATAAGCTTTTCCAGGAACAAAAAAACTAACTTGCATGTTTGGTGACAGTAAGGGTCTGTTGTTTTCATGTAAAACATCTGCATGTACCAAGTTTTCAGGAAAATCAGTTACATATTTCTGTTTGGGTGCATTTGAAAATAAAGTCAACAGAAAATAAAATACATAACTACCTCAAAATCCTGATTTTGTGATACAAGGTGAAGGGTGCGTATGCCGTTTTCCTTGCATTTAGAAATCCTTAAAAACCCTCAACTCTCTTTCTCCTCATTTTTTTATCTGCCTCATTTTGTTTTCATTTTTGTTAGTACATCAAAAAAAGAAAAGGTACATCATTCCTCTCTTTCTATTTATTTTTTTATATGTTAAGTTTATGTTTGTGAATTCATGTATTAATTTAAAAAAAAATTCTGAAAAAAAATTCTCATTTTAAAAATGTTGGATGCATATAATAGTTTTTAATCCAAAATGTTTTGAATATCTAATTTGTATATTTTATTAATGCAATGTTAGACATGATATCTTATTGAACAAAATACATAATAGATTATATGATTTAAAATTTACCAAAATAGAATTTTTAAGTAACTTTTGTGATTTTAATGAATCTAATAATTAGCTAAATAATCCAGAGATTGAAATTTATCCTAAACAATAAAATTGAAATATCAAAACTCAAAATAAGATCTACTAATAAATGCCACGTTGATTTTTTTTTTGTTCATATCAATTGGAAAGATTTGATAAGATGAAGATGTTATGGAATATATATATATATACAAAAATGAGATAGATAATTAGATGTGTATGATATTATTTCATATGATAAGGTTATTTCAAATAATAAATATTTGATAAGATAATTTAAAAGAAAGATCTTCTTAAACGATTAAATTTATGAAGCTAAATAAAAATTGTTTTAACAAAAAAAGGCCAAGGTGAAATCGATGGGTAAAAAATTGATCAGATTTGATAAGATAAGGTTAATTGTGAACTTTGAATTGGTCATATATTTGATTTTAAAAAAAAAGGGGGATAGACTATCTATTGTGTAGGAAAAATTTTAGGTGATATGATTATAATTTGAACTTTTTAATATGTTATTTAATTTTAATATTTTTTAAATATAAATGGAACAAAGGACACGTTTAGGTGATAAGTTTATTTAGTCAACTTTTTATAATTTTATGAAACTTATATATTTTGAAAAATAATCATGTATAAAAAATCCACTAATAAATGCAACCTTCAATTTTTGTTTTTTTTAAAGCTAATCGATAAGATTAGATGAGATAAGCTTAAGATTCAATTTTGAATTGGTCATATGTTTATTTTAACAAATGGATAAGCTTAAAATGTTTGTTGTGCATTCTGATTTGTAATAGTGTGCTTTTAATAATATGTGGTGTGCTATCTGATTATGATAATGTGAATGACTTTGTACATGTATATTGTGTTATTTTATTTAAGTCGACCTCGTGTGTGTTTTAAATAAAAAAATGTTCTAATTTGAATACTCGTATATTTACATGTTCACATTGTTGTTTTATAACTGTGTTATTTTGATATATTAATGATAAACAAAATCCTCGTATAAATTAGAAATGGACAACGACTTTACTTATGAAGACGAAATCGATGCTGCAATCTTAGGATTTATGACTGTGTGCATTTGGTTGATTGGATTTCTAGATGAAGAAGAAGAATATGATAAAATTCCAAAGATTCCTTCGGAAATTAGGGATTTGAGAAGAAGAAAATATATTGAAGGAATTATACTTGTAGATGATTATACGTGTATAAACATGATACGTATGAATCGAATGACATTTTATCGACTATGTTCAGTAGTACGACAAAAGAATCTACTACATGACACGCTTCATGTTACTATAGAGGAACAATTAGTATCATTCTTGCATACTATATCACATGATCAACGAAATCGCGTCATTAAGCATAATTTTTATCGGTCTGGAGAAACAATTAGTCGATATTTCAAACATGTTATGAGGGCGCTCAACCTGCATACATATGAACAACAATATTTTTTTAATTTATAGAACCAAACACTAGAAAACAATTTCATGTTAACATTTTACGTGAAAACAAACGACGGATATTGTTTTCCGTAAAATGATTTCAATACAACCAAACATCAGAAATGAATTTCCTTTTCCGGAAAAAAAATTTCCACGTAAAATGAAATCCTTAAGAAATCAAATTACATGAAACCAAACGGACCCTAAGGGTCTGTTTGTTTTCATGTAAAACATCTGCATGTACCAAGTTTTCAGGAAAATCAGTTACAGATTTCTGTTTGGGTGCATTTGAAAATAAAGTCAACAGAAAATAAAATACATAACTACCTCAAAATCCTGATTTTGTGATACAAGGTGAAGGGTGCGTATGCCGTTTTCCTTGCATTTAGAAATCCTTAAAAACCCTCAACTCTCTTTCTCCTCATTTTTTTATCTGCCTCATTTTGTTTTCATTTTTGTTAGTACATCAAAAAAGAAAAGGTACATCATTCCTCTCTTTCTATTTATTTTTTTATATGTTAAGTTTATGTTTGTGAATTCATGTATTAATTTAAAAAAAAATTCTGAAAAAAAATTCTCATTTTAAAAATGTTGGATGCATATAATAGTTTTTAATCCAAAATGTTTTGAATATCTAATTTGTATATTTTATTAATGCAATGTTAGACATGATATCTTATTGAACAAAATACATAATAGATTATATGATTTAAAATTTACCAAAATAGAATTTTTAAGTAACTTTTGTGATTTTAATGAATCTAATAATTAGCTAAATAATCCAGAGATTGAAATTTATCCTAAACAATAAAATTGAAATATCAAAACTCAAAATAAGATCTACTAATAAATGCCACGTTGATTTTTTTTTTGTTCATATCAATTGGAAAGATTTGATAAGATGAAGATGTTATGGAATATATATATATATATATATATATATACAAAAATGAGATAGATAATTAGATGTGTATGATATTATTTCATATGATAAGGTTATTTCAAATAATAAATATTTGATAAGATAATTTAAAAGAAAGATCTTCTTAAACGATTAAATTTATGAAGCTAAATAAAAATTGTTTTAACAAAAAAAGGCCAAGGTGAAATCGATGGGTAAAAAATTGATCAGATTTGATAAGATAAGGTTAATTGTGAACTTTGAATTGGTCATATATTTGATTTAAAAAAAAAAGGGGGATAGACTATCTATTGTGTAGGAAAAATTTTAGGTGATATAGTTATAATTTGAACTTTTTAATATGTTATTTAATTTTAATATTTTTTAAATATAAATGGAACAAAGGACACGTTTAGGTGATAAGTTTATTTAGTCAACTTTTTATAATTTTATGAAACTTATATATTTTGAAAAATAATCATGTATAAAAAATCCACTAATAAATGCAACCTTCAATTTTTGTTTTTTTTAAAGCTAATCGATAAGATTAGATGAGATAAGCTTAAGATTCAATTTTGAATTGGTCATATGTTTATTTTAACAAATGGATAAGCTTAAAATGTTTGTTGTGCATTCTGATTTGTAATAGTGTGCTTTTAATAATATGTGGTGTGCTATCTGATTATGATAATGTGAATGACTTTGTACATGTATATTGTGTTATTTTATTTAAGTTGACCTCGTGTGTGTTTTAAATAAAAAAAATATTCTAATTTGAATACTCGTATATTTACATGTTCACATTGTTGTTTTATAACTGTGTTATTTTGATATATTAATGATAAACAAAATCCTCGTATAAATTAGAAATGGACAGCGACTTTACTTATGAAGACGAAATCGATGCTGCAATCTTAGGATTTATGACTGTGTGCATTTGGTTGATTGGATTTCTAGATGAAGAAGAAGAATATGATAAAATTCCAAAGATTCCTTCGGAAATTAGGGATTTGAGAAGAAGAAAATATATTGAAGGAATTATACTTGTAGATGATTATACGTGTATAAACATGATACGTATGAATCGAATGACATTTTATCGACTATGTTCAGTAGTACGACAAAAGAATCTACTACATGACACGCTTCATGTTACTATAGAGGAACAATTAGTATCATTCTTGCATACTATATCACATGATCAACGAAATCGCGTCATTAAGCATAATTTTTATCGGTCTGGAGAAACAATTAGTCGATATTTCAAACATGTTATGAGGGCGCTCAACCTGCATACATATGAACAACAATATTTTTTTAATTTATAGAACCAAACACTAGAAAACAATTTCATGTTAACATTTTACGTGAAAACAAACGACGGATATTGTTTTCCGTAAAATGATTTCAATACAACCAAACATCAGAAATGAATTTCCTTTTCCGGAAAAAAAATTTCCACGTAAAATGAAATCCTTAAGAAATCAAATTACATGAAACCAAACGGACCCTAAGTGTCTGTTTGTTTTCATGTAAAACATCTGCATGTACCAAGTTTTCAGGAAAATCAGTTACAGATTTCTGTTTGGGTGCATTTGAAAATAAAGTCAACAGAAAATAAAATACATAACTACCTCAAAATCCTGATTTTGTGATACAAGGTGAAGGGTGCGTATGCCGTTTTCCTTGCATTTAGAAATCCTTAAAAACCCTCAACTCTCTTTCTCCTCATTTTTTTATCTGCCTCATTTTGTTTTCATTTTTGTTAGTACATCAAAAAAAAGAAAAGGTACATCATTCCTCTCTTTCTATTTATTTTTTTATATGTTAAGTTTATGTTTGTGAATTCATGTATTAATTTTTTAAAAAAATTCTAAAAAAAAATTCTCATTTTAAAAATGTTGGATGCATATAATAGTTTTTAATCCAAAATGTTTTGAATATCTGATTTGTATATTTTATTAATGCAATGTTAGACATGATATCTTATTGAACAAAATACATAATAGATTATATGATTTAAAATTTACCAAAATAGAATTTTTAAGTAACTTTTGTGATTTTAATGAATCTAATAATTAGCTAAATAATCCAGAGATTGAAATTTATCCTAAACAATAAAATTGAAATATCAAAACTCAAAATAAGATCTACTAATAAATGCCACGTTGATTTTTTTTTTGTTCATATCAATTGGAAAGATTTGATAAGATGAAGATGTTATGGAATATATATATATATATATATATATATATATATACAAAAATGAGATAGATAATTAGATGTGTATGATATTATTTCATATGATAAGGTTATTTCAAATAATAAATATTTGATAAGATAATTTAAAAGAAAGATCTTCTTAAACGATTAAATTTATGAAGCTAAATAAAAATTGTTTTAACAAAAAAAGGCCAAGGTGAAATCGATGGGTAAAAAATTGATCAGATTTGATAAGATAAGGTTAATTGTGAACTTTGAATTGGTCATATATTTGATTTAAAAAAAAAGGGGGGATAGACTATCTATTGTGTAGGAAAAATTTTAGGTGATATGATTATAATTTGAACTTTTTAATATGTTATTTAATTTTAATATTTTTTAAATATAAATGGAACAAAGGACACGTTTAGGTGATAAGTTTATTTAGTCAACTTTTTATAATTTTATGAAACTTATATATTTTGAAAAATAATCATGTATAAAAAATCCACTAATAAATGCAACCTTCAATTTTTGTTTTTTTTAACAATAATGATTCCCAAGCCCCAACTTTCCAGGCCCCATGATGTGCCAATAGGACATTATCTATTATACCCTCTAATTGATAACCACCTCTAAATAAGGAAAACAGTTTGATTTATTCCTAGGATTGTGGAGATTTCATTAATTACTGTATTTCTTCTTCCTTGCATTGTGTAAAATCATTCATTCCTATTTTATATAGGTAACAGTAACCTAATAATTTACGATGAACATATTCGTAGCAGTCCTGAAATTTTAATCCTGAGAAGTTTGAAAAACTGATTTGTTCTTTATCGAGTTGGATCTCCAACAATATCTTACGGATCAGGTTTGTCAATTATTTTTTATCATTTTTTGATCTTATTGAATGAAAGTCATATGATTTTTTAAATTAAATTTTTGATGATCAAATATTCAATCTATGTTACATGTTTCAATTCAGAAAATAAATTTTTTTTTCTTATTTTGATCACTATTTCACACTTTTTTTTATATTTATTTCGTTATGATTTCATAAATGTAACTTTTAATATTGTTACATTTAATTGTTAATGGTTCGTGTGATGTTTATATTAGACTCCCGAACTCGGATACTCATTTACACAATTTTGTTACATTTATAAATGTAACACTCTGAAATGTAACATTATCTCATGTTGTGCATTTCTTTTAACAATGCAAATAGAAATGACGTATAAATGTAACAGTGAAGTACATACTTTTGCAGAGGATTCTGATACATTTTCTTTGGAAGGCAGTGCACTAGAAATTGAAATACATGATTTCAAAGAGTAAATATAACTGTTTGACATTTAGGTAAATGTAATTGTTTGTTCCATCTATGTAAATGTATCAGTTTTTATATAAATATAACAAATCATTGTGAGAGATGTAAACATTTAAAAAATGTATTTGTAACTACCAATATAAAATGTAACTGTTTCATATGTTAACTATATGTGTTTTTTATTTAAATTTGAATACAATAAATACCTAGAAAAAATGGGTCGTTTGAAGGATTTTGATGAAAACATTTTCGATAATTTTTTGTGTAATCTAGGTTTAATTATAATTTAGGTAATGATTTCAAAATTCAAAATATGTAAATGGATTTTAAGATTCATATAGAAAAGTCATAACCGAATAGAGAAAATGGGGGGATTTGGGTTAATGAGATAAATTTTTAATGAATGGCAAATTTGTATTTTGTCATTTTACCATTTTTTGAAAAAGTCAATAAACCAAACAAATCAACCAATCAAATGATGACACCTCATGGGGCTTGTGAGTGGGGCTTATATTGTGGGGCCTGGGTATCATGACTCTTTTTTTAAAGCTAATCGATAAGATTAGATGAGATAAGCTTAAGATTCAATTTTGAATTGGTCATATGTTTATTTTAACAAATGGATAAGCTTAAAATGTTTGTTGTGCATTCTGATTTGTAATAGTGTGCTTTTAATAATATGTGGTGTGCTATCTGATTATGATAATGTGAATGACTTTGTACATGTATATTGTGTTATTTTATTTAAGTTGACCTCGTGTGTGTTTTAAATAAAAAAAATATTCTAATTTGAATACTCGTATATTTACATGTTCACATTGTTGTTTTATAACTGTGTTATTTTGATATATTAATGATAAACAAAATCCTCGTATAAATTAGAAATGGACAGCGACTTTACTTATGAAGACGAAATCGATGCTGCAATCTTAGGATTTATGACTGTGTGCATTTGGTTGATTGGATTTCTAGATGAAGAAGAAGAATATGATAAAATTCCAAAGATTCCTTCGGAAATTAGGGATTTGAGAAGAAGAAAATATATTGAAGGAATTATACTTGTAGATGATTATACGTGTATAAACATGATACGTATGAATCGAATGACATTTTATCGACTATGTTCAGTAGTACGACAAAAGAATCTACTACATGACACGCTTCATGTTACTATAGAGGAACAATTAGTATCATTCTTGCATACTATATCACATGATCAACGAAATCGCGTCATTAAGCATAATTTTTATCGGTCTGGAGAAACAATTAGTCGATATTTCAAACATGTTATGAGGGCGCTCAACCTGCATACATATGAACAACAATATTTTTTTAATTTATAGAACCAAACACTAGAAAACAATTTCATGTTAACATTTTACGTGAAAACAAACGACGGATATTGTTTTCCGTAAAATGATTTCAATACAACCAAACATCAGAAATGAATTTCCTTTTCCGGAAAAAAAATTTCCACGTAAAATGAAATCCTTAAGAAATCAAATTACATGAAACCAAACGGACCCTAAGTGTATGTTTGTTTTCATGTAAAACATCTGCATGTACCAAGTTTTCAGGAAAATCAGTTACAGATTTTTGTTTGGGTGCATTTGAAAATAAAGTCAACAGAAAATAAAATACATAACTACCTCAAAATCCTGATTTTGTGATACAAGGTGAAGGGTGCGTATGCCGTTTTCCTTGCATTTAGAAATCCTTAAAAACCCTCAACTCTCTTTCTCCTCATTTTTTTATCTGCCTCATTTTGTTTTCATTTTTGTTAGTACATCAAAAAAAAGAAAAGGTACATCATTCCTCTCTTTCTATTTATTTTTTTATATGTTAAGTTTATGTTTGTGAATTCATGTATTAATTTAAAAAAAAATTCTGAAAAAAAATTCTCATTTTAAAAATGTTGGATGCATATAATAGTTTTTAATCCAAAATGTTTTGAATATCTGATTTGTATATTTTATTAATGCAATGTTAGACATGATATCTTATTGAACAAAATACATAATAGATTATATGATTTAAAATTTACCAAAATAGAATTTTTAAGTAACTTTTGTGATTTTAATGAATCTAATAATTAGCTAAATAATCCAGAGATTGAAATTTATCCTAAACAATAAAATTGAAATATCAAAACTCAAAATAAGATCTACTAATAAATGCCACGTTGAATTTTTTTTTGTTCATATCAATTGGAAAGATTTGATAAGATGAAGATGTTATGGAATATATATATATATACAAAAATGAGATAGATAATTAGATGTGTATGAATGTAAATCCATGTAAATGAAATTAGTTATGACCATTTGAGATTTCATACTTGGATTAACCCAACGTATGTAATGATAATGGGTTTCGATCTGATTCTATCTCTCTCTTCGAGCTCAAAGTTTTTGTTTTCTCTATTTCCTCTCACCCCCATTCAAATAGTATCGATTTTGATTATGATTGGAATAGATACTAGCCTACAATTTCGCTCAAAAAAAATTTTATGCTCGAATTGACCAATCTTCTTTTTAATTGCTTTAGGGCTAGTTTGGTGGGGGTTAAGGTTTTGAGGGTAAGTTGTCTTACTTTTAAGAGTTAAAAAATCCATCAATTTTTGTTCATATTTGCATTTGTCAAAATTGAGATTAAAAGTGAACATAAATGCTATCCCAGTTTCATCTTTTAGGTGGAACAAAATATTCTTATTTTCATTTCAAAATTGAAATAATTGTTCGTAGTTTATTCTGATTTTTTTAAATTTCAAATGGGTCCTCCCACTCACTCATTCCCATAAGTATTTTTTATCCCACCCCACTTATCTCATTGTCAAACCAACTCTTAGAGTAGTAGTCTGTTTTAATACTAAAAGTATTTTTTTATAATATATGTTTCATTTATAAAGAAAAATTTAATAACGATTGAGTTTTTTTATATATTATAATTTTATTCATTCTATACTTTTATTCATTTATACTTTTTAGCAACATGTCATTTTTTTTCCGGTGTTCCACTCGAAAAATAGATAGCAATATTCATTTACATGATGATTTTACCCCATTTGATAGATTATAAAACCATATCAGAGAGATAAAATCATCATTTACAAAAGATTTTCGCATTTTAACATATTGGTATGGGGTTTTAGGTATATTTACATAATGCCTAGCTATGCTCTTCTCCCTTTAAAACGCTGAAGTCTCGTTTGGATATGTGGTGAGATGAATTCTGCTATAGGGAACTCCATTTAAATAAATTACTGGCGTAGTGTTATAAATTAATAACTTACTCCATAGTCAAATATATGTATTTTATATGCTTAGGCGGTGGTGTATGACGTAGTGTTGTACGTACCTAATACGCGGAAACAGCAAGTTGTATGACCTGCTAGTTTTCTTGTAAAACAAATGGGTAGAAGTTTCCTCACATATATGCATCATCAACCCATTGGCCGGCTTCCTTTTGTTTTCCTTTTCACAACAGTTGAGTTTTGATCTTTTATAAACTAAACACACATGAACTTCAAATAAATAAATTCCAGTCCATGAGTATATTTTATTTTTTTCGATTGGTAAACTTTGTATTACTATGAACTGTGATTATGTACAGAGGGAGAAGGGAAATTTTTTTAAAAGGAACAGAGGGACTACAGATCAGACCCAATGTTTACAGAGATCATGAGTGCCATTTTCAAGGGCAGTTTCATGAATCAATAGCCAAAAGGATTCTCATTTACTGACTCGGGTTGTCACTTTGTTGTCTTTATCCTCCATTAAGATCTTGAGGAGATCAGGCAAAAAAACTGGAGGCTCATGGATTTGGTATCCCATGGTGGATTGAAAAGCTGCTAGGTGATCAGCCACTTGGTTTCCTTCTCGGTAGACGTGGGTGGCTTTCCATTCCAACAGGGAATTAGATAGTGTAGAGAAAGTACGTAAGTCTCTGAAAGCCCTCCATTGGATGGTGCCCCGGCCATGAATCCATGCAATAGCAGTGGTGGAGTCTGATTACACTCGAGTAGCTTTTAGGGAGTGGCAAAGCTTCATCCCTTTGACCAACCCTTTGAGTTCTAGTAGATTAATAGAAGTTGCCTGAACTCTAGCGGACAGAGGTCTGAGGCAAACTCCAGATGGATCACGCACTAGAGCGCCATAAGCAAAACAATCATGTGATCTCGAGCCATCCGAGTTTAGTTTTAACCACTCTTCCTTTGGTGCTTCCCAAGAGACCTCTTTTTCAGGCACCTTCTTTTGTTTTATCAAAATTCTAAAAGGGGTGCACATTTTGCCAGTGACTAGAGTAGTGTCATCTTCGAATAGTTTCCCTTCAAAGGTAGCTCTCGTTGCATAGAGAATTCGACGAAATAACAGTGGTTTAAAGCATCTTGTATTTCTGAAAATCCTGTGATTTCGCTCAAGCCATATAGACCACATAATTTGTGTGAGAAGGAAAAATAGCACCTTTTTTTCGGTTTGAGTAGACCCAAGAGAAATGAACCATGTGAAGTGATCTGGGAGAGATATGTGCCTGACATGAGATAAACCCAGGGCCTTTGAATTTGCTTTCTAGATATAGGCTGAGAATGGGCAGAGAAGAAACAGATGTACCACATTTTCAGAACCAGTGGAGCAGAGCATACATGTGGTATTTTGGATGAGTTGTTGACTGAATAATCTTTGGAGTGTGGGGAGCCTATCGAGGGCAGCTTGCCAACAAAGTAGACTCCAGCTTGGTGGTTGAATTGGCCTCCAAAGTTCTTTTGCCCAGATAGTTTGAGGGCCTTTCTTGCGAATATATTCCCAAGCAGAAGAGTAAGACATCTTCCCTGATTTTGATCCGGTCCAGATCAGAATGTCATTTCCCTCTCCTCCAATTTCAATTTCTGTGATGACATCCCACACTGAGGCATGTTCAGCTAGCCACCTGTGTGGTTTCTTCCATTTTCCATCTCGAAATAGAGTACTAAGCATAACCTCCCTTTGAGGTCCCCAACTAAGCAGAGGTGGGCCCTGAAAAAGGTGTTGGAGGCCATGTTCTTGAAACCATGGGTCGGACCATAAATTGAATGTTTTCCCTGAGAAAATGGCATACTGTGTAGCCACTCTAATCCAAGAGCCAGCATTGATAATAGATTTCCACACACTGGAGGTTGTGGACTTTGAGGAAATAGACCAAATGCTCATTTTGGAAAGATATTTTTTCCTCATCCCGGAAGCCCATAGCAATTGATGATCATAGGCTAGTTCCCAAAATGAAACTCCCATAGTAGCCTTGTTCCATTCTTGCAAATGGCGGAGACCGAGGCCTCCCTCAAATTTGGGAAGACAAACTGCCGTCCATTTAACCGCGCATTTTTTTAAGTTGTCACTATCTCCAGCCCAAAGGAACCGGAGAATTTGTTCAATAGCTTTGTGGGTCTTTTTTGGGAGAGGAAAGCCTACAACCCAGTAGCAACTAAAACTCTGCAACACCGAGTGAACTAACTCAAGGCGACCGGCCTTGGAGAGGAGTGAGGAAGACCAGTAGTTAATTTTTTTGCGCATTTTGTCAATGAGAGGCATACACATAGCATGAGAAAGTGATTTTTGCATGAGAGGTAGACCAAGATGTTTAACTGGAAGTTTGCATAAGGGAATACCCATTATCTGTGCAAACTCAGAACCCTCAAGAGAAGAGAATAGCTGACTTTTTTGTGGATTGAGCTGGAGTTTTGACGTTTGAGAGAAGGAGAGGAGAACAGAATGCAAACCATGGGTAGAGGAGGGATCCCCATCAGTGAAGATAACTAGATCATCAGCAAAAGAGAGGTGAGAGATGTTCATGTCAGCCTTGAGAAATAGACCAACCGATCCCGTAGCGATAGCATATTCGATTTGAGCTGATAGGGCCTGCATTGTGATAACAAATAATAGCAGATAAAGGGGGTCTCCCTGCCGAAGTCCACATCAAGCGCCAAAGAAGCCTTGTGGGATGCCATTGATTAGTACTAAAAAGGATGCTGTTTGAATGCATTGAAGAACGAGGTAAGTCAGGGGGGGGGGGACAATTCATACCTCTCATGACTTCCACCAAGAATTCCCATCGAACGCTCTCAAAAGCTTTTTGAAGGTCAGTTTGGATACAAGAACACCCTCTAGTTGAAGGAGAGTTCAAAGCCCGGGTGAGCTCGTGTGCAAGGAGAGTGTTGTGCACAATGTTTCAACCCCTTACGAAGGCCGACTGGTTTGGGCTAATCAACCTAGGGAGTACCTGTTAGAGCCTCTCAGCCATAATTTTAGTTATAGTCTTATAGGCCACATTGCACAGAGAGATGGGGCAATGGTTTTTAAAAGAGTCCGCAAGCTTGACTTTCAGGATGAGGGAGATGAATGTGTGGTTCCATTGCTCAAGGAGATGCCGCGCTTGAAAGAAAGAGGAAACTGCCACAAGGAAATCATGCTTCACCATAGGCCAGAAAGTTTGGAAAAAATGGGCTGTAAAGCCATTAGGTCCAGGACTTTGGTAGGGCTTCATAGAGAAGAGGGCCTTCTTAATTTGTGCTTTAGAAACCAGTTTACATAGAGCTTCACCTTCCAAACTGGTAAGAGGGACAAGGTTGTCCAACCGGGATGTTGGTGTTGGGAGTGAACATATAGAGTTGAGGAGGGAATTGTAATACTCCACCACAAAATTATTAATGAAACTTGGATCTTCTAAGTAGAAGCCATCAGCAAGTAAAACCTTTCGGATGGTGTTTTTTGCAATTCTTGATTTAATGGAGGAGTAGAAGAACTTGGAGTTCCTATCACCCTCAGAGAGTCATAATTGGCGAGATTTTTGCCTCAAGAAGGACTCTTTGCGCCAGAGCAGAAGAAGATATTTACTTTTGGCATCTCTTTTAAGGGCCAGAAGACTTTGGTTGGCAGGGTCCGCCAGGGCAGAATTTTGTGTTGATTCTAGCTGTTGCCTACATAGCTGAAGAGAGGATTGAATGGGACAAAAAACCTCCTTGTTCCAGTCTTTAAGAACTATCTTTACGTGATGTAGCTTTTTTGTAAGGATAAACATGGGGGAGCCATGAATAGTGATATGCCATGCCTTTTGGAATACCTCATCGAAGTCCGGATGAAGTTCCAATGCAGAGAAATATTTGAAAGGACGAGGACATGAAGGGAAAGGAGGGTTAGCGAACACATGTAGAGGGGGTGCAGTCAAAGAGCCCGGCCGAAAGATATTGCATATAGCCATTCGTGTTGTTGTGCAACCATGACAAATTAACCAGAACCCTATCGAGTTTACAGACAATACGCTGGTCTTGGTTGTTACTCCAAGAAAAAGAAGGACCCAAGGCCCTAAGGTTGTGAAGATGGGAACTTGTTAAGCAGTCATTAAACCTTGACATACGTCTTGAATGAACCATATTCTTATCTTGTTTTTCATGACAGAACCGTATCTCATTAAAGTCTCCTCTGACTAGCCACTGATCCTGATTGATAGACTGAGCCAAACCGCAGAGATCGTGTCACAAGATTTGCCTCTCGGAAGCAAGATTTGAGGCGTAGATAGCAGAGAGGAAGAAGCTCAGTGAATCGAACACAGGGGTTGCCTTACAGTGCAGGAATAGTGAGGAGAATGCTAGAAGTTGAACATGAACCAGCTCAGGTTGCCATAAAATCTAGAGCCTGCCACCTTGATGAGGATTGAGAAGACTATAATTCGACAGGATGTTAATTCAGATCCTTTCAGCATTTTGGAGATCGACTATTGTTTCAACCAGACACACAATAGGGGAAAGAATTCCCTTCAAAAAGTCTTTGACATCATGCTGCTTTTCTCGGCTGTTAAGACCTCAAACATTCCAGAACAGACAGTTCATGAGGACAGTTATTAAAAGGTGGCAATTCATGCCAAATATGACTTGATGCTCTTCTTTAGAAAAAGAGCACCTTTAGAGGCTGCTTTACTTTTCTTGGAGGATTGGGAAGAGGCACCAACTTTGTGTTTTGGTTTTTTATTTCAGCCACCTCCCTGCTTTGCTCGGACAGCACTACTGATCAAGGAAGTCTCCAAGGTAGTGGAGGAGAGATCTATCTCAAGGGGGATGTCCACCATGGGGTTCTGCACTATGGATTTGGGATTGGTTTGAGAGGGTTGAACAACAGAAGTCGACTGTGCATTTTGGTTCTGAGTGTGGGATTTGGAGTGATCCCCACTTGAGTGAGATCTAGTACGGATCCTAGGGCTTGACCCCACCACAACCACTGAATTTGGAGGAGAACCAAACTCTGTTGTAGACTGTGGAGCTGAGGTTTTCTTGATTGTAGATGCAATAGTCTATTCCATCATAGTGAGGGGATTCTTTTCTATTAGGAGATCTGCCAAGGGAGTAAGACAAGGTGATGAGAGTGCTAGAGTCGTAGCACCAGAATCCTCATTTGTAGTTTGGAGAATAAGGTCAGTTTCAACATGTGCTTTAATTGTTAACTCGTCCGATTCAGAAATGTCTTGAAGGATGGAGAATCTATTTGTTGGAGTTTGTGAAAACTTGGTGTTTAGCTGGGAGGTGGAGGCAACATTTGGATGAGTTTGGGGAATGAGATCGGGTCCAGTGACTGCTTCAACTGTTAGGTCTCTTGAATCAGAGATGTCGTGGGGGGTAGAGGTTTGATTTGGTAGATTTTGGGAAACCATGGTATTTGGCTGGGAGGTGGAGACAGGTTTCATAGTATCTGCAAGCAGTTTTCCCTTGGAACTGTTGTTGGATTTGGAAACCTCAATCCATTGAGAGACTACCTTTTCTTTGCCCTTATTTTTGGTTGTAGTAGCCTTCACCTTTCCCACCTTGTCTGCATTTGGGGTTCCACATTTGTTTTCATTACGCAAGACGCCTCATCATGCCCAAAGGTTTGACAATATTTGCATGCAGTCGGTTTCCAATCATAGTCAACCGTAAAGGATTCTCGAGCTCCCGGAGCTACCTCAAGTCTGCATAAAGTGGTACCCTTAGAAGACTTCCTATCCGACTAAGGCAGTCCTCCTCCCACAAATGGAGAGGAAGACTAAGGAGTCTGATCCAGATAGGGATGCTACTTAGTCTCTGCTGTTCCATTTGGACCTGAGGTGACCATTTGCGCAAGATGAAAGGGCGGTGATCCATTGTCCATGGACCGCCTTCAAGGATGGAGTCCATATCTTCAGCCAAATCAAATTTGACTGTGAAGAATCCATTTCCATGGAGGTAGAGACGAAATTCTCCCTTTGAGTTCCATAGTTTCTTCAGAATTTGAAGGAAAGGGAGGAAGACAGGTAGTTTACCGATAACGTATCCAACTATGGCACGATCCCATTGTTGGATATTCTTTGCATAAGCTTCAGGTTTGAAAACTACCATTGTGCCTGTGCCTTCACAGGTTGGAGCAATGAAGCACAGCGAACCCACGTTTGGATGGGGCTTGTCTGTTTGAAATAGGGAACCCCAGGAGCAAATCTGATGAGAAGATGTGGCAGGGGGGGATTGCACCTCTTTCCGTTGCTTTCTCTGAGTAGGAAGAGTAGGAAAGGAATTTGGTGGGATTTGAGGGACTTGAGTGTTAGTGACGGTATGAGAAGCCGATGGAGGAGTTGGGTTGGTAGAGGGAGATGGAGTGGTGACAGAGGAGGTGGAGATAGGGATGGGTTTTGGAGCTACATTTGTGATGGTGGGTGTGGAAACAGATGTAACAGAGATGGGTTGTGGAGCTGCTTTGTTTGGGGAAGAAACAGAGGGAGATGAGGGGTTAACTCCCGATGCCCTAGATTTCACCTTCAATGCATTGAAAATGCTATTGATAGTTCCCCCACGAGGAGGTGGGGGAGGTTTCGGAAAAGGGGGTTGATCCGAGGTGGAAGGTGGAGCACCAAGTGAAAGAGAAGGAGGAGCCGGAGAAGAGCGCTCCTCCGGCTCCGCCATTCCACCGGCGGAGAGCGCGGGGAAGGTAGGTCGCACCAAACTTTTTCGTCCCAACCAAACTTTTTCGTCGTGTCACCAAACTCTCTTTTTTTATATATATCCGTCCATGAGTATATTATATATGCAGAAACAATGAAATCAAGAAATCATTTCAGATACGCAGAGAAAGCAGCGTGTATATGGAGAAACCCACTTACGCAAAGAAAACGGTAACCCTATTTTTTATTGCAAATTGAGAGAGTGAGAGAGAGAGTTTGAGGAGATAAAAAGTCTATCAATTTTGTTGATATTTACATTTGTTAAAATTGGGATAAAAAGTGAAGATAAATGTTATCCCAGTCCTAATTACCTTTATTCTCAAACCTCACTACACTGCATGCTCGTTGACCAAGTTTCTTTGGCACCCGATTCAGACTCTTAAGTATTCCCTCCTCTGTTGGCAAGCTATCCTCAACAAACTCCCCACCAGTGATCGTCTTCTCTCTCGGGGAATGACTGTTCCACACACTTGTGGTCTGTGCAACTTGGAAAGGGAATCGGTTGTGCACCTATTCATTCATTGCTCCTACTCCTCATATGTTTGGTTGGCTCTACTTAAATGTTTGGGACTACGCAGACAACGTTTCCAATCCTTTGAGACACACTTGGGCTGGTTTGTGGCGTTTGGAAAATCTGATTCGGATCGGAGCGCATAGTTCTGCTTGCACTCCTCTCTCAAATTGTATGGTCACTATGGCTTCAGAGAAATTCCAGGATCTTTCAAAACAAATCCAACAGCAAGTTTAGCCTTGTAAAACACATCATTCAATCAACAAGGGCCAAGCTTCAGGAGTGTGTATTTGATGATGTAGACTCCCCTCTCGCTCGGCACTTTGTAAAGGTTTTCAGGGTGCACTATGCTGAAAAGCAGAGGATGCCCATTTCTGTAGTCTGGTCCCCCCTTCCTATAGGCTGGTTCAAAGCCAATTCTGATGGATAGCTCTCTGACAACAGGTATGGTTTTGGTGCCTTGGTTCTATCTCATTCTGGAGATTGCACCCAAGCTCTTACAGCTTGTGTGCGAGCATGTTCGATCAACATCCTCGAGCTCAAGGGTACTGTGTTGTTGCGGGGTGACATTGGCCCAAAGCTCAAAAACCAGCCATGTATGGAGTGAAACAGATTCAACTACAGTGGTAGCACGGACTCGTGGTCGAGGTACAATCGCCTGGACTGCCTTCCGTGATCTTTGAATCTTACACTGCATTACCTCTTCCTTCTCTGAATGGAAGATATCGCATTTGTACTATGAGGGTAATTGCGTAGCGGACCTACTTGCAGCACACCAATCTCAAATTAGGCAGACCATCTATGACCCTCACTCTTTTTGGGAGGAGCTCGAACTGCTATTGCAGGATGACAAGGATGGACAGATTCACACCAGAATGGCCTAATATATCTTCCTCTTAATGTTTGAAATTTACTATTTCTTTTTTTTGAATCACTAAGTTTTTTTGTAAATGGGGTTCTTCATGATTCCTCATCCCAGCTTTTCCTCTCTTTCCTTTCTAATCCTCTGAATGTATATACATTTATAAATTTCAAAGGAAATAGAAATCACAATTTGCCAAGCAAAAAAAAAAAAAAAACCCTTTAGGTGGAAAAAAATATTCTCATTTTCATTTTAAAATTGGAACAACTGTCCGTAGTTTATTCCAATTTTTTTTTATATCAAACGGAGATAAGTTGTCCTTCCACTCACTTATCCCCATAAGTACATTTTATCCCACCACTTATGGCATTGTCAAACCAGCTCTTAGAGTAGTAGTCTGTCTTAATACTAAAAGTATTTTTTATAAAATATATTTCATTTATATTGAAAAATTTAATATTGATTGAGTTGTCTATATATTATAATTTTATTCATTCTATACTTTTATTCATTGTATACTTTTTAGCAACATGTCGGGTTGGTTTTTTTTTTTTTTCCACTCAAAAAATAGATAGCACTATTAATTTACATGATGATTTTATCCCATTGCTTATATTATAAAACCATATCTGAAGAGTAAAACCATAATTTAATTTTGCATTTTTAACACATTATATAGGGTTTATGGTATACTATATTTTCTATCATGGTTAACTATGCATAATATTCGCATAATAATCATAATTTGTCAACAAAAATTTAACTCAGAGGGCTATTTGGATTTGCGTAGGTGTTTTAAGGGGGTTAAATGAACTTTAGGAAAAGTTAATGGATTATATGTGAGGTGAATATTTTCCCCCTTCAGTTAAATTTGTGAATCTTTTGGGAAATGAACTTGAACTGTATGAATTTTTTGGCTGTATTTGATTGGGATTGTCTGACTTAGTGTGTAGAAATGACTCAATGACTGGCTGCGTTTGACTGTGCCTTTAGAGTGTTGTCGCGCGACCTCTTTATCGACTACCTACGTACCCCTTGGGGATCAAGTCACATGTAGTTCCTTTTTTACCCTTGTAACCGCCTTGCCACTAAGTGTTTAATAGGCTTTTTTCCAGGGAAACGTCCTTGGTGTTTATGCTCCACGTCGGCCCTTGATTACTCATGTTTTACTGGTAGTGGGCCTTAAATGTCAACTTGGCAGTTACAGGCGTTAGTGGTCTTCTGACCGTTTCTCCATTCTGCTCGGGGTCTCTTGATATGCTCGCCCATAGGATTCACAGTATGTCTGCGAGGAGTTAGGTCGACCGACCAGACCTCGTGTCTGGTCGTGCCTTAGACTGCTCATCCCCAAGGAGTAAGGTCGCCCGACCAAACCTCTTGTCTGGTCGTGCCTTAGACTACTCGTTTTGCGAGGAGTAAGGTCGCCCAACTAGACCTCTTGTCTAGTCGTGCCTTAGACTACTCGCGGTGGTATCCTTTTGTGAGTTGCAAGACTGTCCGCCTAAACCCTGAATTTAGTCGTGCCGACACATTCGGGAGCGTCATCATGACTAAAGATTCGGATTCAGATTCACGGGTCCCACAGGCGGCCCATATCCATCTTGGTGTGACACGTCAGCCCTGACATGACACGTGTTGCGGTGAAGATTTTTACCTCCACAGATTCCCCCTCTCCTGTTCTTTTGACTTGTCGAGAGAGCAGGGGATCATGAAAAATCACCTCACCTTCATACCTTTCAGGGGGTCAAAGATCTGGTCGCCTGCCTCCTCGGGATTCTCTGATCCATTCAGGATTTGACGGTCGATTTGTTATGTCAGCCTTGATGGCGCGTGGCCTCTAAAGGTGTTTGGAAAATCTAAACGTCAGCACCCCTGCGGATTTCGTGAACACCCATTTTATTGGCATTGATTACTCCTCAATGTCTGCAGTGAATAAGTGATGCCATATTCTCGAAGCGTCACCCCGTCTACATTTAAAGGTCGAGTGGGAAGTACTTTCTCCCACCTCGCCTCCTTCCATTGCTCTCTGAAAATTCCCTTGCCATCTTTCATGGAGAAAACCGTCATTGCCGCAGCCCTCCATAAAGAATTGGGCGTCTCCTCCGACTTCACGATCGATGAGTTGTCTGAGGATGAGGTCCCCACCCTTTTCCTTGACTATGTCCTCCTCCATCCCAGTTATTTCACGGATGGGGGTCTTTCTCTTCCTCTACCGCGCTTGGTGACAGAGTTTCTTGATTTTTTGGCCTTCATCCAATCTTGGTCGTCCTCAATGTGTACCGCATCTTGATGTGTGTGGTCGCGTTGGGGAAGAAGACATGAACTGAGCTGGGCTTGACCGAGATCCGTTGGATCTATCAGGTCAAGGCTTCAACCTTCGGGCTGTCCCTGTCCTTCTACATCTCCAGCCGGGCCAGGACGC
Organism: Acorus gramineus; assembly: GCA_030737835.1. Lineage (NCBI taxonomy): Eukaryota > Viridiplantae > Streptophyta > Magnoliopsida > Acorales > Acoraceae > Acorus > Acorus gramineus. The sequence continues at coordinate 9,047,310 of CM060854.1, read as the reverse complement.
CAGAGCTGGTCCTTGGCATGGCCCGGGGTGATATTCACGACTGGGAGAGCCGCCGGATTCGGGTCCGGGGTCCTTGGATGCCAGATGGTTGGGATTTGTCCCATCACCATTTGTGCCGTCCCCGGAAGCCGATGGTGGATGCCCCCAGTCCAGAGGTGAAGATGGTTGACATCTCCCGGAAGATGGAATCTTTTTAATTTTTTCCTCGAAATATGTGTTTTGAAAAGCTCAAAAACAACATTTTTTGTCGGAATCGATTTTTTTAATTGAAAAACAACTCTCTGCCAAACATTAAACTGCTTTCAAATATTTATTCCTGAATTAAAAAAAAAAAAAAACATCCCAATAAAAGTTAAGGTCAAAATCATCTTAAAAAGCAACTTTATTCCAAAAGCTACTTTTCAATCTGTGTTTTCAGACGGACCCTTAGACTTGGTGAGCAGTGACTAGGAGGCTGATTCTCTTGTACCAAAAAATAAGTACGAATGATTTTATTACCATAAATTTGTTACAAATGATACCATTTTATTCAATATTTTAGATATGCAAAATTAAGTTTTTCTTTGATATGATGAAGATGTGACTACCCCCGGTGAAACTATTCAAAAACATTAATCCCGTGCTGTCACACGTTCAAACATTTCTAACCGTTGATCAAATTACGTTGCCAAGGAGTAAAACGAGTTCAAGATAAAAGGAGGTATAACGAATCACAAATTTGGAACTAATTCATTTACTGTAAAAAGTTATCTTCAGATTTTCACTTGTGTTTCCAAAAAAACTCAAAACTTGTTTATATATAGACTTCCGTTCACATATGAAAGTCACATTGGTTCTATTTGTGTTTACGGCCAAATTTTCTTCGGCTATCATGTTTGTTAATATATATACATATATTCTCTCTCTCTCTCTCTCTCTCTCTCTAAGCTTCAATTTATTTGTATTTTAATACTGTTTCAATTGATTTTTCTTATTCATTTTTATGATTGTAGGAATGGAGAGAGTAGCTATAAGGGTGTTGTACCCTTATATTGGGTGGTTTTGATGTTAGTGATGGTTTTTGTATCGAATTATCATGTTGTGAAAGGAGGAATTTTGCCAGAGAGAGTTAACATGAAAGAATTTGAGAGGTTGCATGGAATTCTCAACAAACCAGCTATTAAGACAATCGAGGTAATTGTTTGTTGCCTTCACCTGTGTTGATTGTAGAATAGCATTTTTTTTTTTTTTTTGTGTGAAAATATTTGGTTTTGATCATGTTTTACGATTAAATGAGAGTGATATGCTACTCTAAAAAAAGAGTAATTCATTATATATCTCTATTATAAAATTAATTCATTATATGCCTATTTAAATTCTTATGCATATGTTATGGTTATGGTCATGGGTGTCCATCAATTATGTGTTCCTGAATCTCTCATTTTTTTAGTTTTATATCATGTTGAATTGTCATCAACTTTGCACCACATTAGACAGTAATATTTTTTATGTTTCACCATCAATGTTTACAGTTGCAGAAAAACTTTGTTTCTAATGTTGAAGTTCTTATTGGGATTTTAAGAATTTACTTAATTTGTAACTTTCTTACAAATTGTAAGATCATATTCAATAGAGTTTGAGAGGTGTTGTTATAAAGAGACATTACGTGATGGTAGATTGTTATTATTTTTATTTAGCTTTCCGTTGTATTTTACAAAGTTTGTTTTGGGTGCTTATATAAGGAGTTGCATTTCAAGATTTTCATGTGATAATTAAAATTTGATTTAATTGGTATCCTTCAAAAGAAAAGTATGCTTATTTTTATATAAGACTGAAGAATTGAGAATGTGCTTCTACAGTTACTGTTGGAATTTGGTGACCAAAATTACATAATAATGTGTGATATATAACCAGCCCCATAGAATTGCATGCACTTATAGGTTACACTCACATATAAATGTTTTATATAATTGCATGCATGAATGTTAATTAATTGCATGAGTTACCAAAGAAAGCTGTGCATGCGTTTCAACTTTTGAACGTACGTAATTACGTATCCTTTGCATGCGATTCATCTTGTGTACGTTCAATTGACAGCGTGTATCATGCGTATTCATTCATTATTAATTTTCATTTAATTGGATTTTTTGAGGCATATAAAAATGGGATTTTGTATATAATATAGATTTTCATTGCAGAGTGTTGATGGAGATGTAATTGATTGTATCGATATATTAAAACAACCAGCTTTTGATCATCCATTGCTCCAAAATCATTCAATCCAGGTAAGCTTCTTTAATTTGTTTTAATTGGATATTGTCTACTTTTATTTTGCATCATTAAATAATTGCTTTTTAAATAATTTCCTTGTAAAACTTTTCCTTATGAACAAAATAAGGATCTTTAAATTCTTAAATTGATGTAAAATTGATCCTATAATTTGATGTTTCCATACTTTATTTGCATTAACACTGTGGCCCTGTGGGCATGCAATTATTCCCACCTTCATTTGGAAAATACAAGTAAATAGTGTTTAAATTGCATGATGCATATAGACATGAATAAGTTTTAATTATATTTGAATAGAGTATATATATAACTAAAATTTGGACCCACAACTTAGAATTTTCTTGTTGGAAGTTTTCCATATGACCATATCTATTCAGAACTTATCTGATTTTCCTAAATCCTAACATGTTGCGTGGAACCAGCCTAGCAGAACAAAAAAAAAATTATTCCAAGTAAACTTTTTGTTAAACCCATTATTTTTTTAGATCCATAGACTGTAAAATATGTGTGGTCTGCATTTATACTGTAAAATAAATTGAGTATAACATTTCCCTTTTTATAGGAGCTCTATTACATTCAATCTTTTTTACAGTCCTAAAAACAGTCTTATATAACTCGTTAGCCCCTCCACTTACTGTATTGACGTAATTACTTCACATTTTATAAAAATACATACATCATTAATTATATGAGGTATATGATCTTTTTAAAAATAAAAAGATATGTATTCTGTATTTTAGATTATAAATTAGACTGAGTGTAACATTTCCTTTTCCATAGTTGCGAACAATATTTATAAGGAAAATGATATATCCAGCCCCTAGCAGTCCCAATTTGCAGTTTACACCGATTTTCTTTTTTTTTTAAATCATACACTCTTCAAATGAAGTGCATACTGTTATATGAAATGAAATATATACTGAGATACATTAGTGTATTTTTTCTAATTAAAAAAATGATAAAAAAAATTTACATCATTACTATAACACTATAGTAGCTTAGTATATAATGCGTTATCTAACGTATAAACGGACTGAGTGTATCAACACTCTATTTATAATCCTATGGGGCCTCATATTTTAGCCCATTCTCTGGCTCTAAACCATGTATGGTATGTGTAGTATCCATATACATTCATTTGCATTTAGGGTAGAAAACAAACTAAAATTAGGATATAGGATAGGTTAAAACAATATTTATATTCATGCATATTAAAACATGCGAATGAAATTGTGCAGATGAGACCCAGTTCTTATCCAAAAGGAATTGAAACAGAAGCTAGTGTGAAAGGATTCCATCAATCATGGCACCTGAATGGAAGGTGTCCTAAAGGAACTGTTCCCATTCGAAGGACTCAAAAGAGTGACTTAATAAGGTCTACTTCACTAAAGCACTTTGGCAAAAAATATCCCGGCGGAGTTGTTCGTACTGAAGATGGTCAAATTGACCATCCTGGTCAAACGGTATTTCTTGTTTATGATTTTTTTTTACAATATTATTCATTCTCTATTCATGGGTAATTTAATTCAAAGACATTTACTTGACAATATTATTATCTTTTAATTGACAATGCAAATGTCACCTTTATATCTATATTAAATATAAGGTTACAAATATTGAATTAGAGGTAAGACTATCTTGATATACAGAGATAAAACAATTAAAAAGATCAAAGCAAAAACAAGCAGACCCTCTCAGCCATGCAAACCTATGTCACACTTCAAAATACATCTCGGTTCCCAAACTCCAATTTTTATTATGATTAACATTAGTTTTCTAAGATTATTATTCAAAAATTTTACTCCCATGCTTGCCTCAAGATCCACAGAATTAACTTGGTTGGAATCTCACAATTAGTGTTTCAGTGTGAGAAGTATTATTTATAGAATAAGCATTTCCACCCGGGGTATCCATCTTATATATAAGAACCAATAAAAAAAATATTAAAAAATCTAAATTAAAAGTATGCTTAGAACCCCATATCAAATACCAGCTCCAACCCAATATCTCTATGCTATTATTTCTATTCTGGCAAATTAACAATTTTAACATATGTTAAACATATTAAGTATTGGTCACATTTTAAAAATTATTAATATTGTAAGAATTGGATTTATTTGCTTAAAATTACAATGTTTGAAAAAGTTAAAAAAAAAAAAAAATTGAATCTCCATGTGGCTCATTCAAGAGTCTGCATTTGGAGGCCAAAATGGGAACTCGGAAATGGGGTGCCATTTTTTGGAATACGATTAGAGGTCTGCATGTCCTCTATTTTGGAGATATAAAGCATGGTTTGGAATGACCTAAGCACCTAGAAATATCTTTAAACAAGTAAGGGGGTCAAAAATCTAAAGGAATATATGACCTCCATTAGTAAAATTAGGGAAAATGTCGATTCATATTAATTGGGAACGAAATATAGTTATATTAAGAAAGACAAATAGGACTACGTACAAGCAAGGCTGTGAATTGGACTGAATTTAAATATTAAATATTGTTGAATTATGAACTGATTGCATATATTTTTATGTGGGAATCAACCAGCGTGCCATGGTTTATGTTGGCGACGGAAATAAATACTTGGGAGCCAAGGCAGAATTCACCTTGTGGAACCCGCGAGTCGAATCGCCCAGTGAATTCAGCTCCGCAAAAGTCATGGTCCATGCGCTCGATGTATCCGAATCTCTCGAAGTTGGATGGCTTGTTAGTTCACAACACGCAAAAAAGTGTTACATTACACATGTTTGAAACTTTTGCAACAGAAATTTGATGTAATATTGAACGCAGGTTTACCCTAACTTGTTCGGTGACAATCGGACACGACTCTTTGCATACTGGACGGTGAGATTGATCTTCATAAAATGATGGTTATGAATTGATTTATACTTGCTTAACAATCACAAGTTTATGGTTTTTTTGCATGCCCCCCAGGCGGATGGGTTTGCTACAGGTTGTTATAATATTCTGTGCCCTGGCTTTGTACAAGTAGACACTGATATTGCACTTGGACTACCAATACTTCCAGTTTCAGTCTATGACGGCCCTAATTATCACATCACAGCCTCTATATTCAAGGTATTAATTGCATGTTATTTCAACTCCTATTTCGAATTGATCTTCTTTTAACAAAGAATCCAAAGTGTGTCTAGGTTATCGTTTGGAAATACGTTTCTGTTAAATTGTTTTCAAAATAATCGACTTAGTCGAAACATATTTCTATGATTGATGCATTTTCTAAAAAGCTAAACGTGGTTTACAGTCATGAAAAATATTTTAAAAAAAATGTTTAGTTTTCAAAAGGTGTTTCTAAAAATCGACTCAAAAATCGTTTCAGGGTCGCATAAGATTTTGATGATTTTTTAGATGAGATGTATCATTTTCTTCTAAAATAAATTTTCATACCTTTCATTCATTTCTAAATTATTTTAAAATTAAAAAAAATATAAAAAAATCAGTGACAATTGTACATTTGTAAATTGTATATTCAAGCCCCTGCTTTAATGACACTCTAAATGTGCCACTGTCAACAGGACAAGGACAAAGGCAACTGGTGGATACACTTCCAAGGCAAAAACATTGGGTATTGGCCGAGCTCTCTATTACCAGGGATCGCAGATGGGGTCGATGGGGCCCAATACGGAGGCGAGGTTTTCGAAAGCATAGGAAGATCCAGAGGCCACACAACGACGACGGAGATGGGCAGCGGACACTTCCCCGGAGAGGGGGACAATAAGGCGGCCCGATTCATCAATGTGGAGGTCGGCAACCCGTTGACATACGCGTATGAGAGCCCGGAGAAGATTGGAACTTTTATTACGAGCCCGGGCTGCTACGATTTACAAACACTGGAGAATGACCAGTCTGGGAAGTATTTCTTCTATGGAGGACCTGGGAAGAGTAAAACTTGCCCTTGAAGTAATGAATTAGTACTAGTAGTAGAAGCAAAAGAGAGAAATAAACACATGTATGATTTCATGTATGATCTGGGAGTAGTAACTCAACAAATGGAACAAAATGAGAAATATATCATTGTTTGAGAGCTGTTGAGTGTTGAGGCCTTTTGTTTGGACTGGCATGGGAGGTAAAAATTTTCAAAAGGGAGAGAGAGAAACCAAGGACATTGGGTGCCATGGTGCATCCTCACATAAGAAAATTAAAAAGGATTTGTCTTAATTTGTAAACTAAAAAGGGACAATCCTATTGTCATGGGGATGCTTAGTCACGACCGGGTCAGCCTTCTTACACTTTTGTCATTTCCTAAGGTCCAGACATTCATTGTTCAAGGAGTTGTCTTGAACACACACACTCGAAATTAGGGATGGTAACGGACGGGTTGAAACGGGTTTTGTAAATTCCAAATTCAAACTTGTCCACAAAATCCTATCACAAACCCATCCCAAACATGAGACGGGTTTAATTTTTTCATTCTAAACCGGTTTTATTTAGGTTGGCTTAAGTCGGGTCGAGTTGCGCCATGACAGGTTTAGAAAAGAAATATTAAAATATATTTTTATGTAATTTAAATTGAAATTTTAAATAAAAATAAATATTTATTAGAATAAACACTATAACATAAAAAATAAAATAAGAAATACAAACTTTCAATTTCCATAACAAGTAACAAATATAATGTTTCAATTTTTTTTTAATACCAAAAGATAACCCGATGTATGTTCATGTGATTTTAAATTTCAATTACCGTTTGAGTTTATTCATTCTTATTTTTTTGATGTTTTTTGAAACACCAAATGAAAAATATAAATTATGTAATTATTATAACAAATATTAATCTTAATATTAATGACAATCAAGGCAGGTTCGGGCGGGTTTTGCTAAGTAAACCTATTTTCTGTCCCAAATCCAAACCTGACATGTCCCAATCGGGATGGGTCAGATCAAGTTCCCTATTGGGACAGTCCCACCGCCATCCGTTGGGGGAGAAAGCAATACATTACAAGAAAATTGATTTTAAACCTTCGAATGTTCTACTCGGTGAAAAGCTTTTTTAGCAAGGAAATTTATCGTTGGTAATTTCGTCGCAGAAAGCTCTTCGCCAGAAAATTTTAATGACTGAAATACAGTCTCCCTCAGTCCCTTGTGCCCTACAAAAATACCAACGACATATTTCGTTGATAAAATGAACAATTTCCTAGCTAAAAGGAATATATAATCCTTGCTGAATGAGTCTAATTATCAATAAAATAGAATTTTCATCATTAAATGTATAATTTTAATCAAATTTGTTTCTTCAGTAAAATATTCACTGCTAAAAGTCATATTTCTTATAGTGAGAGGTGAGACTATTTTGGTGCGAGACTTGCGGATCTGACTCTTAGATCTCTTTATATAGACAATCACATAATTTTGTCACATGCCCTCTACACTAACCACGGTTAGTCACAAAATCTCCACTAAAAAAATTGAAATATTTAAATATTTAAAATTCAAAAAGAGCCTATCAAAATTATTCAAATCTAAAATATTTAACTACCTAACCAAAAATACTAAACTCTGAAACAAATCCTAAAATTTCAAAATTCAGGGTATTCCAAAAACTATTGAATTTAAATAATTAAAAAAAAAAAGATTTCCTTTATGAATCCAGGGTATTCTTCAAAAAAAAACGTGATCTTCTCTTCTTATGCTTATGCCATTGATAAGTTAAACAAAAGTTTCTCAAAACGCTCAAGACACATCAAGAAACAATAATAACCTTTTTGTTTTGTTACATTTTATGAATTCTAATAAGTTGCTTCTCTATATATGTAGGTTGCTCCCATGTAGTGTGCATACTTCAAGCACAGTTTGTATTCTTCCCAGGTCCTCCATAGAAGAAATACTTCCCCGATATTTCATTCTCCTTTGCTTGTAAATCGTAGCAGCGCAAGCTCGTAAGGGAAGGCGTAATCTTATCGGGTCTCTCATACTTGTACAATGCCGGGATGGCGACCTCTATGTTGGTGAACCAGGCTGCCTTTTTGTGGCCTTCACCGGGGAAATGTCCGCTACCCATCTGGGTGGTGGTGTGGCCTCCCTGGCCAGTTTCTCATCCCTTGGTGTAAAGCTGGCCTCCGAATAGGGCTATGTCCGCCCCGCCTGCGATTCGAGGGAATAGAGAGCTAGGCCAGTACCCAAGGTTTTTGCCTTGCAGTTTTAGCCACCAATTGCCTGTATTCTTGTCCTATGGATGTTTATTTGCAAAGGAAGTTCGATAAAATGAGAAATAGTATAGAGTTAAGATTGGACATGATTCGCACATATATTGATAGTCTTGAAGTATGGATAAACTGTAATAGTCATACATTGATGAGTTAGAATAAACTAAAACTTATTATAATAAGATTAACTATTTTAACTATTACATGGATAATCTATTGGGGAATGAGTGGTTTGAATTGGAAGTAGAAACTATTTTGAAAATTCATCAAACTTCTCAAATCTAAGCCAATATTCAAATTCCTTGGTTTTAAAAGTTCAATTTATCACAGGAGTCGAAATAAAATTTGTAAGATCAAAATTAATAACTATACGTTGAATATAGAGACTGTGAACTGGAATGCAGGACCATTATAGACTGAAATGGGAGTTATTGGTATTCCAAGTGCAAAACCACTGTGTACTTGCACAAAGCCAGAGCAGAGGATATTATAACAACCTGTTTTTATCAAATCCATCCGCCTATGAAAGAACAAAAAAAACAACAATCTCAAAATTGTGAATCTTAAGCAAGTAAATCAAATCAAAACCATAATTTAATGAGAATATCAATTTCACCATACCGTCCAATACGTGAAGATTCGAGTCTTATTATCACCAAACAAGTTAGGATAAACCTGTGTCATGAGCAATCAAAGTTGTGTTGTTCAATTAATAAAAAATTCTTTTGCCAAAATTTTGAACATGTAATGAATTTGTGGTGTTAGGGCAGTTTTATTTTGGTTTCTAGTAGAACCCTCTTCTACCCCAACCAAGGGGCCTTTTTCTTTTAGTTTTATGTACCTCTATTCAAACTTTCGTTTTAATATATTAAGGCGCCTGCTTGCCTTTTTTTAAGAAAAAACAAGTTTCGAACATGTATCATGTAACACTTTTATATGTTGTGAACTTACAAGCCATCCAACTTCTATAGAGTTGAATCTATTGTTTGAAAGGACTGAGACTGAAGCGAGACGAAGTCATTGGACGAGTCGAGTTTAGGGTTCCATATGGTGAGGTCCACCTTGGCTGCTATGTACTTGCCTCCGGTAACAGAAGCCTTGGCACGCTGGTTGATTCACATGTAATAACAAGCAATCAATTTCGCAATAATTCAATAGTAAATAACTCAGGATTAATCTATCTGGTTTAGATCCAACCTAACATGATGATCCACCCTAATTTCGTTAAAGAGAATTAATTTTGTATATTCAATAGTAAACATTAAATATTGGAATTATGAGATAAAGATATATTTTTTTGTTAATTTTTTTTTAAAAAAAAAATAACTTATATCAATTCTTCCATTAGAAAAGCACATCCTTTTTTTAAAAAAAAAATAACCTTGTTAACTATAATTGGTCACTACTGCTAACTATAATTGGTCACTACTGCCTACAGTCAATAAACATTTCCCCAAATTTTACAAATAGAGGTCCTTAGGAGTTTCTTCATCTTTTTTTCCTTTAAAATGTTTACTGGTTTCCTAATATTTACAGGAGCACCAATACAATCAACCTATTTTGCAATTTCTTCTGTAGACTCATATACTATGAACAGATTATGATAGTGTAATGTATATTAAGCTTTCATAATGTATAAGCTCTATCATTATATATGAAGGTTCACTTTTTAATAAAATTAAGTACGCTCTTGTATATGAGTATATACTTTACTTCATATAATAATACGCATTTCAATGGGGCTACACACAAGGCCAAGTGTATCATTTTTTCTATTTATTGGCCCTTAATACTAGTCTTACATTGGAAACACCGATTCTTATTTTTTTATCATTCATACATTGAAACACCAACTTGAGGCACCTAACAATGTTAATCCTATGGGTCTTGAACCAAAAACTGGAGTCAAAACTTTTTTTTAAAAATGATAGAAACCTAAAATTAATTGATCATATAATTTATCAAAACAAGCAATTAACCTTGAATTAAATTACCCAATAAATATTTAGAGAATTAATCAATAGGCACAATTTTGATATGTAGCAGGCTATTTATCTATGATCAAAATTGAATATAAAAAAAACATAATTATTACAAACCTCCTGACCAGGATCTGTGAGAAAATCTATTTCAGGATGAACAGCTTTGGCTGAATATTTGTTGCCAAAATGCTTCAGTGAAGTAGCCTTGATTAAATCACTCTTTTGAGTCCTCCGAATGGGAACAGTTCCTTCAGGGCACCTTATTCCATTCAAGTGCCATGCATGGTTGATGGAATTCTTTTAAAGTAGATTCTGGTTCAATTCCTTTTGGATATGAACTAGGTCTCATCTGCATGTACAAATTAATTCTCATATGCTTCAGCATATAGAAATATAGATAATTGTATAAAATTATTGAAATTTGCAATGACTTAGGAGTTGTATTAGGGAATTTGGTTTCATATATAGAAGTTTTAATTGCATGAGCAATGTTTTTACTTTGGATAATGTTACATATAGCCCTGTTTCCAACCCTAATTCCAGTTTACATGTCTTTTGAATTTTTTTTAAAATAGTATACTTCATCTAATAAAATACATGCTTTTAAAATAATGAAACATATGTGAATTGTATGGATGCATTTATTAAAAATGTGAAAAATTTTGATTGATGCATGTATACCTCATTAATGTAAGTATGTTTCGGTGATTTTCTATCGACACATATAGGATTGGAATTTGAGCTAAAAAAAAAACTACATGCAACAACACTCTTTTACTTTTTATGCTAGAGGATTAAATCATAAAACTATAATTTAAAATGCGGAGAATGACATCTTGAAAATCAAGTTATCCTAATTCCTATCATGAATTTAACTATTATGAATTTAAATTTCTTAATTGATTGTAGTTATGGATCAACATATATTTTTTAATTCCTTATACACCTCCATGAAAACAAATTCGAAGTCCCCGTGGGTGAGCTCCTATTATTTTTTTCAAGAAAACAATTTACATTAATTATATGTATATTAGGTACTCCTTTTTCAGATTTAACTACAACTTATGTCATGTCTTCTTGCATATTTTAAGTATTCTCTACTTGTATTTTCTAATTAAATTATGTTGGAATTATTGCCCATAGTGTTAATGGAGATTATACTATGGGAATACCAAATTATGAGATCAATTTTTACATCAATTTTTAATATCATTATTCTTCATATTATCAAAGAACTTAAATAATCATTCGTAACAACATGATTAATTAAAAAAATTAATTTAAAAGAAAACTATAAAAATCTACCTGGATGGTATGATTTTTGAGCAATGGATGACCAAAAGCTGGTTGTTTTAATATATCGATTCAATCAATTACATCTCCATCAACACTCTACAACAAAAAAATAATCACTGTTAGCATCAACATAACTACATATGCACACAACAAATTCTGTGTACACCATTATTGGTCAAGAATACATCTAAAACAAAACAAATATATATATATATATATATATATATATATGTGTGTAGAAGCACCCATTTTTAATTCATTGTAAAAAAAAAAAAACATAAAAGGCTTTGCAAAAAAAAAAACATTTGCATGTATGATTTTGTCTTGCACATGCACATAAACTCAACAATTCATACAAACATAATGAATTATACTACTTTTTTAAAAAGTAACATATCACCCACTCTTCATCAAACATGATCAACCACAATTAAAATCAACAAAAAAAAAAATCCTATCATACAATAAACAAAAATGAACAAAAATATTACCTCGATAAACTTAATCGCAGGTTTGTTCAGAATTTCATGCAACCTCTCAATTTCTTTCATGTTCTTCTCTGATAAAACTCGCCCCTCCACGACACGATGATCCAATGCAAAAGCCATCACTAACATTCAAAACCATCCAATATAAGGGTACAACACCCTTATAACTCCTCTCTCCTCTCCTGAAATTCATAAAAAAAAAAAACAATAAATAAAAATAAATTTGAGACTCCATTGAAACAGGAACAAATAGACACTTTAAAGACATAAAAACTAACATGATAACAGAAGAAACGTTGGCCATGGAAAACCAACAAAAGCAATGTGACTTTGTTTTGTGCATAAGAAATCCCATATGTAATAAAAAGTTTGAATTTCCAACACGTGGGAGTTTTGAAAGTTTGAGGTAGGTTCACTGGGGGTGATCACATCTTCATGAGATCACAAAAAAATTTAATTTTGAATATCATTGAAATATTTTGCGTTAAAGAGAAAGGTGACAAATGATATGGAATCATATAAAACAAATATATATTCTAACTATTAACAAGATATTCAGAATATATGCACACACTCATATAATTGACAAGGTTTTAAAAAATGATAATAAAAAAGTGTAATCAAAATCATCGTGGAAACATGTATTTATGGCTGGTTTTTAATAATAATAATAATAATAATAATAATATCCTAGCAAGTGCTTCAAAGGCATTCATTAAAAAAAGACTTAAAATCAATATCAAAATTGACCAAAATAAATTTTATTTGATTTTATTGTTTAATATATTTTTTAATAGTGTTTGTAACATGTGATGTGATTCAATTGATATTGGATCTCATCAATATATTTCATGAGAGATTATCAGTGTCTCAAATTATCTTAAAATCTTATACGTTTAATATGTGAGAGACACATATCAGTTTCTCATTCGAGACTGTCATGTATCTAACACTAATTAGATCTTCTTCTTTTTTTAGGTGAAATAGTTAATTTTTATAACTGAAACATCACAGGTGTTACAAGATGGTCTGAAATACAGAGAAAAAGACATGGAGAACAAAACATAAAAGAAAAAAAAGAAAACAGGTAGAGGGCTAAAACTCCAAGGTTTGGCCAAAGGGGAGGCTTCCCATCGAGACCTCCCGATCTCGAACCGCAAACAGCTGGACTACATCTTATCTCATATAATATCATATGAGACATTTTAACAAAATTAGATTCATTGAAATAATACAAGTACTTAGAACTTCCTCAATCTAAAGAATGACAACTCCCATCATACTATCAACTTCCCTTGTGTATCAATTAACTGTGAATTTGTTAATAAGTTTTAGGGTGTCTTTATTTGTACTCATATCATATCCCACCCTTTTTAATGAAACAATTGAGAACCCAAAAACCACTAAAAACAAAACATATTGACAACAATTTGAACACCCCAAAAACAAATTGCACACCCCACCTGCACATGCCCTCCCAAATTGAACACCTACATTGAACACACCACATCGGAGGTGCATTTAAATTTGTTTGATAAAAAAAATGGAAAAATGATCAAAAAAATCTCTTAAAAGTTAAAAATACTCAAATCAAGTCACTTTTAAAATTATACCTAAAAAAGTCTCATTTCATAATTTTAGAAACACAAAAGCCTAATCCACCATTATGTAATTAAATCCTTAATATCCCTCTAACCCTGTTCAATTATTCCACATTAAAACCTATTTTTTCGACAAAACAACAATCTCTTTATACATGACAAAAATCAATCCTCTTAAAATTTTTGTTATTATATATCATATTATGTGTTTCTTACATATCTTACATGGTATTATTTATTATATTTCATTGTCATAATATGTAAGTTAAATCTGTGTTGTGCCCCAATGCAGCAGATGATATCTTTATTCACATTTTTTATTTTTTGGCTATTTACATATTTTTATGACGTCATTAGTACATATCCATTTTTTTAAAGAAGCATCAACTAAATGTAATTCATCATAAAAAACTCAAATTATACTGGTACATATTCCATAAAATCCACCTAATTACAAAGAATTTAGAATAAAAAAAAGTTGATCTATATGAAAATGTGTTAAATACATCAACAAAATTAAGAGGGTGAAATATTTTAACAAATTTAAGACGTATAGAATATATTAAGGATCTAATTGCATAAGAGTATGTTAGTCTTTTGTGTTTCCAATATTGTGAAATGAGACTTTTTTAGATATAATATAATATTAAAAAGTGACTAATTTAGGTATTTCTAACTTTTAGGAGACTTTTTTTTATCATTTTCCCAAAAAAAAAAAAAGAACCACTTAAAGCACCTATTGACATCAATTTTTTGCAATTACAATTTTGCAATGTGGTGAATCTTTAAAAATTACACTTTTTATTTTTTTTATTTTATTGAAATTTTTTAGTTAAAATTCCAATAAAATAAAATAACAAAAGAATTTGCTTAGAAACTCATCCATTTCACATGATCTTTTTTGTTAAGGTTTCTGAAAAATTATTTTTATAACAAAAAAATATTTTTCATATAAGAAGCTAAGCGCGTTTAATACATTTAAAAATAACCCTTATGGTGCTATCTGTATGAGTCTGGTTTGTTTTTGTTTGTTTGCGCGTTCTCTTTCTTTGAATAAAACTAAGACGGTGTTTGATTGCACAATTGTGAAGCTTTTACGATTACAGGAAGCTGGTTCTGCAATCATGCAACCAAACAATTTTGTAATCGTAACTTCTTACAAATGGATTTCAGATAAATAATATTCAAAAGCTGAGATTTAAGAAAGCTGGGAGAGACAGCTTCCTGTAGCGGGTTTCAAAAGCTAGCTAATTCGAGGGTGAGAATTCCACGTGTCCTGTTGTCACCGGTTCAAATTTCAAACGGAGCTTCTCTTACAGGATCCGAACCCGATTCATACAGGCGAGTCGACAGGTCCGATTCGACTTCCCCGAAAAACCCCACCATTTCAGAAAAAATTCAATCTTGGGGAAACCCTAAAAAGCCCAACGTCCGTCCGTTCTGGAAACCCTAATGTGAATGAAGCGGAAGGCAGCAGACCCGCCGCAAACCCCTCCTACGCTACCGACACCGCCGTCATCTGAACCTCCGACCTCCTCCTCCGCCGTCGCCGTCTTGTCAAGGGAGAGAATCCAGGGCGGCAGAAGCAGAGCAGCATCGGAGGCGGGGAAACAGAGCAAGAGAATGGGAGCTCCGAAGCAGAAGTGGACGACGGAGGAGGAGGAGGCGCTACGGGCAGGAGTGGACAAACACGGCGCCGGCAAGTGGAGGACCATCCAGAAGGACCCCGAGTTCTCCAACTACCTCTCCGCCCGCTCCAACATCGATCTCAAGGTGATTGAATCCGCAAAACTTTAAAAAAAAAATCGTGATTTGGTGAAGTGTGGTTTGTTTTGGTTGATTCGACAGTGAATATCGAATTGAATTCTATGATTTGATTTGTTGTGGGTATTTTGTGTTAAAATTTGGTAATTCGGTTTGTTAAGATAGTTTTTTTGCATTAATTCGGTCTAGCATTGTCTACCCCTTTAAAAAAAAAAAGGATATATTTTTGCATCGTTTTACTCCAAAATCAATCCCAAGGTGAGAGAATCCGCAAAACAAAACAAAACTGTGGTTTGATGAAGTGTGGCATATTTTTGGTTGATTCAACAGTGAATCTCAAATTGAAATCTATGATTTGATTTGTTGTGGGTGTTTTGGGGTTAAATTTTGGTAATTTGGTTTCTTAAGATAGTTTTTTGCACTAATTCGAAATTGTAGCATTGTCTACCTTTATATATACATTTGAATTGTTTTATTCCAACGTCGATCTCAAGGTGAGTGAATCCGCAAAACAAAAAATTCGTGATTTGATGAAGTGTGGCATGTTTTTGGTTGATTCAACGTGAATCTTGAATTGAATTCGGCCTTTTGTGTTCTTGGAATTTGTATGGTTTGATTTATTGTGGGTGTTTTGTGTTAAATTTGGTAATTCAGTTTGTTGAATTTTATTTTATTTTTGGCATATTTGTCATTGAATATGTTTGGTGTTTGGTTTGTGTGTGGGAATTGTGTTGAATTAGTTTTTGATGTGTAGGGATTTTTTTTTTTAATTTGGTGTTATTGTGGCTTGTTTCATTGGGTTGATTGTATTTGTTTGTTGTAGTACTCAAAATGGGAAAGGATGATGGTAGTAATGTAGATTATATATTTTTTTACTAATAAAATTTTTGTGGATGCTCAAATTGGAAATATAGCTGCATGTTTTATTCAAACTATGCACTAACTGACCATAAAGTATGCCCTTTTTGTTTGGCAATGCACATTTTCTATATATCTCTCTCTTTCATGGGAGGAAAAATAAAACAAAAAAATGGACTTTGTTATTCATCTTGATGTGTGGCTACTACATAGGAGAATAATCCTTTGTATTTTTCTTTTTTTGTTTTATTCTGGGACACATATTCTTCTCTTCTTGTAGAAATTGGTTTTTTTTTTTCCTTTGGAAAAACTTTGGATATATCTATGTTGTCTGTTAGTTTTTTCATTTTTCTTTTTAATAGAATTGTTATTCCTCGTTCATTACCAAATTGGACATCAAAAAAATGAGTATTATATCAATAATTTATTTTGTAGTTGAGTATGCTTTGTCATTTGTCGGTTGACCTATTTATGGATTTATCATACTCAGTGGTCAATGATCCATTTATCTTTTAATTCAGTAGTGTTCATTGAAAAAGGAAAACATTCAAGCCCTGGTAGCGGTTGAGTTGATCAATGATGATTTTGAAATTTATGTTTAGGATAAATGGAGAAATATGAGTGTCAGTGCTTCTGGTGGTCAAGGCTCAAGGGAAAGGATAAGGACGCCTAAGGCAAAGGTTCTTCCAGTTATGCCATTCTCTGGTCCTCAAAATGCCGTTGCTTCTGCTTCTTGTTCTGTGAAGCAAGAACCTGAGACAGTTGCCGAATCTTCTAAGAGCACTCAAGATGGGAACGTCCCTCCAAGGTATATATTGAAAGTGAATAACCTGTCAGTGGATGCTGCATTTTAAAAAAAATAACCAGAGGTAGTGAAAGAAGATGAATTTGATTAGTGCCACCTATGAAAATATGAAGCAATAAAAGAAGTACCATATGATTTTGATGGGGGAAGCTTTGTAGTTTTGAATAGGAACATGACTTTCTTTACTCAGTAGCTTGTCAGGGATGTAGATGCTGAGATTTTTTTTTTTACTTGTTTTCTTCCCTTTCTCGTGGTGAGATATCATGTCTCCTTTTTTGCTGGATGATTTATCATTTTATGATATATAGTGGAAATTCTACCTTTTATTAAAAAAATGAAAAAGTACATTAGGTACAAATTCATATAAAATTTAAAATGATGTTCTGTATGATTTCCAGGGAAGAAAAGAAAGGTATTTCTTTATTAGTTTTGGATCTTCCAAATCATTTTATCAACAGGTTTGCATTGATCCTTTTTTATGCTTTAATAGAAAAGTTTGTTGGAGCTTTTATGAGGCTGTGGCTGGATTACTTAAGTGGAATAGTGCCTGGACTTGCGCTAGTCTTCTAATCCATATATTGGAAAGCTCATCAAGGATGACAAAACTGAGGAAGAGAATTATTACGTATGCATTGCCCCAATAATAAAAAAGGATTTCACTAGGCCCAGATGGCTTTCTGCTTTGGTTTTTCAAAGTTTTCTGGGAGTGGTAAAGGAGAATCTGAAGGAGATGTCTGATGAAATTTTCAGGGGTGCCCAGCGTCTTGGATGTCTGAACGCATTCTGAAGAAGGTGGTGCACTGGAGATCACTAATTTTAAGCCTCTTAGTCTTATTAATGGGTCGTATAAGATGATTGCCAAATTCTTGACAAATAGGCTGAATTTGTGATAGATGGATTGATAGAGGAAAGCCAATCTGCTTTCATTCCGAGGAGGACGTTATAGGATGGATTTCTAGTTTCCCAGGAGTGTATCTCAGCAGCACACAAAGAAAAAATGATAAGGAGTGGTATACAAGCTTGACTTTGAAAAGCATACTATAACGTGAATTTGGGAGTATGAAACATAGTATAACTTTGAAAAAGCATACTATCTCAGCAGCATACTATAACTTCAACTATAATGAAAAAGTGAACCACTTTCAACAGCCCAATGTCATCCTAACAGCTTAACGACTCTTTAATGACTTGAATTTGGAAGAGCGGGATTCGTTGTCTTGGAAATTATCTCCTCTTACCTGTTTCTTTGTGAAGACCTTTTATAGAAAGCTCAACAAGGACCCCTCCCAAGACCTTCCTACCCCCCGGTTTGACCACTTCATTTGGAGGGGCCTTTGAAGATCCGGTGTTTTATATGGCTTCTTATGCTTGATAAGGTTCTTACCAAGTTCTTTTTTTTTTTTTTTTTTGTTGATTGAAAGTTCTTTCCAAGGTTAAGAGATTGAATTGGGCTCAAGATGGTAGTGGGACTTTTGAACTTTGTGGGTTGAAAGAGGAATCAAGGGACCATCTTTTCTTTAGGTGCCCATTCGAAGATTTGGGAAAAAGTGGGTTTGGCCCTTAATTCACGGTGCTCTTTCAATGAGCTTGAAGGTATGCGGTGGTTCATCCGGAAGAAGCGTAAGCGAGGTGATGGAAGCAACATCGTTAAATTCCACTTGTAGTCCCTTATGCGGTTTGTTGGAGAGTGCATCCAACACAAGAAGTTCTACTTGAAAAACACTTGGGTGGCTATATCTTCGAACCTTAGATATTGGATCACCATGATTTTAGGAGTGGAGACCCTTTCAATTATGGGCAATCTTTGGTTTGGGGCGTGATGCTCTAAGATTTGTTGGAATGGGGTACTCCATCCTAAAGTGTTTATTTTCTTCTTTCTTTTCTGTTAGTACTTTGTTCGGAGATCCTTTGTCTCCGTTGTCCAAGGGTATTTTTTATTAATGAGATTGCTTCTATGTTTTTTCAAATTAAATAAAAAAAAAACTATCTTTGGTTTGGGATGTGATGCTCTGGGATTTGTTGGAATGGGATACCCCATTCCAAATTGTTGATTCTTCTTTCTTTATCTTTCTTTTCTGTTAGTATTTTGTTCAGAGATCCTTTGTCTCCTTTGTCCAAGGGTATATCTATTAATGAGATTGCTCCTATGTATTTTCAAATTAAAAAAAAAAAAAAAAACTACACTAACATCCCAATATAATTCTAACATCTAAGTACTCTTCCTAATTTAATCTTAAATCCTAATAAACTTATTATTCAATCAGTACAAGAAATCTGTGGTTACAAAAGGATAAATTGACTGCCTAATTAATTAAATAAAATAAAGAATTAAATAAAACCTCATGATTTGAGCCATATCAAGAACTCTTATATTAGGGTTGCTAACTTGTCCTCGGGTTGGGATGAGAATCTTTTTATGGGATAGTCTTCTTTATTGTTTCTCCTCTATTGTATTTGTTTTATGAAAACAGAATGGATCTTATCATTCCTTTATTTGGATATTTAACATATTAATAAGGTGGACATCTCATCTCTCTCAAAATAGAAATGGTAACCATATTGTCTCAAGACCATTTCTCCATAATAACATAAAGGCAAATCTTATTCTAATAAGTAATAACTGAAATTCATCATCAATCAAATAAAGTAATGGGTGTCACTTGTATCTACTCATGGTTCCATAGTCCTAAATCCATGACAATCACCATATCAGTGACTATTGTATCTGTTTAAATGATATAATATATATATATATATATATATATATATATATATATATATATTTGCTCTAAGGCAGAGCTAGCTTGATCTGATGGAATTATAAAGATCAAAGTGCTCTAATATGCAAGATTTGTATATATGTAGCTTGTGCCAGTGTCACTTATATCTACTCATGGTTCCATAGTCCTAAATCCATGACAATCACCATATCAGTGACTATTGTGTCTGTTTAAATGATGTATTATATATATATATGTATATATATAATTGCTGTAGCGCATAGCTAGCTTGATCTGATGGAATTATAAAGATCAAAGTGCTCTAATATGCAAGATTTGTATATATGTAGGCTTGTGCCATCGTTTTTTTTTTTTTTTTTCCTTATTTAACACCATGCATGGTTAATTTTATTTTTCTTATTTAACAACTGCATGGAGACAACCATAGAAAAGTTGGTCATGCTTATATTTCTGACAAGCATATTCTCAACATTACTTTTTGGCAATCATTCTTAAGAATCGTAGATAAATGTGCACTTCATTATGTTTGAATTTGCTTGTCCTGTAGGTACACCTCAATGGTAATCGAAGCCCTTTCAACTATGCTAGGATCAAATGGATGTGAAATTGGTGCTATTTGTGACTTCATTGTGGTAGGGAAACTTCTATCTCCTTGATTTTAAATTTTGTTATTCCCTTATAATTAATATGTGTGTGTGTACATGTAAACTAGTTTCATGCACGTGCCATATATGTTTAAATAAAATAAGAATAATGATATTGATAAAAATTACAATTACATGTGAAGTATAAACAACTTTGAATAAATGAAAATTTGCTGCCATCCAAACAGTCTGGAGAAGGTTAAAAATTAGTGGAGTTTTTGTTATGAAGCTTTTATACATTATAATAATAAATAATTCGTAAATAGTTAAAATGAAAACTTAGTTTGATAACAATGGCTAATGTGAAATAAAGACATTGTGATATGATATAAAATTTTGAAGTAATATGGATATGATTTATTTGTTTGTTAAACAAATTTATAGGAATTGTTTTTAATAGACTTATATGGATAAGAGAATCTTCATTTTGAATAATGATGTTAGAGAACCTCTAAGTACCTTTTAATTAGCTTCAAATAGTATATAAATGTAGTTTTTTAAAAAAATTATCTAATCTAATTATATGTATTTATTCCATAATCGCCCATTCTAAAACTAATCACTATATTAAAATCTAGGGGTAAAATTTGGAAGTCTAAAAGTGAATTTCCTTCCATTTAATAAGTTGGATAATAGAAATATAATTTATGAAAAAACAATTCTAATCTACCATAATCGTAAGATTTATAACTAATCATTATATTGATATCAAAAAAAAAAAAAACTAATCATTATATTAAAATATAGGAATAAATTGGGAATATAAAATTGGATCTCTTTTTCATTGATAAGTAAGATAATAAATGTATGTATGAATGTATCTGTCTGTCTGTCTATCTATGAGAGTGTGTGCGCGCATGCGGTCTTTTTTTTTTAACCAATGATAATCTTCTATATTTTCCTATTATTTAGAGTGTCGTGCCTTTTTATTTGTAAATTATACATGAATGTATCTATTCATGTTCTCTATTTATCTTGCTATAGCAGAGCTAGTAGTAAGCTACTAGATTTACCTGCATGGACTCATAAGTAAAATTTAACCTGAGGTGGACCAACTCTTTCCACCACAATGAAAAGTGCAAACCCCTGCAGTTTATAACTTATCCCTATTCAATTCTATTGGTGAATAATTTATTTCTTTTTATGATATTGAAATTAAGCGAATGGTGTTATTTTATTGTTTCTTGGTGGTTGTGCAGCAAAGGTATGATGTGCCTCTGAATTTTAGGAGGCTTCTTAGTTCAAAATTGAGACGACTTGTTGCACAGAATAAAATTGAAAAGGTGAGTTCTATATCCTGCTTCTCCATGGAATCTAAAAATAATGATCATGCTTTGTTTTTAGTTCAGTGCATACAAATGCCTATATTTTTCAGATAAATTCCCTGCTGCATAAAATGATAACAAACACCCAGCATTCACCTATTTGTAATAAGTATTCTGAAGAGATTCCTTTCCAATAATTAATTAATTGAACATTCAATTATTATCTAAAGTGATGAATCAACTTCTATTTGCAAAATTGTATCAGTTTAAGTAGAGAAATGCAAGCGCAGTGGTCATTACATCTGAAGATTTAGATCAGAAGGGTCTTCATATCCCCTAATGGAGAACATCAGGCATTTGCAGTCAGTGATAAGACTGAATATCTTTGCAAAGTCGAGTGAGCCATGGTTTCTAGATGTGTGTTTAAAAAGTCTGCTGGCATGTAATGCTTCATTCATTTAAAATACTACTGGCCAGCACATTATTTGTAAATGTTTATCATTGTATGTGTCATTTTATTCTCACCTTGTCGTGTGGAACTCCGAAAAAAGCAAATTGCAAATTTTCCTTGACACTTTACTTTCTCATTTCATTGGCATATTATATTCATATATTTTCAATCTATGTAGGTACACAAGGGTTACAAGCTCAAGGATTCATCTTTTGCAACAAAAACTCCTACACCGAAACAGAAGGATCCCACAAACCGTTTGAGACAGACCCAGATCAACTCTAGCCATGTGAGCCCCAGCTCCACAGATGAGCTAGACGATGATTCAATAGCTGCTGCCTACAGAACTACGGATGCAGATTCAAAAACGCTCCTCGTACAGGAAGCAATGAAGGAAGCAGAGAGGATTGCGAGGTTGTCAGAAGATGCGGAGAATCAGCTGATGCTGGCCGAAGAGATATTAGACCGATGTAGAACCAGCCATCCTGTTGTTGCTATTACTGCTGTTCTTCTCCTTATTCTTCGTATCAGTCATTTTCAATTTGTTGTTTGCAGGCCTCCGAGGCGAAATCGTGATGATGGCTTGATCAAATGGTGCAGTGGACTTCTGGTAAAATGAAAGCTTGTATCATATTTCATCAACATCTATTGTCTAATGTTTGTTTGGATTGGTACCTCAGATTCTTTACTTCAAGATACTTTTGTTGCATGCTTAGCATCAACTCTAGTCAGCATTGGAGGGACTGAAGATACATGATTTCCTTAATGATCCGTCCGAAGAATTCAAGATGAAAGCTTTCTGTTACTGACATTAACATGGAAAATTGTGTGATAAGAGTTGAGTTGTAATTGGTAAGCTGATGCTTACTGCTTTCCATCTTATGGAGAATAATGTCAATAGAGCTGTTTTGGTCATGTGTTGTATGAATGGTTTCAAGCATTCAAGACTATATAATGTTCTCTACATGTGCAAGTGGGATTATGGAACATCAGTAGTGACTCAGAAATTGATGAAGTATGTTAGAACTTGCACCTTAAGAGAGCCTATGGGCTAGTTTGATATTCATTCTCGTTCTTATGCTGTGAACACCTAAAAATTTATTTTTGGAATCCTCCGATTTCTTAGACATCCCAAAAGAAAATTTCTCCTTCCACTTAAAAATCATACTTCGTTTGTTTCAAAAATTGACGACAACTTTTTTTACCTGCTTTGAAGTGATATGTATAACCAAAAAACTAATTCACGCTTTTTAATTAATCATTTAAAATTTTGGTATTTAAAAATACATCTATTTGACTTTCTATATTTGACTTTCTACAACAGCATAATCATGTAACCGTGTTTTGAAACATCTTTTAAAGTTTTATTGGAATGTAGATTTTGACAATTTAAAAATATGTAAGAAGATAAAGAGTTTTTTAAATCCATATCCTAACATAATTGAAAAGGCTCAACAAAGCTTTTAGATATAAATGCACCACAACAACATATATGTCATCTCAAACTAATTTTCTTTGTTTATAAATTTTTAAAAAATATATTTTTATTCTAAAATATGAAACAAATGTTATATGTTTTAGGAACTAAATAAAAACAAGTTTACATTTTTTTTGTTTTTACAAAAATAAAAACATATAAAAGCAGTTTTTCAACGCCCTGAAACTGAAAGGACAACTATTGAGTACCAAATTCAACTAACACGTGCAAATGAAGCGTCGAAAAAATCAAATTTAAATCCATGAAACCCCCTTACATTTCTTTAAAGTCCATTTAACCCAGTGAAAAAACCTATATAAACTTAAATAACTCATGAGTTAAATTTTCGTTGACATATTAAGATTATTATGTGAATATTTTTTCTGATTAACGCTAGTTGGAATTGTAGTATATACAAAAAAAACTCTCAAAATGTGTTAAAAATATAAAAAATCATCTGTAAATGATGATTTTACCTCTCCAAATAAGGTTTTATAATCTATATGGAAAGAAAAAATAAGGTTTTTTATATTTTTAACAAATTGTAGGAGTTTTTAGTATAATGTATTTTTAGTCAAGATTAATAAAATAAAATATTCACATAATATTCTTCATTGTCAACATAAATTTAATTTAGTAGATTATTTTAATTTATATAGGTGTTTTCAGATAATTATATGGATTTTAAAAAAATCCATAAAGTTATAGATTTCAAATAGTTTTCAATGGGGTTATTTGGATTTTTCCCAACAAATAAACAAATATATACAAAGTCAAAAAAAAAGGCAGCTTTCCTTTAAGATATGGCAGGGTAACTCGGAAAAGCAGAAACAATCAGCCATGGCGGGACAAGAAGCATCAGCAGCAGCAGCAGCAACGGCCATGGAAGGGAGGAGAGGACTCCCTTCACTGCTGGCTTCTTCTTCAGTCGAAGCCGATGAAGACTTTAGTAGGGAACACATAGCCTCCAGTGTTACTCAGGTGATACCAATCACCACAGTTGTGTTTCTGTTTCTTGTGAAGATTTGGTAGTGCTTGTTGGTTTTTTTATGTGGGTTTTTTTATTTTATGATCTGGGTCATCATGCTTTGGTAGTATTTGTGGTTGTCAATTGAATTTCATTGGTTTCACCTTCATTTACTTTGATTCTCTTTATTGGGTTGTTGTTGTTTTTTCCCATTTCAATTGGGTGATTATTATATGTTGTTCGTATTGGGTATTTGTTTTTAGTCACTCAAAGTGATACCAGCCACTGCTACAGTATTTCTGTTTCTATTTCTTTTTCTTGTGAAGATTAGGTGGCATTTGTTGATTTTAATTTTGATGTGGGTCTTTGTTTTTGTGATCTGGGGTCGTTATGTTCTGGTAGTATCTGTGGTTATGAATTAAATTTCTTAATGGGTTATTGGTTTTTTTGGCTTCCTTGACGCTGGGTGATTGTGATATGTTGTTCAGATTGTTATTAATCACTCTTTGAAAAGTGTTCACTTGCTGGTGATTTAAGGGATTACCTTAAATTTAATCGTACATGATCTGTGGATTCTGTTTTTCAGAGTACAACCTCCCTTTATAGGTAAATTTATGTTTCTATTCTGCAATATATTGATCTCCTGCTCTTTTACATGACTATTTTGATATTTGTTTTGCCTGTTATTGCTGTCAGTTTGTCATAGATTTGGGTGAATTATAATCTTATGTCTATTTACTTTTGAATATGTTCTTTTGAAATTTAATTTACTGCACTGTCTGGGAAATACTGGTCTCCCTTGGCTGATGTAAAACCCTTTTATTGCTTAGGTATCTCAGATAAGGATCTTGTAAATGAAGGTTTATGCAAGTGTTCATTTCATAATTCATATACATAACATATCTTCTGTACTTTTTTGTAGCTAATAGGATGGACTCCTCTGATAGAACTGAAGAGGATTGTGGAGAAAGAGGAACTAGCTGTACGATTAGTGGGGAAGTTAGAATCTTACCAGCCACTTTCCTCTGTTAAAGATCGCAGTGCCCTTAGGTACAAGCAATTGATAAATGTCTTTGTTTCCTTATTCAATGTTGTGTTTTCAGGATCTAAACAATCCTGTCCCATTAGAATCTCATGATCTTTTTATATATAATTCACACAACCATAAAATCTTGAACCTGGAGAATATGTAACTACAACTTCCCTTTCTCCACGGTCAGGACCGGCCCTGACCCTAGGTGGGTTAACAGGGTCTTAGGTGAACAGTTAAATTGGGTTCATACAAAAAATATTGGTAAGCTTCCAAACCCACACAATTTATTTATTTATTTATTTTGGGGTGTGGAATGGATGGATTTGGGGGCTCTCCGTGAGTAAGGAGCCTTAGTTGGCCGCCTAGCCCACCTAGGGTCAAGGCTGACCGTACTCTTCCAAAATGATCAGGGTTTCAAGACCCAACCGTGCGTGCATGTGTGTGTGTGTTGATGATTGATGTAGTTCAATGTTCTATTGATCCAGTTCAATCAATGAATATATTTTATAAGAAGGGAATTCTAAATGTGATATTCATTAACATGCATTTAAGCTGGTTTTGTCTAAAGTTATCTTGGACTGGATTTAGAAGCCTAATTTTTGCTCAAGTAAATCACATATTTGATTTCTAGGATGATTGAAGATGCAGAGGAGAAAGGACTAATTACACCCGGAATTACCACACTTGTTGAGCCTACAAGCGGCAATTTTGGGATTGCGCTAGCATATATTGCTGCACTGAAGGGTTACAAATTCATTGCTTTGATGCCTTCCACTTACTCACTAGAGCGCCGGATTATTTTAAAATATCTAGGAGCGGAATTAGAATTGTTTGGTAAATATCACTGATTCCTTTATTAATACTTTGTCTTTGTTTAGCTTAATTTGAACATAGATGTAAACATCTGTAAATCTTGCATAACTTGAACAAAATGTTGATGTTAATGTTCCCATGGTGTTTTTGTTAATTCTTCATAAAGTATGTAGTTACATACTCAATCTACCTATTCTAATTAGTAGTAACATCTTTGCTTTTACAACATTAATCCTTTCTAATAACCCTAATTGATCATTTGTATGGAACTTCTTAAAAAAAGTGGTGGTTATTGGGATTAATAGTGGATAAAAACTGATGATTGATCAATTTCATGTCTCAACTAGAATAGAAAGGTTTTTATGCCACAGACGATGAACGAAAGTACAATGTAGCTTAATTGTTTATCATATATATGTGATTTTTTCCCTACTCTAGGAGTATCTTATTTTTGTATTATATCTACTATAGTCGGCCGTAGAAGCTTGCAGAGATTATTTTGATTATTGATACTAATGGAACTTGGCCTCATTGCAAACTCACTCAGGAATTATCCAGCGACATTTTACGTGGTGTTCTTGCTAAAAAAATTCCGAAATTCCATGTATTATATCCATTGTTGCATATTTCCCTTGTCACCTAATACTCTGAATTATTGATTAATTAGTGCATTAAATATATATTACTTGTCAAAAGTTAATTATCATTTAAATCATCTCATTAAACAATACACGCCTTATTCACTAATTCACATAATATTAAATAAATTAAATGCATGATATGTAATTTATTTTTGGAAAAGAAATAAACCAAAAAAAAGCACAACCTAGATTTTTTGTTCCACTAGATTTTAATGTCCGCTTAAAATGATTTTGCCTGAACTCAAATATTAGAACTTGAAGAACTCACATGTTTTTGTAGTGTTTCAATGTTATGACATCCCTGGAGATCGTGGATATCATTTAATATTAATGATTTTGGATGTCTGAAATTTTTTGTAAAGTTATGTTTTCAAACTCTTACTGAATTTTTAACCGAACGTTACTAAATTACACCTATTTGTGAATTTTTTTTTCCCTTGCCGAATTATACTCAAATTCCGAATCAATGACAACACCATTGCACACAGTTTTTTTTCCAGCCCTAGTTCTAGTCTCATATACCTCGTTAACGTTATACACGCACATTAACGATATGCCTCATTAGCCATTTTTCACATTTTTCATAAATGGATCAATACAATTCATTGAAGTATATACTTCATTTTTTGTAAAAGCATGTATCTCATCAGATGAGGTATACTACTTTTTAAAAAAATCAAAATATGTGTGAACTGGAATTGGGGCTGGAAAAGAGATTGTATGTAACTTTATCCGAATAGTAAATGACATATGTGGAGGTTCTGGAGCTGTGTTTGACATGGTGCATGTGTTCTTATTAGATAGCAATAACAAGCCATTTTGATATTCTGTTTGGATACAGGAACACATGTCAGTGCCATTGCTTTCCCCTCATTTTTCCTTTATAATGGTATAATCCTGGGCAAGGGAATCATATCTGTCCAAAGAATTTAAATCTGAACCATCTGTCATTGTCATTTCCTTATAGATGATATTACTGAGCATCTCCAATGAGTTCTTTACATGTTCATAAGTTCATTGTCTATCTTTATTTCTGTGACATTGAAAATTGATATATCTCAATTATCCTAGGTAATGCAACAGACTTTTGGTGATGATGATGATGATGTTATTGAACTTGAGTGATGCAATTCAATATTATTACTTCCAATGAGTTGGAAGCTTCTAGTTTGGGAACCATTCAATCTTTCAAATTTGTATGTGAATTTAGAGAAAAAAAAATTATAATCACATCAGTGTCACATTTTGAATAATAGTATGAAATATGAACAAAGGGTTATGATATACACAATCAGTTTATATTTCAATGTTATTTCATCAATAGGTGTTTGATCAACCCTGACTAATCCTGTTTTGTTGAAAATTAATTAATTGCAAGGATATTCCCAAATACAAATATGCATTTTTTATGTTTTAAAATTTACATGGCACCAAGGAATATGGGTATTAAGTATTATGTAAACAGCATTATGCAAAAAAGTATACAACATTTTTTTGTAGTTGTTGATATATATGCCTGTCACATTGATATGTTTGCATCTTATGTTTAACAGATCCTATGGTTGGCTTTGAGGGAATTTTTGCTAGAGTCGATGAGATAAAGGCAAGCATCCCAAATGCTTATTTTCTGGACCAGTTCTCTAATCCTGCAAATCCTGAAGCACACTTCTTGATGACTGGTAAATTTTTAATCATATTTCTAGGCTATCTATACGTTTAAGGGTGCATTTGCAACGAGTTTGAATAGCTTTTCGAGATTCTGCTTTTGTAGGAATCGTTTTTAATCTAAACTCATATTCAAACGACCCCAACATCCCAGTTTTTATAAAAGCGAAAAACTGCTTTTAGTTATAAAAATTAGCATTTCAAGAATAAAACAAAAGTGTGCTGCCTAGAAAGTTCTTTTCAAGAGCTCCTTTAAATGAAAAGCCCTTTTTCGAACTCGTTTCCAAACGCAATCAAAGCTGAGAGATTTTGTTATTTGTGAAATGGGAGATCATGTGTTGAGTCACATTGCTATTAGAGATTATGTACCTCCGTATTTTCTTCTTTTTATTTTTTTTCTCTCTTCATTTAGTACCAGTGTATGTTTGCCTTGTTAATATAATGGTGAATTCCCCAAAAAGAAAAGTTTTCTTATTGGTATAATCTTAAGAAATTGGCAACACCCTGGAGTAATTTGTCAATCTGTAAACCATCTTTCCGTTGTTTTTACTGAATTAATTGATCACATATACACGCAACTATTGTTTCCTTTTTCAATAGCTTCCAGAATTCCTTGTGATATAAATGTTTGGTGTACATGAAGTCAATTTTGGTAAAAGTGATCTATTGATCAAATTTTGATGCATTGCCCAATTGCATTCAGCGATGCAGTTTTATTAGTCCTTGTTTTGAGTGGGGAAAGCTTATTATTCAGGACCGCATGAAGTAATAGATTCCCTAACACATGAAATGGCCAAACGATGATTTTCATTTTATCACATTTTAGATATCCTGCAAAATTCACATCCATATCAAACGAAAATCCTTTTGTCTGTTATGTGTACAGGGCCTGAGATATGGAAAGACACGGCGGGAAAAGTGGACATATTTGTGTCTGGCTCTGGGACTGGTGGAACTATATCTGGTGCAGGAAAGTATCTCAAGACAAAAAATCCAGCAGTGAAGGTCATTTGTGTTGAACCTGCTGAGAGCCCTCTCATTTCAGGTGATTCATTGTTTCTGGTAACCATAACAATACATTGAAATAAACCACAAATGAGATTTTATTTTTTTCAATATTGGCTGACTGTGAATTTATCTCTCTTTTGTTATTCAGATGCATGTTTATGAAACAATGTAGTATATAGAAATGTTGTTACACTGCTTATTATGGGTATGGTATTATGTTTATGCATGTTATTCAATATGGTTGTTACACTGTTTGGCTCATAACTTTGGTATTATGGGTATGGTATTCTGAGGGAGATCACGCCTGATAGGATCCTAAATGATAGAAAAAAACTAGGCTTCTTCGAGGGAACCAATCTCCTATTTTGGGGTTAAATTCTTCTCCCTTTATTTTAAAAATAAAAAGTCTTTAGACGTCAAGAAGCAAAATAACAACCTGATAACTAAAGAAATAAATAATAACTATCCCAACAGAAATTAATAACTATGAAGCAAATAAATATAGATCTAGATCTAGAGAATCTCTAGCCAAGGACATCTTCATTTAGGTGGATCTCTATCAACTCTTTGTGTACTCGCTTTATGCCTTACATTTTTCACATTCAATCCATGACCTCAAAGTAATGTGTTTCCAAATGCTGCATTGAAAGATCTATAGTAAATGAGTAACATGCATCTAGTTGAGTGCATAAACTATATTTCTAGGATCGCAGATGGCTTTTTATAAGTGTCACCACACAACACATGGACAAGCACATGGTCAAGGATTCAGAAGTTGAGCTAGTTGATTTGGTGATCATCACGCTGCATCAGTTGGTATCAGAGCCTCGTCGATTAGGTAATCCGTGATCCATCCCATTTATCAAAAAAAAAAAAAATCCCCATCCCATCCCATCCCATCCATACAAACCCAAACAAAAAAAAAAATCATCCTATTTCATCCCATCCATTCCGTACAAACCCCAAACACACCCCCCCCCCCCCAAAAAAAACAAAAAGGGAAAATTTCATTTAAACCCTCACACCCAAGTTTTCATCATTCCATAATACCCAACCCCACATATTAATCTTTTCATTCCAGTCCACCAACAAAAAAAAAAAGGAAGAGAGAGAGAGAAAAAACAGAGAGAAAAAAGAGAGAGAGAGAGAGAGAGAGAGAGAGAGAGAGAACATGTCATCAAGAAGACGTCCGGTTCCACCCAATGCTCGAGAGCCATACATCCGCGACATAGCACAACAATTCATTTATCGAATGGACGCTCAATTTGATGCATTAAGCAAGCAAATGGAGAAGATGATGGCGCTTATACGACATCAAGAACGACCGACAACTCCACAATTTGTGAAGAAGGAGCCAACTCGTTCGAAGAGACGTATGGTTTCACCTATCTTCGATGAAGAAATTGAAGATGCGGACCTTCCACCTATCTTCGATGAAGATTTGAAGTAGCGGACCTTCCACCTATCTTCGATGAAGAGATTGAAGTAGCGAACCTTCTACCTATCTTCGATGAGGAGATTGAAGATGTGAACCTTCCACCAATCTTTGATGAAAAAATCGAGGAAACACACATTCCACAGATCTTCGATGAAGAGATGGAGGAGTCCGAGCCCAAGAACTCCGCTCAAATATTTGACCCCATTCAATTCACACAAGAAGCATTTCACACATGCGACCATCATTTTGAAGATCCATTCTTTTCAGAAATCATGGTTACAGCTCCTCAATTATCTACATCAAAATCGTACAAGGAGCGTTGGTTACAAGTACTCGAGGTGGACCCTAATTGCATAAAAGTCAAAGGTGAATCACGTCATCCAATGCTTGGACTATATCATCAACTTCTTCAATCAAACTCGAGGACGAGTTTTTCTCAAGAGGGAGAGAATGATGTAGCACGATCATGGACCGTTCGATCGACATTGGGGACTACCAAATGGATGATGATGATCAATTTACAATTTTAATAATTTTGAGTTTGTTAGAATTTTATTCCTTGTTTTAGGATCTATGTTCAGATTTGAATTTCAATTATTCATTTGAATTCGAATTTGAATATTAGTTAGGATCATAGTTTAGATTTAAATAATCAATTGAGATCCTAATTTGTTAAGGATTCTCTTCTATAAATAGACATGTAAACCAATTGATTATGCAGAATTTGATTATTAAAGTGTGTTTATTTTCTCTATTGTATTTTGTTATCCTGGGAGGATCAACAACTACATAGAAATTACATTGTGTTTCTGGTATTCTTAGGAATCAACAGACTCGTTGAAGCCCTTCGTCCTGGTATTCTTAGGAATCAACAGCGTCGTAGGAGCCTGCAGATCTCGCATCTCTGAAGGTTGATCAGGTCAGCAGAAGAGCGTGATCATCACGCTGCATCATTTGGGAAACTATCCTGGGTGTTCTTTGTATCTATTATACCCAGAATCGGCATATACAGTAATGGCTAATGCAAACTGTGATGCAGTCTTCTTGATTGACAAAAAATGAGGTTTGGTTTGGCTGCCAAGTGTCAATTGGCCAGGCTTGGTATTGTTAGAGTGGAGATTTGGGGCATGAATTGTAATCCCAAAATAATCAGTCTCGGATATTTCAAAGATGAAAAATTCATGCTAGAAATGAAGGGAAAAAATGATTTCCCCTAGCTAGTAAAAGTGATTTATATCCAAGTTCTAAAAAAAAATCT